>SJXQ01005629.1:435678-467940 GCA_006408695.1 Aepyceros melampus | reverse complement strand
TCAACTGGAATTCCATCACCTCCACTAGCTTTGTTCGTAGTGATGCTTTCTAAGGCCCACTTGACTTCACATTCCAAGATGTCTGGCTCTAGATTAGTCATCACATCATCATGATTATCTGGGTCATGAAGATCTTTTTTGTACAGTTCTTCCGTGTATTCTTGCCACCTCTTCTTAATATCTTCTGCTTCTGTTAGGTCCAGACCATTTCTGTCCTTTATCGAGCCCATCTTTGCATGAAATGTTCCCTTGGTATCTCTAATTTTCTTGAAGAGATCTCTAGTCTTTCCTCTTCTGTTCTTTTCTTCTATTTCTTTGCATTGGTCGCTGAAGAAGGCTTTCTTATCTCTTCTTGCTATTCTTTGGAACTCTGCATTCAGATGCTTATATGTTTCCTTTTCTCCTTTGCTTTTGGCTTCTCTTCTTTTCATCGCTATTTGTAGGGCCTTCCCAGACAGCCATTTTGCTTTTTTGCATTTCTTTTCCATGGGGATGGTCTTGATCCCTGTCTCCTGTACAATGTCACGAACCTCATTCCATAGTTCATCAGGCACTCTATCTATCAGATCTGGACCCTTAAATCTATTTCTCACTTCCACTGTATAATCATGTGTGTGTGTATATATATATATATATATTTTTTTTTTCTTCTTATGTATCAGTTCAATTCAGTTCAGTTCAATGGCTCAGTTGTGTCTGACTCTTTGCAACCCTATGGACTGTAGCACACCAGTCCTCCCTGTCCATCACCAACTCCCAGAGTTTATTCAAACCATGTCTATTGAGTGGAAGATGCCATCCAACCATCTCATCCTCTGTTATCCCCTTCTCCTCTTGCCCTCAATCTTTCCCAGCATCAGGGTCTTTTCAAATGAGTCAGCTCTTTGCATCATGTGCCCAAATTACTGGAGTTTCAGCTTCATCAGCCCTTCCAGTGAACACCCAGAACTGCTCTTCTTTAGGATGGACTGGTTGGATCTCCTTGCAGTCCAAGGGACTCTCAAGAGTCTTGTCCAACACCACACTTCAAAAGCATCAATCCCTCAGTGCTCAGCTTTCTTTATAGTCCAACTCTCACATCCATACATGACTAATGGAAAAACCATAACCTTGACTAGATGGACCTTTGTTGACAAAGTAGTATCTCTGCTTTTTAATATGCTGTCTGCTGCTACTGCTGCTGCTAAGTCACTTCAGTCGTGTCGGACTCTGTGCAATCCCATAGATGGAAGCCAACCAGGATCCCCCATCCCTGGGATTCTCCAGGCAAGAGTACTTGAGTGGGTTGCCATTTCCTTCTCCAATGCATGAAAGTGAAAAGTGAAAGTGAAGTCACTCAGCTGTGTCCAACTCTTAGCGACCCCATGGACTGCAGCCTACCAGGCTCCTCCGTCCATTGGATTTTCCAGGCAAGAGTATTGGAGTGGGGTGTCATTGCCTTCTCTGAATATGCTGTTTAGGTTAGTCATAACTTTGTTTCCAAGGAATAAGCATCTTTTAATTTCATGGCTGCAATCCCCATCTGCAGTGATTTTGGAGCCCCCCAAAATAAAGTCAACCACTCTTTCCACTGTTTCCCCATCTATTTGCCATGAAGTGATGGGGCCGGATGCCATGATCTTCGTTTTCTGAATGTTGAGCTTAAGCCAACTTTTTCACTCTCCTCTTTCACTTTCATCAAGGGGCTCTTTAGTTCCTCCTCACTTTCTGCCATAAGGGTGCTGTCATCGCCGTATCTGAGGTCACTGAGATTTCTCCCAGTAAATGGACCTTTGTTGGACTTTCATCTTATATATATGATACCTTTTTCCCTTGTAGAGTATAATATGTTGAATATAGTTCCCTGTGGTACAAGTAGGTCCTTGCTATTTATGTATTTTATATATATATATGAATGTACATTTTTCAATCCCAAACTCCTAATTTATCCTTCCTTCTTTTTCCCCTTTGGTAACCAAAAGATTGTTTTCTTTGTCTATGAGTCTGTGTCTGTTTTGTAAATACTTTCATTTGTATCTTTTTTAAGAGTTCACATATAAGTGATATCGTATGGTATTTGCCTTTCTCTGACTTTACTTACTATGATAATCTCTAGGTCCATCCGTGTAGCTTCAAATGGCATTATAGTATTTAATTCTTTTTTGTGGTTAATAAAAATAATAATATATCATAAAAAATATATCAAATCTTCTTTATCCATTCATCTATTGATGAACATTTAGGTTGCTTCCACGTTTTGGCTATTTTGAATAATGCTTCTGTGAACACTAGGATACATGTACGTTTGAGTTAAGAATTTTCTCTGGATATACACTCAGGATATGGGATTTTGGGGTCATATGGCAGCTCTACTTTTAGTTTTTAAGGAACCTCCACAATGGCTGCACCAATGTAGAGTCCTACTAACACCCTTGGAGGGTTCCCTTCTCTTCACGTCCTCTCCAGCCTTTGTTATTGTAGACTTTTTAATGATGGCCATTCTGACTAGTATGAGGTGAGACATCATTGTGTGTAGTTTTGATTTGCATTTCTCTGATAATTAGTAATGCTGAGCATATTTTCATGTGCCTGTTGATCATTTGTATGTTTTCTTTGGAGAAATTCCTACTTAGGCTTTCTACCGTTTTTTGATTAGGTTGTTTGTTTTTTAGATATTAAGCTGTATAGCTATTAGTGTATTTTGCTATTAAGGAAATTAATCCCTGGTCAGTAGCATGGTTTGCAAATATTTTCTCCCAGTCTAAAGATTGTCTTTTAACTTTCATTTATTAAACATGAAGAATTAATACAATGGGCCTGGGTTGTCACTAAAAGTATCCTATAACCCCTGATGGTGAGGTCTGGGCAGGGCAGGGGGAGGCACCAAATCCTTGTACTGTTGCCCATCCCCTCCCAGGGAGACTGCATAGGATGCCATGGCCGCTTCCAGTGGAGATGGATTCTCTCTCTTCCTTCCAGAGATGCTTCCAGTGGGAGATGATGTAACAGCATTGGCTTGGCACACAGACTAACCTTGCTTTCCTCTGTATCTGGGAGGGTGCCCTGCACATGAAGAATCCTTTTCAGTGCTTCACTTAAGTGTCGCTTTTATCAAACTGCTAAACCAAAAATCTGCTTAAGAGATAAGATTGTTTCAACAGCCTGAAAAAGCAACACTTACTGGAAGTTCATTTCAAGTGTCTCATTGTCTACACTTCAAGGCAGATATCCTAATTTGATTATTTTAGATCCCCAGTAAAGTGTACTTATTACTATAAAAATATCTGTACAAAGATTTTACCATGCAATTGGCAGTGAGAATACAAGGATTTGCAACAATAGAGCCTGGTGAAGTCTCTGAGATGGGTAAGTGATGCGGGCAAAGAAGAATACTAGAGGCAGAGAGAAAAGGTTTGGCAAATGCCTCACCTTGGGTGAAGGACATGAAGAGGTACAAGGAGGAGATTAGGCAGGAATACAAGCACCTAAACTAAATACTGGAGAAGGCAATGGCACCCCACTCCAGTACTCTTGCCTGGAAAATCCCATGGATGGAGGAGCCTGGTGGGCTGCAGTCCATGGGGTCGCTGAGTTGGACACAACTGAGCGACTTCACTTTCACTTTCCACTTTCATGCCTTGGAGAAGGAAATGGCAACCCACTCCAGTGTTCTTGCCTGGATAATCCCAGGGACGGAGGAGCCTGGTGGGCTGCCGTCTATGGGGTTGCACAGAGTCGGACACGACTGAAGTGACTTAGCAGCAGCAAACTAAATACACTGTCAGATATAGCTGTCCCACTCCTGAAGTTTTTGTCTATGACATGGTTTGGAAAGCAGCAATGCTCCCTACTCTTTTTTCACTCACATTGTGGAAAATTTTATACACATGTCCCTAGTTCTCAGAAAGCGTTCACCATCTTGACTGACGAAGGCTCTTGACAGTTGCTACTTACACGTAGATAAAAGATGCAAATCTTGATTGTCTTGCACACGATTTATTAGACTCATTCTTCATTAACAAACTTTCTTCCACCTCTCATAATTTATGTCAAAAAGAAAATACATGAAACAGAGATGAACTTTGTGGATGAAAAAAAAAAAAAATCACTGAAGGGTAGTCACAGTATTTCTTGCAACTGTTGTGTTTTGTTTTTTCTCCAAAATATTAGTTTATAGTATATTCTATTAACAGAATAACTAGCAGCAGATTTCCTCATCAGCTATATCACAGACTGACATAATTAACAATGGCACAGTTTGCTACCCTCCAAATCAACTTTAATAATGTGATATTTCATGTTATTTCAAAAGTACTTGCCTTCTTTACAAATACATTGGTAGTGCCATCAACTTTCTCATTTTCACTTGTTATTTATTAGCTTTCAATTTTAGAAGTTTCAATTTTAAACATCTTAGAAGGTGGCTGAACAAGCCAGTGAGAATTCAGAGAATATACACACTCAAGCATACTGATGCTAAGATCTATTTGTATACGTAGACACTGCCTATAGCCTGAGTGTTAAGCTCTTCTTAGGAAGCCATTCTAAATATGTGCTATCTTAAAAATAGCACAAGCCTGTGGAAAATGTGAATAACACATGCTTATGAAAAGTTTTTGCAACACCTATCACCATTATCAGATTTGTAACAATCAAAAATTATTGACAGGGGAAGGTTTGTTGTAAGCCTTAAATCAATTCAATGAATAGTTTAGCTTCTAGTACGATTCCTCAATAGACCAAACAAAAAGCTTATTTCAAGGAGGCATTTATGGTAATAATTTACTGTCTGTATTTCTGACCTTTGAGCTCCCTCCCACCACAGCACTTCATAGGAAAGTCTTTAATCAATCTGGGAAGCTTGGACATTGACTAAGGCCACCAAGTCACTGTCACAGATGATGGTCGACGTTTGTCACCTTGTGAGAATGACACCTGGTATTTATTTTTATGGATCTGATCGTTCCAGTTGGAGAAATTAACAAAATGACCTTGTGAGGTTCATTTCTCTCGGCTGAACAAGTCTCATTCCTCCAACAAAGGACACAGAGGCAGCTTTGTGCAGAAGATGAAAGAGCAGGCGTGAGCTCTTGTCCTAATCATCCTATTTTTACCGTGAATATAATTAGGCCTTGCATTTGCATTCATCACAGAAAACCTGGGACAGGATCTCCTTCCATATTAGAAGTGAAAGTCTCTGTACAGTACTTGGCAAAAGCATGCTTAATGTGCTGTTTATTTATAGAACATTCAATGTGCTACTTCCACTTACTTCTCATATGTAAAAACAACAAGACAGCCATCTGTTGTGAAAAACATAAGGTGCACATAAACTGATCAGAATGTCTGGTTTGCACAGTCTCAGAAACTGGGTCTGTAACTCAGAGGGACTGCAAGTGGAGTTTTTAGGTGAGAAGTATGAATCCTCCATGTATAGCAACGGACTTTGGTATTCACCTCATTCACCTTGCTGGTGGATGGGTTCCCTAACAAGCAGCATTTTATTGTCGATATTACATACTTTACAGCATTTGGCAGAGGAAAAAGTTAAGGGAGAACCCAAAAAATGATCAACAATCTCAACTGAAATGTGATGTAAGCAAAAAACATGGCTGTGTAACATAGGCAGATGTTTCTACAGAAGTGCCAGGGAAGTGATGGGCTGAACTACTGCCACACATGAGATGACCTAGGAAAGAACTCTGAGTAGAACAGCAGTTTCCCAGATCCATGGAGGTGAACAATCACTGTAAAACCTAAAGCTCTGGTGAGGCAGACGAACTGTGGGAATGCAGATCTTTTGACCTAATTATTTTGTCCCTGCAGTTTTACTTCTTGGAATGATCATACAATGTCTAAAATTGGCCCCAACAAAATTCACTATGGAAAGAAATATTGGCTGGAGAATAATATCTTGGTAACATGTAAAAGGGGCTTCCCAGGTGGCACTAATGGTAAGGAACCTGCCTGCCAGTATAGGAAACATAAGAGACACCCATTTGATCCCTGGGTGGGGAAGATACTCTGGAGGAGGGCATGGCAAACCACCTCAGTATTCTTGCCTGGAGAATCCCATGGACTGAGGAGCCTGGCAGCCTGCCATCTACAGGGTCTCACAGAGTCAGACACAACTGAAGTGATTTAGCACACACACAGACTCAACATGTAAAAAATGAATAGTTGCTTAGTATAAGAAAATGTCAGCTCTGGGAGAGTTTGTTATGTTTTTGAATAGATTCTGGTCCTTTGTAAACATTCCATAATGAATGGACTGATGAATAAGGTGCCCATGGATGGATATTTGATTCACACTGAATAATACACGTGGAGGAATGTCTTTGAAATCCACCAAGGTGATTTCTACCACTATTCATTTTTATTTTCACTTCTCTATCTTTAGTCCAAAAAGTTGGAGCAAGGTATATTTCTTAATTGTTAAATTATGTTCATGGCTTACTAGAGTCTATTTAAATTTCATTTTATTAGACAGGTGTAATGCCTTATTCAACATATATGTAGTAATTATGTTAAAATAGAGTAAAATTAGGGCTTTCCAGGTGGCTAAAGTGGTTAAGAACCTGCCTGCCAATACAGGGGATGCAGAAGAAGTAGGTTCAGTCCCTGGGTGGGGAAGATCCACTGGAGGAGGAAATGGCTGCCCACTCCAGTATTTTTGTCTGGAAAACCCCCCAGACAGAGGAGCCTGGTGGGCCACAGTCCATGTGGTTGCAAAGATTCAGACATAGCTGAGCATGCATGCATATTTAAAATTATCAGATCCATGTTGACTAGGTAAAAAGTACTCAGTAAAGTTTAGCTATCATTGTTGTTTAATATTATTAGTTTATAGTGTCTTTTAAAAAGAGTTCCGACCTACACATTTATATTTCTATTATGTTATAGCTCTATTATATTTTTCATTATAACTCAGACTTCAACAAGCAATATCTATATACATGTAGGTGGTTATATGCAAGATAAATGAAATATATGCATTAGTAAGTAAATATCCATGTTTCTACCTCCAGCTTAAAAGAATAAAATATTACTTATAGAGCTGTCTTCCCTCCTGTTCATGTTTCCTGGTGATTCCTATTGCTTCTTCATCAAAAACCTCTTCATGACATATCAGTATTTTAAAAACTGAGTTGTCTGTCATTTTCTTATTGATTTCTGTTTTATATATTCTAAATATTAACATGTAAATGTGTATTTGATGCAAATATCTTCTCTCTTCTCTGCAAATACCTTGTGCTTCATGTTTTGATTCTTTTTAACAGTGTCTTTAGATTAATAGAAATCTTTGCTTTAACTTTTTGAAATTTATCAATCTTTTCCTTTATGTTTTATGATAAACACAAGTGTTTTATGGAATCACTCATTAATCTGATTTTTTATAGTTGTATGTATATTTATTCAAATAAATTATTAGTCATCAATTATGCACCTGAATGTTTTTCTTTTTTTGCCGTGTAAATGTTCAATCTGCCTGATATTCAATTTTGTTTATGGTATGAAATATGAATCCATTTTATTTTTGATAAGGATAATCAGTAATCAGAAACAAAAGAAAACTGTTTCAAGAAAACTTTTCACTGGACTGCACTGAACTGCAATGCCATTACTGTAACAAATGATGTACTCATGCATATGCAGAAATATTTCTATGTTCACTCCTCTGTTCAGTTTATGTCTTTTTTATCCTTACATAAATAGCATTTACTCTGAATTATTACAGCATTATAATAAGTATTCATATCCATTAAGCATGTCTCTCAAATATGCTATTCTCCATGAATATTTTGTAGAGTCTGAGCCCTATAATTTTATAAATCTTAGATCAGTTTTATCAAATCTCACACAAATAATTTCAATCAAAATTGCATTTTATTTATGAAGTCATTTGAAGCAAATCATCTATTTATGATAGTTTGGAAAATAGAGTATTTCTGTTTGGTTTAGGTCTTTACAACTGGTTTTCAGTTTACTTCTAGTTATCTTTATCATTTTTTAAATTAATTAATTATTTATTTTTTACTTTACAATACTGTATTGGTTTTGCCATACATCAACATGACTCCACTGCGGGTGTACATATGTTCCCAATCCTGAACCCCGCTCCCACCTCCCTCCCCATACCATCCCTCTGGGTCATCCCAGTGCACCAACCCCAAGCATCCTGTATCTTACATCGAACCTAGAGTGGCGATTCATTTCTTATATGATATTATACATGTTTCAATGCTGTTCTCCTAAATCATCCCACCCTCTCCCTCTCCCACAGAGTCCAAAATACTGTTCTATACATGAAGAATGGATAAGAAAGCTGTGGTACATATACACAATGGAGTATTACTCAGCCATTAAAAAGAATACATTTGAATCAGTTCTAATGAGCTGGATGAAACTGGAGCTGATTATAGAGTGAAGTAAGCCAGAAAGAAAAACACCAATACAGTATACTAATGCATATATATGGAATGTAGAAAGATGGTAACGATAACCCTGTATGCGAGACAACAAAAAGATACAGTTATCTTTAAAAATATCTTATGCCATTTCTTATTTTTCTTTTTTAAGAGAAGTAGATACTTTATTCTGTAAGAAACTTTACAGAGAGTTATTTACCATTTTGGAAAATTGGGTCACTTGACAGAAACATCATTAGTAACACTGGAGTGACAAGTACCAGTTATATGTTTTCAGCTGTTATATAAAATGATTCTAAGAAAAAAGTGCAAGCACTTCACATCATTAGTTCCACTTACTGTAGTCTTCTCCTGTCATCATCTCCAACTTGGTCAATCCAAGAGCTTACTAGGCCATACATTATTTGATTATGTATTACTTTCTCTCTTTTTAAAAATATTATCATTAGAATATGTCTATATAGTCAAAGCTATGGTTTTTCCCAGTAGTCATGTACGGATATGAGAACTGGGCCATAAAGAAAGCTGAGCACTGAAGAACTGATACTCTCAAATGCTGGAGAAGACTCTTGAGAGTCTTCTTTGGACAGTAAAGAGACCAAACCAGTCAATCCTAAAGAAATCAATCCTGAATATTCACTGTAAAGATTGATGCTGAAACTGAACCTGCAATATTTTGCCCACCTGATATGAAGAGCCGATTCACTGGAAAAGACCCTGATGCTTGAAAATATTGAGGACAGGAGGATAAAGGAGTGACAGAGGATAAGATGGTTGATGGCATCATTGACTCAATGGACATGAGTTTGAGCAAACTCTGGGAGATGGTGAAGGACAAAAAGCCTGGCATGCTGCAGTCCATGGTGTTGCAAAGAATCAGACATGACTGAGAGTCTGAAGAACAACAATCATCACTAGGATACTAAGAACATACACACACATAGTTATGTGTGTGGATGGATTATATTATCTGTGAATTTCATTTCAGAATAGTCAGGAAGCATTTGACATGAAGAGGAGGACATTGGATATATTAGGATTATAAACCATTTCTCTTTCCCACGATAGCCTTTTGGAATCTTGATTCTGTTTTCAGTATAATTGCCAACCCATATAGCATCTGAAAGTAAGTGAAAGTGTTAGTTGTTCAGTCATGTGTAACTGTTTGTGACCCCATGGACTGTAACCCACCAGTATCCTCAAGAATACTGGAGTGGGTAGACATTTCCATCTCCAGGGGATCTTCCTGTCCCAGGGATCAAACCCAAGTTTCCTGTATTGCAGGCAGGCTACTGTTTGAGCCACCAGGGATCCCTATATGGCATCTAGCTCTCTGCAAATTTAGTTAAGATGTCATTGCTATTTTCACCCAAACTATTGATAAAGATGCTTCCTACAGAGCCAGTAACTAATATTAGATAATGGAATTCATTTCACTGCATTTTGCTATGGAATTTCCTGTCTACCTTTTAAATTACCTTTATATGACTAAGTACAAAAGATAGCTTTGGAAAATTATCACAAAACAGGGCAAATTATTCATCCCAAAGAAACCACCCTTTGCTGACCCATCTTGCCACTACTGGGAGGATATTTCCAGTAAAGTTTCTATAAAATGAATGGCCATTTGAGTTATTCCTGTATCTCTTCCAGGAAAGAGAAAATAAACTTTCTTTAAAAAAAAAAAAATCAGGAGGCAGATGTACAGTTCTGTTCAGTTCGGTCGATCAGTCGTGTCTGACTCATTGCGACTCCATGAATTGCAGCACGCCAGGCCTCCCTGTCAATCACCAACTCCTGGAGTTCACTCAGACTCATGGCCATTGAGTCGGTGATACCATCCAGCTATCTCATCCTCTGTCGTCCCCTTCTCCTCCTGCCCCCAATCCCTCCCAGCATCAGAGTCTTTTCCAATGAGTCAACTCTTCATATGAGATTAGAGTTAGTGTATAAGGAGCAAGCAAAACAAAGGAATATACAATTGTAAGGGGAACAGATACATCTATCTGGATAGCATGAGTGTTTGACAGATTTTTTTCTTTCCAAAAAATCTCAATGACTCTATCCTGAACAAAACATCATTAAATATTCTATATCATCAAGAAGCTTAAAACCATACCTAGAAACCTGGATCCTTTGAGCATCTTGGATAGGGAGTGTTTAAGAATTAAATATATTAAAATAGAACTATACCCATACTATTACACATTTTAAAATATAATTTCAAATGGTAAGTGTACTTCATTTATTACACAAATTATTTTATATAAAACCAAGTCACCAATAAGACTACTTAATTCATACTGCTTTGCCAAAACTTAAGTATTTAAGGCAAAGTTTAAATAACAGAAACATTACAGAAACATCATTAGTAATACTGGAGTGACAAGTACCAGTTATATGTTTTCAGTTGTTATATGAAATGATTCTAAGAAAAAAGTGCAAGCACTTCACATCATTAGTTCCACTTACTGTAGTCTTCTCCTGTCGTCATCTCCAAGTTGGTCAATCCAAGAGCTTACTAGGCCATACATTATTTGATTATGTATTACTTTCTCTCTTTTTAAAAATATTATCATCAGAATATGTCTATATAGTCAAAGCTATGGTTTTTCCCAGTAGTCATGTACGGATATGAGAATTGGGCCATAAAGAAAGCTGAGCGCTGAAGAACAGATACTCTTAAATGCTGGAGAAGACTCTTGAGAGTCTTCTTTGGACAGTAAAGAGATCAAACCAGTCAATCCTAAAGGAAATTGTCATCTCCAAGTTGGTCAATCCAAGAGCTTACTAGGCCATACATTATTTGATTATGTATTACTTTCTCTCTTTTTAAAAATATTATCATCAGAATATGTCTATATAGTCAAAGCTATGGTTTTTCCCAGTAGTCATGTACGGATATGAGAATTGGGCCATAAAGAAAGCTGAGCGCTGAAGAACAGATACTCTTAAATGCTGGAGAAGACTCTTGAGAGTCTTCTTTGGACAGTAAAGAGATCAAACCAGTCAATCCTAAAGGAAATCAATCCTGAATATTCACTGTAAAGATTGATGCTGAAACTGAACCTCCAATACTTTGCCCACCTGATATGAAGACCGACTCACTGGAAAAGACCCTGATGCTTGAAAATATTGAGGACAGGAGGATAAAGGAGTGACAGAGGATAAGATGGTTGATGGCATCATTGACTCAATGGACATGAGTTTGAGCAAACTCCGGGAGATGGTGAAGGACAAAAAGCCTGGCATGCTGTAGTCCATGGTGTTGCAAAGAATCAGACATGACTGAGAGTCTGAACAACAACAATCATCACTAGAATACTAAGAACATACACACACATAGTTATGTGTGTGGATGGATTATATTATCTGTGAATTTCATTTCAGGATATTCAGGAAGTATTTGACATGAAGAGGAGGACATTGGGTATATTAGGATTATAAACCATTTCTCTTTCCCATGATAGCCTTTTGGAATCTTGATTCTGTTTTCAATATAATTGCCAACCCATATAACATCTGAAAGTAAGTGAAAGTGTTAGTTGCTCAGTCATGTGTAACTGTTTGTGACCCCATGGACTGTAACCCACCAGTATCCTCTGTCCATGGAATTCTCCAAGCAAGAATACTGGAGTGGGTAGACATTTCCATCTCCAGGGGATCTTCCTGTCCCAGGGATCAAACCCAGGTTTCCTGTATTGCAGGCAGACTACTGTTTGAGCCACCAGGGATCCCTATATGGCATCTAGCTCTCTGCAAATTTAGTTAAGATGTCATTGCTATTTTCACCCAAACTATTGATAAAGATGCTTCCTACAGAGCCAGTAACTAATATTAGATAATGGAATTCATTTCACTGCATTTTGCTATGGAGTTTCCTGTCTACCTCTTAAATTACCTTTATATGACTAAGTACAAAAGATAACTTTGGAAAATTATCACAAAACAGGGCAAATTATTCATCCCAAAGAAACCACCCTTTGCTGACCCATCTTCCCACTACTGGGAGGATATTTCCAGTAAAGTTTCTATAAAATGAATGGCCATTTGAGTTATTCCTGATATCTCTTCCAGGAAAGAGAAAATAAACTTTCTTTAAAAAAAAAAAAATCAGGAGGCAGATGTACAGTTCTGTTCAGTTCGGTCGATCAGTCGTGTCTGACTCATTGCGACTCCATGAATTGCAGCACGCCAGGCCTCCCTGTCAATCACCAACTCCTGGAGTTCACTCAGACTCATGGCCATTGAGTCGGTGATACCATCCAGCTATCTCATCCTCTGTCGTCCCCTTCTCCTCCTGCCCCCAATCCCTCCCAGCATCAGAGTCTTTTCCAATGAGTCAACTCTTCATATGAGATTAGAGTTAGTGTATAAGGAGCAAGCAAAACAAAGGAATATACAATTGTAAGGGGAACAGATACATCTATCTGGATAGCATGAGTGTTTGACAGATTTTTTTCTTTCCAAAAAATCTCAATGACTCTATCCTGAACAAAACATCATTAAATATTCTATATCATCAAGAAGCTTAAAACCATACCTAGAAACCTGGATCCTTTGAGCATCTTGGATAGGGAGTGTTTAAGAATTAAATATATTAAAATAGAACTATACCCATACTATTACACATTTTAAAATATAATTTCAAATGGTAAGTGTACTTCATTTATTACACAAATTATTTTATATAAAACCAAGTCACCAATAAGACTACTTAATTCATACTGCTTTGCCAAAACTTAAGTATTTAAGGCAAAGTTTAAATTCTTAGTGGTAGGAATATAATTTCTATTATAGGATACATTAATAAAAACCCTCTAGTTAGATTACAAAGTGTGTGTGTGTGTGTGTGTGTACCTTAGCTTGGGGTAGAAGTGAGAGAACTACTTAAATTCTACTTTAAAACATCTAAAATAATTTCAACATAAAAATAGTCTATACCTAAATATAACCCTAATGTTTTATTTTTTTGTATTTTAACTTTTTAAAATTTATTTTTAATTGGAGGAAATTGTTTTACATGTTGTGTTGGTTTCTGTAGTACAACAACATGAATCAGACATATACCATATCTTGAATGTTATTTGTAAGCGATTTCACAATATTTTGCTATTTACATTGAATATGTTATTTAAAGATTTATTTCTTTGTTGCTCATCTCTAGAAATACAATGTTTTTACATAGCTTGTCTCATTTTTAAACATTAATTCTGATACTTTATTTATATATTATTTAACAGTTTTAGCATACGTAAGGAAATATATCACTGTAACTAATTAGTTTTTTCTCCTTTTACTATATATATATATATATATATATTTTGTTTCTTTGACTTCCTGTGAGGACTAGGAACTCCAAAACAATAGGTAATTCATATACAATTTATAATTTATATACAATTTACATACAATTAAGGCTTTCCAGGTGGCACTAATGGTTAAGAACCTGCTTGCCAATGCAGAAGACATAAGGGACATGAATTCCATCCCTGGGTCAAGAAAATCCTCTGCAGGAGAAAATGACAACCCACTCCAGTATTCTTGCCTGGAGAATCTGATGGGCTGAGGAGCCTGGCGGGTTACAGTCCATGGGGGCATGAAGAGTTGCCCTCAATCGAAATGACTTAGAATACACAACACATATACATTATTTGGGTATTTACATAATAAGCAGAGATTTGGATTACTGTAATGTTGAATGGTTTGCCTTGGAAACAAATGGAGATCATTTGAGTCCCTTGGACTGCAAAGAGATCCAACAAGTCCATCCTAAAGGAGATCAGTCCTGGGTGTTCACTGGAAGGACTGATCTTGAAGCTGAAACTCCAATACTTTGGCCACTTGATGTGAAGAGCTGACTCATTGGAAAAGACCTTGATGCTGGGAAAGATGGAGGGCAGGAGGAGTAGGGGACAACAGAGGATGAGATGGTGGGATGGCATCTCCAACTCAATGGACCTGGGTTTGGGTGGACTCCAGGAGTTGATGATGGACAGGGAGGCCTGGCGTGCTGTGCTTCATGGGGTTGCAAAGAGTCAGACGTGACTGAGCGACTGAACTGAATCGAACTGTCTTTTTTGAGATTGCACCCAACTACTGCATTTTGGATTCTTTTGACCGAGAGGGCTACTCCATTTCTTCTAAGGGATTCTTGCCCACACTAGTAGATATGATAGTCATCTGAATTAAATTTGCCCATTTCCTCCATTTTAGTTCACTGATTTCCTAAAATGTTGATGTTCACTCTTGCCATCTCCTGTTTGATTACTTCCAGTTTACCTTTATTCATGGATCTAACATTCCAGGTTCCTATGCAATATTGTTCTTTACAGCATCAGACTTACTTTCACCACCAGACACATTCACAACTGGATGTCTTTTCCACTTTGGCTCAGCCTCTTTGTTCCTTCTGGAGCTATTTCTCCATTCTTCTCCTGTAGCATATTGGACACCTACTGACTTGGAGAGTTTCATCTTTCAGTGTCATATCTTTTTACCTTTTCATACTGTTCATGGGATTCTCAAGTTAAGAATGCTGGAGTGGTATGCCGTTCCCTTCTCCAGTGAACCACATTTTGTCAGAACTCTCCACCATAACCTATCCATCTTGGGTGGCCCTACGCAGTATGGCTCACAGCTTCATTATGTTACACAAAGCTGTGGTCATTTTGGTTAGTTTTCTGTAATTGTGGTTTTCATTCTATCTGTCCTGTGATGGATTAGGGTAAGAGACTTGTGCAAAATTCCTGATGGGAGGGAATGGCTGTGGGGAAAACTGGATCTTGCTCTGGTTGGTAAGGCCATGTTTAGTACATATTTAATCCAATTTTCTGCTGATAGGTAGGGCTTTGTTCCCTCTCTGTAGTTTGGCCCAAAGCCACATTGACCTAGGGATCGAACACAGGTCTCCCACACTGCAGGCAGACACTTTAACCTCTGAGCCACCAGGGAAGCCATGATAGGGTTAATGGGTCCCTACTCCAAAAGGACTTATGCCAGCAGGCTGCATCTCCCAGGACTGCTGCTGTCAGTGACTCTGACACCAGGGAATTAACCCATGCCTCTGCCAGACACTCCCAAACACTCACAGACAAGTCTGGCTCAGCCTTTTGTGAAGTCACATTCTGCACACAAGGTTTTGTTTGTCCCCTCCAAGAGTCTCTGCTTTCCCAGTCCTATGGACATTCTGTAATCAAACAATGCTGAGTTTCACAGTCAGATTCCTGGCGTTCTCAGTCCCTTTGATGTATCCCCAGCTTGGGAAGTCTATTATGGGGCTTAAAACTTTGGCAACAATGTAAGAACTTCTCTAGTAGATATGTTCTCCAGTTTGCGGATCACCACCCAGTAGCACTATAGCGGGGCTAATGGCAGCCTCCTCCAAGAGGACGTATGCCACACACCATGCCTCCCAAGACTGCTGCTGCCAGAGTCCCTGTCCCTGTTGCAGGCCACTTCTGACTCATGTCTCCACAAGAGACCCTCAAACAGTCAAAGGCAGGTCTGTCTCATTCTCTTCAGGGGGCCACTGCTCCTTTTCCTGGTCCTGGGGCACATGAGGTTTTGTTTCTGCCCTCCCAGAGTCTCTGGCAGGTATGAGGTTTGATTTTAAACTTGATTGCTTCCTTCCTGCCATCTTGTTGTGGCTTCTCATTTGCCCTTGGGCTTGGGATATCTTTTTTTGGTGAGTTCCAACATTCTTCTTTTGATGGTTGTCAAGCAGCTGGTTGTGATTTTGGTGTTCCCACAGAAGATGAGCGCATGTCCTTCTACTCTGCCATCTTGATAATAACTGTTAAAGTGCTGTGCTTAATATGACAGCAAATTTGGAATACTCAGGAGTGGCTACAGGATTGGAAAAGGTCAGTTTTCATTCCAATCCCAAAGAAGGGAAATGCAAAATAATGTTGAAACTACAGCACCACTGCACTCATTTCACATGCTAGGAAGGTAATGCTCAAAATCCTTCAAGCTAGGCTTCAACAGTGTGTGAACCTTGAACTTCCAGATAGACAAGCTAGATTTAGAAAAGGCAGAGGAACAAGAGATCAAATTCCAAACATCCATTGGATCATAGAAACAGAAAGGCAATTCCAGACAAACATCTATTTCTGTTCCATTGACCATGCTAAACCCTTTGACCATGTGGATCACAACAAACTGGAAAATTCTGAAAGAGATGGGAATACCAGACCACCTTACCAGCCTCCTAAGAAACCTGTATACAGGTCAAGAAGCAACAGTTAGTCCAGATGTGGAACAAGAAACTGGTTCAAAATTGGGAAAGGAATTTTTCAAGGCTGTATATTGTCACCCTGCTTATTTAACTTATATGCAAAGTACATCATGGGAAATGCCCAGCTGGATGAAGCTCAAGCTATAACTAAGATTCCCGGGAGAAATGTCAATAGCCTTAGATATGCAGATGACACCACCCTTATGGCAGAAAGTGAAGAGGAACTAAAGAGTCTGTTGATGAAGGTGAAAGAAGACAGTGGAAAAGGTGGCTTAAAACTCAATATTCAACAAACTAAGACCATAACATCTTGTCCCATTACTTCACAGGAAACAGATGGGGGAAAATGGAAAGAGTGACAGACAATTTCTTGAGCTCCAAAATCACTGCAGATGATGACTGCAGTGATGAAATTAAAAGGCACTTGCTCCTTGTGAAAAAAGCTAAGACAAACCCAGATGGCATATTAAAATGGAGAGACATCCCTTTGTTGATGCAGTCTGTATAGTTAAAGCTACGGTTTTTCCAGTAGTCATGTATGGATGTGAGACTTGGACCATGATGAAGGCTGGGCATCAAGGAGTTGATGCTTTTGAACTGTGGTGTTGGCAAATACACTTGAGAGTCCCTTGGACAGCAGGAGATCAAACCAGTCAATCCTAAAGGAAATCAGTCCTGAATATTCATTGGAAGACTGGTGCTGAAGCTAAAGCTCCAATACATTGGCCGCCTGATGTGAAGTGCTAACACATTGCAAAATATCCTGATGCTGGGAAAGATTTAGAGCAGCAGGAGAAGGGGGTGATAAAGGATGAAATGATTGAATGGCATCATTGACTCAATGGACATGAGTTTTGGCAAACTCTGGAAAATAGTAAAGGACAGGGAAGCCTGGCATGCTGCAGTCTATTGGGTCACAAAAAGCCAGACATGACTGAATGATTGAACCATGACATCATAATAAGCATTCTTTTCTCATTCCTGATGTTAAATGTAATGATTCTAACATTTTACCATTATTTCATTAATTTCTTTGCTTTTGGTAGGCTCTCCTAATTGGGGTAATAATGTTACCTTTTATTTTTATTTTCTTAATTATTAATTGGCATTGAATTTTATTGTTAGCTTTTACAGAACAATTACTGGTGGTGGCTCATTTAAATTTTCACATTTAAGTTGTTAATGATATCATTACTAAATCAATCAAGATATGTTAGATTAAGCTGCAATAACAAATAACATCCAAGACTCAGTATCTTAAAGCAATATAAACCTATTCTTTTTAATGCTAACTGCTCATCAGCAGATTGGCTGCAGTCCTAGCACACACTGACTTCAATACAAGATCTATGCTAGTTGAGCAGCTTTTGTCTTAAACATCATTGGTTTTATGAAGGAAAGAAAAATAATCACAAGGAACCCCAATGGTCATTTTGAAGTTTCTGCCTGTCAGTGAACTTATAGTTCATTATACAGGGCAAGCCATATGACTAAGGGACAAGAAGGAATAATAATCTTCCCAATTGAAGAGATAAATAGACAGGAAAAACAATACTGTCTAACACACTCTATTAAGATGTTCTGTATTGCTGATCCAACCTTGCAGCCTTGTAATAATTTCATTTAATTAACAGTATGTTTTAATACATTTCTAGATACACTATATTAATATTTGCTTGATAATTTTTTACCTATATCCCTAAGCTAAATTGTATTGTGTATGTATGTATATATATATATATATATATATATATATTTTGTTTTCTCTTTTTCTTTCGAAGATCAAGGTAAAACTAACCTAATAAAATGGAAAAATGAAAATTTCCTGGTATCTGGAAAGTTTTCTATGTAATTACAAAGATGGTTTACTTGAAAAGATGCCAGTGCTAACTTTTATAAAAATTTTAATTTATTGTTCATCCTTTGCATGATTAAATGATTTTTATGTATTATAGGTTTTTCTTGGAGTCATTTAAAAATTATATTTGCCTAGTTATTTGCATACATTTTAAACTTTATTGTGACAAAGTATTTTCTAGCATCCCCTTATTGCTTTGTATTTTTTCATTATTTTATTGTCTTGTTGTTCAGTACTTAAGTCAAGTCTAACTCTTTGTGACCCCATGAACTGCAGCATGCCAGGATTCCCTGTCCTTCACTATCTCCCACAATTTGCTCAAATTCATGTCCATTGAATCAGTAATGCTATCTGACCATCTCATCCTCCACCACACACTTCTCCATTTGCCTTCAATTTTCCCAGGACCAGGGTCTTTTCCAATGAGTCAGCTCTTCCTGTCAGATGGCCAAAGCACTGGTGCTTCAGCTTTAACATTAGTCCCTCCAATGCATATTCAGGGTTGATTTCCTTTAGGATGGACTGGTTTGATCTTTGGTTGTTCAAGGGACTCTCAAGAGTCTTCTCCAGCACCATAGTTCAAAAGCATCAGTTCTTCAGGGATCAGCTTTCCTTATGGTCCAACTCTCACATCCTTACATGATTATTGGAAAAGCCATATTTTTGAGTACACAGACCTTTGTTAGCAAAGTAATGTCTTTGTTTTTTACTATGTTGTCTAGGTTTGTCACGGGGTTGCAAAGAGTTGGGCACAACTGACCAACTAAAACTTACCTACTTACTAGGTTTGTCATAGCTTTCCTTCCAAGGAGAAAATGTCTTTTAATTTCATGGCTGCAGTCAGCATCATCAGTGATTTTGGAGCCCAAGAAATTAAGTGTCCCTGTTTCCACTTTTTCCCCTTCTATTTTCATGAAGTGATGGACAAGATGCCATGATTTTAGTTTTTTTAATTTAATGGTATCCCACTCTTAATTCACATTTTGTTCATATTGAGAGAGTCAATTTCTAAGCAGGTTGATAAGAAGTCTTGGGGTCCCCAAGGAGAGAGAGGTCTGGAATTCTCAACGAGGAGAAAAGGACAAATGTGTGTGTGTGTGTGTGTGTGTGTGTGTGTGTATTTCCTTGACATTCTTTGGGATTATATAACAATAACGCATCCTACTTGAGGACAGTTTCTGGAAAAAACCTTCTGGCTAATCCTGTTATCTTAAAATGTAATTATGGGAGTGGATCTAGTAAGGTCTTTACAACCTCCAGACATTCTTTTGATTCACTGTAATAAGTAATTAAAAAATACACAACTCCATTGCTAATACTAGCCAGAGGGCACTCTTTCTGCCCCCTTCTGATGTCTATGTCAGAACCTTTCTCTATCTCTTTTATACTTTAATAAAACTCCATTACATAAAAGCTCTGAGTGATCAAGCCTCGTCTCTGGCCCCGGATTAAATTTTTCTCCTCTAGAGGCCAAGAATCCCAGCATCTTTCATAGTTCAACAACAACCTTTCAATATGTTCATTTTGCATCTTTGCTTGATTATTCTTGATAGAATTTTTTTAGATTTACTAGAACTAAAAAGTTCTTAATGGTTCTGATGAATGACTTTGCTTATTCTTTGCCTTCTATTTTTATTAATATCTGCTATTATAATTATTATCTCTATTCTAGTTTTCTTGGATTCATTTTCAACTATTTGCTTGGCTTCGTTGAGTTTTAGCCTTTATTGTCTTCTGATATTTAAAGTTACATATTTGTTTTCAATTGGTTCAAAATTGGGAAAAGAATATATCAAAGTTGTATATTGTCACCCTGTTTATTTAACTTATATGTTAGTACATCATGCCAAACGTTGGCTGAATGAATCTCAAGCTAGAATCAAGATTGCCAGGAGAAACATGAACAACTTCACATATGCAGATGATATCTCTAATGGCAGAAAATAAAGAGGAACTAAAGAGATGCTTGATGAAGGTGAAAGTGGAGAGTGAAAAAGCTGGCTTAAAACACAACATTCAGAAAACTAAGATCTTGGAATCTGGTCCCATCATTCGTGGCAAACAGAAGGGAAGAACCTGGTCACCTGTATCAGAAGAAAAGCAAAATTTATTTGCAGATGATGAAAAGAAATGCAAAAAAGCAAAATGGCTGTCTGGGGAGGCCTTACAAATAGCGGTGAAAAGAAGAGAAGCGAAAAGCAAAGGAGAAAAGGAAAGATATAAGCATCTGAATGCAGAGTTTGAAAGAATAGCAAGAAGAGATAAGAAAGCCTTCCTCAGTGATCAATGCAAAGAAATTGAGGAAAACAACGGAATAGAAAAGATTAGAGATCTCTTCAAGAAAATTAGAGATATCAAGGGAACATTTCACACAAAGATGGGCTCAATAAAGGACAGAAATGGTATGAACCTAACAGAAGCAGAAGATATTAAGAAGAGGTGGCAAGAACACACAGAAGAACTATACAAAAAAGATCTTCATGACCAAGATAATAACAATGTTGTGATCAGTCATTTAGAGCCAGACATCCTGGAATGTGAAGTCAAGTGGGCCTTAGAAAGCATCACTACGAACAAATCTAGTGGAGGTGATGGAATTCCAGCTGAGCTATTCCAAATCCTGAAAGATGATGCTGTGAAAGTGCTGCACTCAATATGCCAGCAAATTTGGAAAACTCAGCAGTGGCCACAGGACTGGAAAAGGTCAATTTTCATTCAAATCACAAAGAAAGGCAATGCCAAATAATGCTCAAACTACTGCACAATTGGACTCATCTCACATGCTAGTAAAGTAATGCTCAAAATTCTCCAAGCCAGACTTCAGCAATACATGAACCATTAACTTCCAGATGTTCAAGCTGGTTTTAGAAAAGGCAGAGGAACCAGAGATCAAATTGACAACATCTGCTGGATCATCAAAAAAGCAACAGAGTTCCAGAAAAAACATCTATTTCTGCTTTATTGACTATGCCAAAGCCTTTGACTGTGTGGATCACAATAAACTGTGGAAAATTCTGAAAGAGACGGGAATACCAGACCACCTGACCTGCCTCTTGAGAAATCTGTATGCAGGTCAGGAAGCAACAGTTAGAACTGGACATGGAACACCAGACTGGTTCCAAATAGGAAAAGGAGTATGTCAAGGCCGTATATTGTCACCCTGCTTATTTAACTTATATGCAGAGTACATCATGAGAAACGCTGGACTGGAAGAAACACAAGCTGGAATCAAGATTGCCAGGAGAAATATCAGTCACCCCAGATAGGCAGATGACACCACCCTTATGGCAGAAAGTGAAGAGGAGCTAAAAAGCCTCTTGTTGAAAGTGAAAGAGGAGAGTGAAAAAGTTGGCTTAAAGCTCAACATTCAGAAAACGAAGATCATGGCATCCAGTTCCATCACTTCATAGGAAATAGATGGGGAAACAGTGGAAACAGAGTCAGACTTTATCTTTTTGTGCTCAAAAATCACTGCAGATGGTGACTGCTGCCATGAAATTAAAAGACGCTTACTCCTTGGAAGAAAAGTTATGACCAACCTAGATAGTATATTCAAAAGCAGAGATGTTACTTTGCCAACAAAGGTCCATCTAGTCGAGGCTATGGTTTTTCCAGTGGTCACGTATGGATGTGAGAGTTGGACTATGAAGAAAGCTGAGTGCTGAAGAATTGATGCTTTTGAACTGTGGTGTTGGAGAAGACTCTTGAGAGTCCCTTGGACTGCAAGGAGATCCAACCAGGCCATTCTGAAGGAGATCAGCCCTGGGGTTTCTTTGGAAGGAATGATGCTAAAGCTGAAGCTCCAGTACTTTGGCCACCTCATGCAAAGAGTTGACTCATTGGAAAAGACTCTGATGCTGGGAGGGATTGGGAGCAGGAGGAGAAGGGGACGACTGAGCATGAGATGGCTGGATGGCATCACTGACTCGATAGACATGAGTTTGAGTGAACTCCGAGAGTTGATGATGGACTTGGCGTGCTGGAATTCATGGGGTCGCAAAGAGTCAGACACGACTGAGTGACTGAACTGAACTGTACTGATATGATATTCACGACATCACTGCTACTGCTAAGTCATTTCAATCGTGTCCGACTCTGTGCAACCCCATAGACCACAGCCCACCAGGCTCCCCTGTCCCTGGGATTCTCTAGGCAAGAACACTGGAATGGGTTGCCATTTCCTTCTCCAATGCATGAAAGTAGGAAAACTCTAAACAACCAATGATCTCTTTTTAAAAAGAAAAATGATAAACAATAACAGACCAAGATATAAAAGTAATGCACAGAAATAAATAGTCTTTGGATAATAACTGATTAGTAGATACAGGAAAAAAAGTAATACATTTATCTTTTCCTCAGCCTTTCCCCATGTTAATGTGTAGCTTTTGGTACAATGATCAGAACTAGGAAATTAACATTGGTACATTATCATTAGCTGAAGATCTTATTCAAATCTCACCAGATTCTCCAGTGATGTCCTTCTTTATTTCCAAGTTCTCATTCAGACAGCTACACTGGGTTTGATCTTTATTTCCCCTTGTCTCCTGCAGTTCAATGCATATGGTTCCGAAGTCTTTCTTGGCTTTCACAATTTTGATAACTTTGAAGAGTACTGGTCAGCGATTTGCTAAACATGCCTCAGTTTGGATTTGTCTCATGCTTTCTCATCAATGGAGGTTATACATTTTTGACGAGTAGATAGAATTAGTATAGTGTTCTCATTGTATCGTATTTTCATATTCACTATGTGCACGATAAGTTGCTTCAGTTGAACTCTTTTTGACCCCCTGGACTGTGGCCCACCAGGCTCCTCTGTCTGTGGGATTCTCCAGGCAAGAATATTGAAGTGCGTTTTTATGTCCTCCTCCAGGGGAACTTTCAGGCCCAAGGATTGAACCTGCATGTATTAATATCTCCTTCATTAGTAGGTGAGTTCTTTATTACTAGAGCCACATGGGAAACACCAAGTTCACTATGCTGCTGCTGCTGCTGCTGCTGCTAAGTCACTCAGTCGTGCCTGACTCTGTGTGAAGCCATAGACAGCCTCCTACCAGTCTCCCCAGTCCCTGGGATTCTCCAGGCAAGAACACTGGAGTGGGTTGCCATTTCCTTCTCCAATGCAGGAAAGTGACAAGTGAAAGTGAAGTTGCTTAGTCGTGTCTGACTCTTAGTGATCTCATGGACTACAGCCTACCAGGCTCCTCCATCCGTGGGATTTTCCAGGCAAGAGTATTGGAGTGGGGTGCCATTGCCTTCTCTGCAAGTTCACTATATCAATGTCTTATTTTTGCTGATGTTGACTTGATTTATCTGGCTCTCTCCACTGCCAATTTTCTGCCAGCTATAGGAAAAGTCTGTTTTTAACTGTAAAGTGTTTTTAATCATTTCCACTGAACTTAGTGGATATGTTGGAGGAGATTCTGGTTCTTCTCAAATGTTTTCTCACTGGTTCTAGCCTTGTAAATGGTGTTAGGGAACTCTATAACCATGCAGAATTGAGAAAAATACTAAAAATCTTTTGAAAAATTGCACCAATTATGAATGAACAATTCATATAAACAATTCATGTCCCAACTTCAAGAAAATAAGAGAAGTGCA
Organism: Aepyceros melampus; assembly: GCA_006408695.1. Lineage (NCBI taxonomy): Eukaryota > Metazoa > Chordata > Mammalia > Artiodactyla > Bovidae > Aepyceros > Aepyceros melampus. The sequence goes on along the minus strand of SJXQ01005629.1, from coordinate 443,837 downwards.
AATTAAACCTTCTCTGACACATTGTTTGTTGGCCTCCTATTGACAACAAAATTAAAAGCTTAATAATTCACTCTGCTGATGAGGCTCGGGGAAATAGTGACTTTCAATCACTGATGGTGAAAAATTTAAGGTGTTACCATACTTGGAGAAAGCAATGGCGACCCACTCCAGTACTCTTGCCTGGAAAATCCCATGGATGAAGGAACCTGGTAGGCTGCAGTCTATGGGGTCTCTGAGGGTCGGGCACGACTGAGCGACTTCACTTTCACTCTTCACTTTCGTGCTTTGGAGAAGGACATGGCAACCCATTCCAGTGTTCTTGCCTAGAGAATCCCAGGGACGAGGGAGCCTGGTGGGCTGCTGTCTATGGGGTCGCACAGAGTTGGACACGACTGAAGCGACTTAGCAGCAGCAGCAGCATACTTGGGTCACAGTACATCAGAGAATAGAATACTTTCACAGCCACAAAATAGATTGAGGCAATTATTTGCAGAAATCATTATTAAGTATAATAAGGATAATGAAATGCAAAAGGTATATGAAGTGAAGTGAAGTGAGGTGAAGTCGCTCAGTGGTGTCCGACTCTTTGCGACCCCATAGTAGGCTACATATCTTGTGAAGAAAAAGAAAAAATAAAAACAAGCAAAAATGTATCTATCTGTATCTAAGCCTCTCTGGTGACTCAGCTGGTAAAGAATCTGCCTGCTACACAGGAGACCTGGGTTCAGTCCCTGGGTTGGGAAGATCCCCTAGAGAAGGGAAAGGCTACCCATTCTAGTATTCTGGCCTGGAGAATTTCATGGACTGTATAATCCATGGGGCTGCAAAGAGTTGTACATGACTGAGCTACTTTCACTTTCACTTTCAATCTGATAGTATTAGAAGGTGGACCTCAGGGAAATAATTAGATTTCATGCTCTCACAGGAAAAGAGGAAGGAGTTTGTTCTCTGTCTGCTTTGTATGGTTATATCTGTGCTGCTGCTGCTGCTAAGTTGCTTTAGTCGGTCTGACTCTGTGCGACCCCATAGACGGCAGCCCACCAGGCTCTCCCTTCCCTGGGGTTCTCCAGGCAAGAACACTGGAGTGGGTTGCCATTGCCTTCTCTGATATCTGTGCTAGAGAAATTAAATTGAAGGAAGTCTTATTCAGGTTTCAGAAATAGGAGAGAAGACCTCTAATTTCTGACCTGCCTGGACTATGTGCCTACCTGGGTCTTGGAATCTCTTAAGCCCCTGAAGGCCTGGCCAGATCCCCTGCCCCAGGGATCTAAGAAGTCTTATAACTCACAAGGTGAAACAAACATCATTGTAAAAGTTAAACCAGAGCTGCATTTTTGCATGCAAACTGGTGATATCATTGTGCAACCTGGGTTTATAAGCAGGAACACCCAAAACTGCAATTTTAAGTCACCTGTGGGATTGATGCACTGTCCAGGATCCTTTCCCAATTGGAACTCCAAATTCTTGTCAGGACTTCCCAGAGCAGTTCAAGTCTGGATGTAAGTTTTCAGCCCAATTTGCTGATGTATATGCTGTTGCTTTTAAAGACTGTATATTGAAGTTAAGTCAAATAATCCTCTACTAAGTACTGAAATTTTTATTGTGTGTGTGATGAGTGGTTTCTATTCTTAACAAATCCTTCAAACCTAAAATGAAAGTAAAACTTTGGGCAAAACAATCTGCAAGTCAAGTAGAGAACAATCAACAAACTCAACCGTACCAGAATCTGGACCTCAACTTCCCAGCCTGCAGAACAGTAAAAAAATTCTGCTGTGTAAGCCTTGTGTGTGTGTGTGTGTGTGTGTGTGTTCGCACGCAGGCACGCGAGCAGTCAGTCATGTCCAACTCTTGTGTGACCTCATAGACTCTAGCACAACAGGCTCCCCAGTTCATGAAATTTTTCAGGCAAGAACCCATTAGAGTGGGTTGCCATTTCCTACTACAAGGATCTTCCTAACCCAAGGATCCTAGTCTATTATATTTTTTATAGCAGCCTGAGCTAATTAACACACCTAGTAAAGAATTCAATATAGTTTCCTGCACTTTTTATAAACTTGAAATATGTTTTAAACATATTGATTACTTATAATTTATAAAATCATATCTAAATAGCTTTTTTGAAACAATAAGCCATATAAAAATAACTATAATTTTAAACCAATGATTTCTTTTTAAATAATACTTATTTTGTATTCCCAAAGGCAGAATTGAATATTAAATCAAATATTAAATTGAATATTGAATTAAATATAATCTCTTCCATTATTAAGTAAAAAATAATGAGACCTCTTGACAGTTTAATGGCACTCAGGAAATTTTACAATCTATTCAGTCAAAAGATTTTGTATGTAAATGAAATTGATTCTTTGAAATCTTGATGTCTTTTGGAGCCTGCACTTATAAAATGCTGACATATTCCTTCCTCCACAAAAGGAACTGTATTAATATTCCAGAAATCAGCCATATGCTACTGGTCTGGATCTCCTGTGGCTTTTGAGATGTGAATTCTTGCCCAATGTTGTAGCACTCTGCCTTTTCAGCACTGCGTCAAATCACCCTTTGAGAAATATTGTGATAACTGTGACAGTCACCATATAACCTTCCAGTGTAGAAACTGCAATGTTATTTTATTATCACAAATCTTCTAATACTGAAGTGTAAAGTATTTTTTAACTTCTACTGAAGATTCCAACTACATTTAATATTGAGGCCAGAGTTTTTGGTTTTTTTAGTAGAATTAAAGAGGGGTGTATGTGTGTGTTTCTGAGTAGATGCATTACATTTACAATAAACAGTAATTCCAAAACCTTAAGAATAGTAATATTAATAATATAATTGTTAAATATATATTAAAACATCAATGTTAATTGTTAATATCTTGATAATATGAATATTAGTTATTAAATACATATAAATATGGACTTCCCAAGGGGTGTAATAGTAAAGAATCTGCCTGCCAATGCAGGAGATGCAGATTTAATCCCTGGGTCAGGATGATCCCCTGGAGGAGGAAATGGCAACCCACTCCAGTAGCCTTGCCTGGAAAATTCATGGACAAAAGAACCTGGTAGGCTATTGTCCATGGAGTTGCAAAGAGTTGGACAAAACTTAGTGACTGAGCACACACACACATATAGAATAACAGCATAAATTCTGTGTTTTCTTAAGGATAAACACTTGCCAGATTAAAGAAATGGAGCAAACAAACATTTATTTCATCATGTCCAATAGCACTGGGCTCAAAATATTTGTGAATATGTGTGATTGCTATTATATTGTGAAGGAACTTCATTCTATTAAGTAGGAGTGTCTCTTAAAGTATTTGTCTTTGACCATGCAGTAATTCATAGAATTTCTCTGACATCTAATAGTCTATTTTTCATTTTGAAGTTTAGAGAGAAGTTCGTTATTTCATCATATGCATATGGCCAGGTAAATCATGTAGTCATGCAGGAGAAAAGAGCCCTGTTCTCTGAAAGTAACCATCATAAGACAGAAAGAAGCATGAGGCTGAAAAAGGGTAATAAGAGAAAAACCGGACTCTAATGCACAGGATCACAGGCTGCTTCCCTGCCTTGATGGCTGAAGCTAGGTAAAATCTTGGACACTTTTTCAGGCATGGCTTGTACCCAACAGTACAACTAGTATTCAATACCACTCTATTTAATATCTAACTTAGAGGTACAAAGCCTAGACTGCTTATGCCAGAAGAAGATGAATCTGAACAACACCTTAGCCTCAGTTTAGATTATGAATTACTAGTTCAGGGGACTCTCTGAAAGATAGAGGGTTCATATGGAGAGTTTTTTGGTGCATTGGAATGACCGAGAGAGATGGTATGGGGAGGGAGATGGGAGGGGGGTTCAGGATTGGGAACTCATGTACACCCGTGGCAGATTCATGTTGATGTATGGCAAAACCAATACAGTATTGTAAAGTAAAATAATAATTAAAAAATAAATTAAAAAAAAGAAAAAAAAGAAATATTCCTCTCTACTGCAGACACAGGGCAATGTGAGCTGAAAATTAGCTCCAGAATTTCTTATCTTATGTCCTTTTTTACAAAGGAATCTAATCCAATGTCATGAAAGAAAGAAAGGGAAGTCTCTCAGTCATATCTGACTCTTTGTGACCCCAAGGACTGTAGCTTACCAGGCTTCTCTATCCATGGGATTTTCCAGGCAAGAGAACTGGAGTGGGTTGCCATTTCCTTTTCCAGGGGATCTTCCTGACATGGGGATTGAACCTGGTTTCCCACATTGCAGGCAGACGCTTTACTATCTGAGACACCAGGGAAGCCCAGTGTTAAAGGGTATATTTTAGTATTTATTTTCTGTGGAAGTCTTATTGTTTCACCTATCACATTTTGATCTCTGACTCATTTAACACTAATGAGGGAAGAGTAAATGCATGCTTCATTTTTATTTATATGGATTTCCTCTTTGACTTGTGCCATTTATTGTTGACTTTGTCAACAAAGGTCCACCTAATCAAAGCTATGGTTTTTCCAGTAGTCATGTATGGATGTGAGAGTTGGACTGTGAAGAAAGCTGAGGGCCAAAAAATAGATGCTTTTGAACTGTGATGTTGGAGAAAACTCTTGAGAGTCCTTTGGACTGCAAGGAGATACAACCACTCAATCCTAAAGGAAATCAGTCCTTTGTATTCACTGTGAGGACTGATGCTGAAGCTGAAACTCCAATACTTTGGCCACCTGATTTGAAAAACTGACTCACTAGAAAAGACCCTGATGCTGGGAAAGACTGAAGGCAGGAGAAGAAAGGGACGACAGAGGATGAGATGGCTGGATGGCATCACTGACTTGATGGACATGAGTTTGAGTAAGCTCCAGGAGCTGGTGATGGACAGGGAAGACTGGCGTGCTGCAGTCCATGGGGTAGCAAAGAGTTGGACACAACTAAGTGACTAAACTGATTTATTGAAGAGATCATTACATCTCCACTGCACTGTACTGTTGTATTTATGCTTATTAATACTATTACTATTATTTATGCTATTATTACTTTTTTTCTAAGTGAGCAATGGGCAAGAAAGTGAAGAACACAACCAGTGACGAAAAGTAAAACCATCCCAGTTCTTGCCACAATGAAATCAATATTTTCCTACCTTGACTGATTTCTGGGATATTTTATTGTCGCAAATGCAGAAACATGTTTGTTAAACAAATAAGTGTCAATGAGTGTACCATAGATACTAGGAACTTTCTGAATAAAATGAAGAGAAATAGTGTCTCTGACAACTTGTTTCTGCCACAAAATAGGACCATGTCTTAAAATAGTGTACGTCAGAAGTGTGTGTGTGCGCTCACATGTTCCAAATAACACTGGGAATAAGCATTTCAAGATAGCCTAGGGCGGTTCTTTTGTGACTAAAGTGTTATTTCATAGTAAATGTTTTCCCAAGGTGGAGGCATTGCCCTAGATGTCAAGAAAGTATGGGAATGTATATCTTATGATGAATTGTCCTTAGTGGGTAAGGAAAAGTTAATAGTGTTTCAATTTCAGCACAAACAAGCAGAAAAGTAAAACCTAGTTAATACATCATTCTGTAACATAACCATGCTATAGAAAAACTATATGGAATCTTTAATACAGAACTTCATGGAGATTATAAAACTATGTGTTAAAAATGCTTAAACATGTTGAAAACCAAAATTCACTGTACATATTTTATTCACCAATAAAGTTTTAATAATGGCAAGAGTTTTCACAAAGCCCTATCATTTCAATTCTTTGTGTTCTCATGCCAGCTGTATATTGATGAGACTCTATTCCCAGAGCAGCTAAGGAAACATCTACTCTGATTCCTCAGGAGTTGGTAATCTTCACCCCTGGCTCCCATTGTTCTTGTTTCACACACTATAGCAAACTTCTTCCGGCATCTCTTAGCACTTGGAAACTTTTCGTGTTATGCACTGAAATAATTTTCCAAAATTCACAACCAAACCAAGTCTTTAATCTCTTGCTTTTTCTATTTTTTATCCTCTATACTCCTCACCGAATGTGGGGTTCCTGGTTGATGTGCTAACCCCAAGGACCACATTAGCTGTTTGTGTGACACTGCAGCATCTTTCTCTCTGAGAATCTGACAGTACTGCAGGATCTTTGGCTATACAGGCATCATCCTCCACTGTAATCATCAGAGGTCATTTTTACTTTCTTTCATAAACAGTTTCCTCTTCTTGGATTCTAAGCTGAAAGTGTATTCCCTGTCATACAACTCAACAGTACTTTCTGTGTAATACTTCATTTGTTATGAGACTTGGATATATATTTGATGTTAATTAATGTTTATTTTCCAGTAGAAAGATTTCTAAATGTACAAGTTGCACACATCATTTGTTTTTGTAGTTCCAAGTCCAGCATCTCAATAATACTAATAGCAGAAACAATAATTAAAAAAAAAATGTGTTCTTAGTAATATCTCCAAGTCCAATGAGATATAGGATTTCTGAAGTTTTATGTTATTAAACCGATGCTCAGGGACAGTGATGATTATGTTGTAAGCTCACTTCAATGCTCTATTTTTTTTTTTATTGTCATCTTCTCTGAAGAACCCTAAGCACTAAAGTAGGAATGATCAGATAGCTGACGGTGTGCTGAAGAAAAGTAGCTCAGGCTGTTGGCATTGTATCTGCTCAGTGGGCTTGTAAAGCACACACTCAGGTAATAATGTTAGCAGTAAAGGAAATGAAAGTGTCAGAAAGAATATGAAGGCAAGAGGCTGTCAACTGATGTGTAATACTAATGGGAACAATTAAAGGAGAAAAGATCAGTTCAAATGAGAATAAACCAAAGTATTTCAAATAAAAATCCAATTAAAGAAGTGCTTACTAGAGAGAAATGCATTCAGGAGAAAGAAAACCATACTTCTTGTTCGTTCTGGAAAAAAAGATGCTAATTGCTAATGCTTACAGCTTGGAGCCAGTGACTAAACAGACTTCCTGAATAAGCACACAGAGAGAAAAATAAAGTGCTACATTATATTAAGGAAGTTACCAAAGCAAGATTTACCTTTCAAAGTACCGACAACCATGGTTTGCCTCCTAATAATTCCAGACAATAGTTGAAATTAACACAGAGGTAAGGGAAGAACATAAAATCATTCTTTGCATTTGGGACACTCAAAATTAGGTCCAAAAGCCAGTTAGCTTTTCTTTCTTCCTTTATTTTTTCCTTCCTGCCTGCCTGTCTCTCTGCCTGTCTGCCTTTCTTCCTCCATTCTTTTCTGTCATTCTCTTTCTTTCTTTTTCAGAGTAATAAAATACACTTGATATCTATCTGTCATTACAACTTGAAAATTCAGATTTGACTTCAGTTCAAATTGTCTAAAAACATGTATCTAGATCTTTCTATATCTATACATCTTTTGGGCCAAAATTAAAGATAACTTGAAAGGAAATGAGGGAGATGAAACAGAAAGGAAAGTTGTTTAGATTGAGATTATCTGAGAAACTGTGATGAAGTATCTCTACTGATGTGTAGAAATTTCTCTTCCTAGGAAGGGAAAAGAGCCAGGAGAAAGAGGAATTTTCTAGGCAATAATTTGGTTCAAAAATAACAAATAATCTAAAAGAATGTTTTCTGGGAATAAAAAGCCTGCCAATGAAAGTGTACTTGTTATTTAGTGAGACAGAAACAGGCAACATCCTAGAGGTGATCACAGTTGCCAGAAACCAGGCTTTCACGTATTTGTTTCCAGAAGTAGACATTTTCTTCTTGTGTCACTTTGTACAGCCCCCACCCCATCTGAACGTAGAGCATTTCTAGGAAAACTTTTATAAACCAAAATGGTGCAAAGCAAAGCAGAAATTACCTTAGGAGAATGGTTGGTTCATGTCCATGGGGTCGCAAAGAGTAGGGCACGACTGAGCGACTGAACTGAACTGAACTATTCGTAACAGAGAAACAAAATAAATGGAGAGAAAGCTCAGGTGCTCACACACACACAGAGTTTGAGGCTAAGATGGCTGGATATTGAGATGCTGAATGTAGTCCACAGGAAAGGTACTTGGGGTTGCCACTGTCACAGCTGGGAATGTGCTGCCTCTGTAACAGCTTAGCTGGCCACAAAACAAATGCTGTAGTTTTGCTTTCCACCATTTTTTTTTTTTTAATCAAAAATCCTCTTTGGAGGGT
>SJXQ01005629.1:330742-434958 GCA_006408695.1 Aepyceros melampus | reverse complement strand
GGCAGAGTGGCAGTGTAACATGTATGATATCATAAGTGAAACGAATCGCCAGTCCAGGTTTGATGCAGGATGCAGGATGCTTGGGACTGATGCACGGGGATAATCCAGAGAGAAGGTGTGGGGCGGGAGGGGGTAGGTGGGGGTCGGGATTGGGAGTTCATGTACACTCGTGGCTGATTCATGTCAATGTATAGCAAAACGAATACAGTATTGTAAAGCAAAACAAACTAAAAAATAAAAATTAATTAAAGAAAAAAAAATCCTCTTTGGAATTCTTTCAGTTAGAAAAACAGGAGCTAACACAGGATTTTCATAAAAGTGCAATGGTGTAAAGAAACCTTTGAAAAGTGGAAGATAATTTAGAATATCAGGAAGCTTGCTATTAGAGGTCATAGCAAATGACAATGTGGAGAGGAGGGGACAGGGAGAAATTCAACAATCTTGTTTTGAAATGAAGCAAGATCCTATGGGGCCTTCCCAGTATAAATACTTTCATGTCTTCCGCATGCCTCTTCTCCATAGAAAAGCGCTAGTCAAAGAATGAGTTTAATCAGAGAACTGAGAAAATGCAGGAACAAAGGGAAATAGTCAAGCAAAACAAAATAGTAATAATCACTAAACAAAGTCGGAGATCTTTAGTTCCTCCTCGAGATAATATTATGAGCTCATATCCTGTGAGCTGTCTTGACAACACTGAAATCCCCACCAGATGGAAGAAGCTAACTACATGATAATCAGACTGTAGCTCTGAAATTTGTTGTGGTTCATTTGCTAAATCATGTTCAACTCATTGCGACCTCATGAATTGCAGCACACCAGGCTTCCCTGTCCTTCACTATCTCCTGCAGTTTGCTCAAATTCAGGTCCACTGAGTTAGTGATGCCATCCAATCATCTCATCCTCTGTCTCCCCCTTCTCCTTCTGCCTTCAGTCTTTCCCAGTATCAGGATATTTTCCAATGAGTCAGCTCTTCGCATCAGGTGGCCAAAGAATTGGAGATTCAGCTTCAGCACCAGTACTTCCAACAAATATTCAGGGTTGATTTCCTTTAGAATTGACTGTTTTGATTTCTTTGCTCTCCAAGGGACTCCAAGAGTCTTCTCCAACACCACGATTAGAAAACATCAATTCTTTGTCACTCAGCCTTCTTTATGGTCCGGCTCTTACATCTCTACCTGACTACTTGAAAAACCATAGCTTTGACTATATTGTCCTTTGTCAGTAAAGTGATGGGATACACTGCCTAGGTTTGTCATAGCCTTTCTTCCAAGGAGCAAGTATCTTTTAATTTCATTGCTTCTAATTTTAAATGCAGAGAACTAGCTCTAGGAGAGTGACTACATCATCATGGTTATACAGATCATTAAGACCTTTTTTCTATTTAAGACCCTGACATGAGTCACCACAGTTCTGAGAACTGGCTCCAAAACTGATGCTGGAACTAAAGATTAACTGTACTTAAGGCAAACAAGATGGTGTTGATCAGCCCCACAATGACCAATTTCAAGATGACTGTCACAGCTGACTTTGCTGTTTCTGCATGGAGTCCCTTCCCTTTGCTTGCAGAGTCCTGAAACTCCACTTTAAAGCTCTTTCTCCTTGATCAGCACTGTGGAAATTGGCCTTTGAACATGAATCCACTCTCTCTTTCTCAGTTGCTGGCCTCTGGAATAAAGCAAATTTCCCCTCTACCAACAGTTTCCTCTTGAGTATTGGTTTTAAAGCAGCAAGCAGCCGTATTTGAGTTTCCAGTAATGCATGTACTCTGCTAGCTCAGTTACCAGCTCCATGAGGTCTAGATAGAATACTTACAACTGGCCAAACTGGGGTTTATATGGCTATACACCCAAAACTATTTTAAAATTCTGAGAAAGAAAATACATAAGGAGAAAGGCAATACAATGAATGAGTGAAATCTACTGTTCACTCTCCCATTTTACTTGTAAAATGTATGACTTAAGGATGAAGCTACACCTGCATTTGTAGTGTCACTTGCTCTCCTCCCAAGACACCTGCAAGACTCTTATTTTGTGCAAGCAGGTTGGTCTCAGGATCGTTATTCCAGAAAGTCACTGAAATCTAGAAAGGACATTATATGCTAATCCTTCTTTGTACACATGAGGACATTTGAGTTTCATATAGTATACTTCATTCATAGGAAGCTACACAGCTTGTTAATGGCCAAACCTATACTGGAATATTGAATTTTTGCAAATATGTTGCCTTTTTCATACCTTAGCTTTTAAAATGTATATAAATGATTTTCAACTCCTTGTTATTATTTATCCATTTTAGCAACACTTACGTATTTATTCATGACATGCCCTTTCATGGTGGAAAAATAAAACCAGGTCTCTCATTAATTAGATTTTCTCTTTACTTATTGAAAAATATAAACTTTAATTGTACATAGTTGTTCTACTAAAGAAACTGTTCAGTGAGTTCTTTACCAGCAGTGCCACCTGGAAAGCCCCATATATAAAGCCACTGCTTGAAATTGAAATAGGAAGGTTTGTAAAGGTAAAATGCAGTTTGTAAAGCACTTTTAATTCCCTTATGTATGTTTTCATATATTTGCATATTTATGTAAATCAGTTCTTGAGAGCTTTTATTTATGTAAGGAATCATAGCCTGGATATATAGAATAACAAGATATCTATATTGAATTGTGGTTTCAGTTCAGTCGCTCAGTCGTGTCTGACTCTTTGCCTCCCCATGGACTGCAGCATGCCAGGCCTCCCTGTCCATCACCGATTCCCAGAGCTTGCTCAAACTCACGTCCATTGAGTTGGTTATGCCGTCCAACCATCTTACCCTCTGTGATTTAGAGACTTAATGTATTTAAGATCTTGGATGTGTTGATTTTACCTCTTAGATTTTATGTTTGAAAGATGGGAAAATGGTATCTCCCTTTTATTAAAAATCTTGATTTATATATATAAAGCACTTAGAATAAAACAGCTACAGTAAGCTCTGAAAAGATGTTTATTATTGATATTAGTATTACCGTTAATAAGTTGTTAACATTCAGTGTAATATTCCAGATATATTTCAAGTTGCATGTTCCATTCTTACATTTATTTGTTTCTCTCTCACTATTAACTTTTTAAATTTTGCTATATAATATTCATTTTGAAGTAATTTTATACCCCAGTGGAATAGATATTACACATAAAAATAAAATAAATTTCTTAAGAATAAAAATACAGAAAATAATGGGTCAGAGATTAACATGACAGTACATGTAAAAGTGATAAAACTCAACGGGTGAGATGGGCTGTGGCCTAAAACATATCAAGGCATATCATGCAAAATCTACAATAACAGTATTATCTAAAATAGTATAAGAAAGCATTGAAGCACAGGAATCATTTTTTGCAAATCTGAATTCTTCTCTGGAAATTCAGTAACTTATATTGAGAATCCAACATTCCATATCCCAGTGCAATATTGTTCTTCACAGCATTGGACTTTCACCACCAGACATATCCACAACTAACTCATTTCTGCTTCAACCCAGCCACTTCATTCTTGCTGGGGCTATTTGTAATTGACCTTCAATACTTTCTAGTACCATATTGGACACCTTCCAACTGGAGAGCTTATATTTTGGTGTCATCTTTTTGCTTTTTCATATTGCTCATGGGGTTTTACAGGCAATAATATTGGAGTAGATTATCATTTCCTCCTCCAGTGGATCACGCTTTTTCAGAACTCTTCACTATGACCTTCAATCTTGAGTCATCCTCACATGAGTTATGCAAGCCCCTTTGCCAAGACAAGGCTGTGATTCAGGAAAAGTCTTAATGACCTGATAACTATGGTGGTGTGGCCACTCATCTAGAGCCAGACATCCCAGAGTGTGTAGTCACATGGGCCATAGAAAGCATTAATATGAATAAAGCAAGTGGAAGTGATGAAATTCCAGCTGAGTTACTTAAAATCCTAAGTGATGATCCTGATAAAATGCTACACTCAATATATCAGCAAATTTGTAAAAATCATCAGTGACAACAGAACTGGAAAAGATCAGGTTCATTCCAATCCCAAAGAAAGGCAATGTCAAAAATGTTCAAAGTACCACACAACTGTACTCATTTCACATGCTAACAAGGTAAGGCTCAAAATCCTTCAAGGTAGGCTTCACCATACTTGATCAAGAACTTCTGGATGTAGAAGGTGGGTTTAGAAAAGGCAGAGGAACCAGAGATCAAATTGCCAACATCCATTGGATCATAGAGAAAGCAAGAGAATTCCAGAAAAATATCTACTTCTTCTTCGTTGACTGCACTAAAGTTTTTGACTGTGTGGATCACAACAAACTGGAAAATTCTTAAAGAAATGGGAATATCAGATCACTTCATGAGAAACCTGTGTGCAGGACAAGAAGTTACAGTTAGAACCTTACATGGAACAACTGACTGATTCCAAAATTGGGAAAGGAGTATGACTAGGTTGTATACTGTCACTCTGCTTATTTAACTTATATGCAGAATACATCATGCAAAAAGCTGGACTGGATGAATCACAAGCTGGGATCAAGATTCCTGTGAGAAATATCCACAATCTCAGATATTCAGATAACACCACCTTTGTGGCAGAAAGCAAAGAGGAACTAAAGAGCTTCCTGATAGGGATGAAACAAGAGAGTGAAAAAAAAAAACTGGCTTAAAACACAGTATTCAAAAACTAAAATCATAACATCTTGTCCAAGCACTTCATGGCCAATAGAAGGGGAAAAAATGAAAACAGTAGCAGACTTCATTTACTTGGACTCCAAAACCACTGTGGAATGTGACCAAAACCATGAAATTAAAAGATACTTACTCTTCAGAAGGATAGCTATGACAAACCTAGACAGTGTGTTAAGAAGCAGACATCACTTTGCTGACAAAGGTCCATATAGTCAAAGCTATGGTTTTTCCAGTAGTCATGTACTGATATGAGAGTTGGACCATAAAGAAAGCTAAGTGTGGAAGAATTGGTGCTTTTGAATGTGGTGCTGGAGAAGACTTGGGGGCTCCCCAGGTGGTTCAGTAATAAAGAATATTTCTGCCAATGCAGAAGATGCAGGAGAAGTGGGTTCAGTCTCTGGGTTGGGAAGACCCTCTGGGAGAGGAAATGGCCACCCACTCCAGTATTCATATCTGGAACAATCCAATGGAGAGAGGAGCCTGAAGACTCAAGTCCATAGGATTCAAGAAGAATCGGACACGACTGAGTGACTGAGCATAACTAGAAGACTATTGAGATTTCCGAGGAGATAAAACCGTTAATCCTAAAGGAAATCAACCCTGAACGTTCATTGGAAGGACTGATGTTGAAGTTGAAGCTCCAATACTTTGGCCACATGATGTAAAGAGCAGATTCATTGGAAAAGATCTTGATGCTAGGAAAGTTTGAAGGCAAAAGTACAAGGGAGTGGCAGAGGATGAGAGAGCTATCTAATACTATCAACTCAATATACCTGAATTTGAGCAAAGTCAGGGAGATAGTAGAGGACAGAGGAGCCTGTCCATGGGGTTACAAAGAGTTGGACATGATGATGATTGAGCAGCAACAATGGCAACATACTAAGAACAAACAAAATGTCTTTTATCTTTGCATATAAATATCCATATTGAAATGAGCAATTTGTTTTGGGCTGAGGGACGAAAGTGTAATTCTTGAATTTTACCATTGTCTCAATTTTATTATATATTTTAGTTTACTTCATTGGCTGTATACCTAAATATAGTGAAAAATAATTAGCTTGATTTCCATGCACCTTAAAAATAAATTTAAATATGTGAACTAAGAAGTTGTATAAATAAAAGGATAAATCGACACATTTTCTATTATGTAGAAGATTCCAAGACAATTACTTTAGTAAGTCCAGCAAACAAAAAAGAAAAGATTAAAATTTATATACAATTTAATAAGCCTAATAAGCTTGATTCACTAGACATAAGTATATAAATATTTTACATGTAATATATTTTGTCCGACACACATAAAATGTTTGTTCAAAGTTACATGAACTAAAATATAGAGAAAATTCTAAGTAATTAGTACAAGAGAACCATGAACTTGGATTACAAAAATTCCATACAAATAACAATAACAACAGCAATCCTAAGCTTTCAATGTCTTTAAAAAACATAATAATGTATGAGTCAAATAAACAGTAATATGAAAGTAAAAAATAATTTATAACTACCATAATAAGGAATATACAACATCTAATATTTTGTGTTTTGGATAAATTAACAATTGATAGAAATTTGTATCCTCAGATTTCATAGAAAATAATTTTTCATAATTAGTCATTAATGAACATTGGTATAACCTAAATGTCCTTCAACAGATGAATGGATAAGGAACTCAGCCATAAAAAGAACAAAATATTGCAATTTGCCACAACATGGATGGATTTGGAGGGCATTATGCTAAGTAAAATAAGTCAGAAAGAAAAAGATAAATACTTTATGATATCACTTATATGTGGAATCTAAAAAATACAACAAATTAATGAATAAAACAAAATAGAAGCAGATTCACAGAAATAGAAAGCAAACTATTGGTTACCAGTAGGGAGGTGGGGGAGAGGCAGTTTGGAGTTGGGCAGCAGGAGGTAAAAACTATTAGATGTTAGATAAACTCAAGGATGTATTGCATGAGGAATATGGCCAATACTTTGTAATAACTATAAATGAAAAGTAACTTTTAAAATTGTATAAAAAACAAAGATTGCTATGCATGCATATGTGCGGAGTTACTTCAGTCATGTCTGATTCTCTGTGACCCCGTGGACTGTAGCCCACCAGGCTCCTCTGTCCATGGGATTCTCCAAGGAAGAATACCAGAGTGGGTTGCCATACCTTCCTCTATCTTCTTGATCAAACCCTTGTCTCTTATGTCTACCTGCATTGGCAGGTGGGTATTTACCACCAGCGCCACCTGGGAAACCCAGGGATTGATCCCAGGTTTCCCACACTGCAGTCGGATTCTTTATCAGCCACAAGGGAAGCCCAAGAATAGTGGAGTGGATAGCCTATCCCTTCTCCAGTGGATCTTCCTGACCCAGGAATAGAACCAGGGTCTCATGCATTGCAGGCAGACTCTTTACCAACTGAGCTATCAGGGAAGCCTTGCAGCTGATACCACCAATTAAAGCAATACCTTAATTTAAAAAAAAAATTGCAAAGAAAACAAAACTAGTAGTTTCATTAAACTTTCATTCTTTTCTGAATCATAATCCACAGTAGATTGTATGTTTATATAATATTGCAAATATATGCTGCATATGTGTCTGTGTTTGTATGTATGTATATACATATCAACACACATATGTGTGACTATGACAGGGCAAAGAACCTGGAGGTGAGTCTGTTCCTCAGCAACCATAGCTTTCTCCATATACATTATTGAATTCTTACACATCTCTCCTAACTCTCCATGATTTCTAACCATATCATGCAGGCATGCTAAGTTGCTTCAGTAGTGTCCAACTCTGTGCAACCCGAGGACTGTAGCCCACCAACCCTCTTTCCATGGGATTATCCAGGCAAGAACACTGGAATGGGTTGCCATGTCCTCCTCCAGGGGATATTCCTGACCCAGTGATTGAACCTATGTCTCTTACCTCTGCATTGGAAGGCAAGTTCTTTACCACTAGAGTCACTTAGAAAGCCCCTCTAATTGTATAAAATTATATAATTTTGGACTTGGTTGCTCATAGAAAATAAATTATGTGATTCTTAATATATCTAAATGTATTTACTGCACCCTTTCTCAAAACAGAAATGTATATTGAAATCATGTAAAAGGAAGATATTCTTCTTTGCAGTGGTTGAGAAGTAGCAGGAAGGCCAGAAGACCTAAAGGCAACACTTGCTAACGTGTAGCTGATGTAATATTTCATGTGCTCCTGACCACACTGACCTCTCATTGCCCTGTGTACAGCAGTCACCTACATGGCAGCCCATGGGCCAAATATGAGTTATTGCAGGGTGAACTGTAGGAAGACTCCACACAGCACAGCTCTTTGATGTGGAAATTCACTCCAGTGGACATTCCTCCCCCTTCCCTAGCCCTGTCATTGTCAGCCAACCATACCGTCTCTTGCTGCTTGGTGCTCTTCGGTTGGGTCCAGCCAGGTTTCTCATGCTCAGCTGCTGTTCATGACCACTGAACCCATGGGGAGCCATCAGCTGTCACCAGACCAGGCAGTGGGCAGGCAGAATGCCTCATACTGCCACCTCTTCTGCCCTGCTCTCTCCCGTTCTGTTTACTTTTTGTTATATAAACAAAAAAGAAAATAGATCTTATTGCATGGAATAAGCACATAGCCAAAGGAAAATGTGGGGCCAAGCAGGGAGAACAGGCAGTTCATACTCAAAAGACCTGAACTCCTGAATGGCTTTCAGAGACGGGGTTTTAAAGAAGGTATGAGGGACAGTTTCAGCTCATGCACATTCTCTGATTGGTTGGTACTGAGATCGATGGCTGGTATTTCAGAAGTGAGCATTCTCAACCTTCTGGTTCTAACCAGTCTGGGATCTAAGTGCATGCAGTTAGCTTCTTCCATATAGTGAGGGTTTTAATATCTGCAAAACAACTCAAGGATATGGCTCAGGTTGTTATTTACGGTTCTTAAGGTGCAACTAAACATCCTTGACTTTGTGTTATGGTTAAACCCTCATTTTGTCTGGCTTGACTTTTCCTGTTTCTGCATTTTCCCACTTATCTGGTTAAGTTTGCCTTTTTGAACTTGGGAAGTGGGAAGGCCTAGAAGACTAAAGCTTTTCTATAAAAAAGAAGTGGAGACACAGACACGGGGGCCATGAGAGGGTCATTCGTCTTTGGGAAGACCCAGCAGAGTCCTGTTCGGTTTCAGTGTCTACTCCCTGAATTTGGTTACATGACAATTTTTACTCCTCTTATTTTAGTACTTAACATTTTAATTTGAATATTCAGGAAAACACTTCTGGGAATGTATATTTCCACATTTCTAAATAAGACTTTTTTCTGATAGCCAATGTTTATAAAAAATGTCTGTACTATATTATTTTTGATTGTGCCAATGAGGACTTACAGAGAATAAATGGCTTTTTCCTTGAAATGAATTCTATATCACTTGATTTAATGTGTTTGTGTTGTTTGTTTTAAGAATTCTATGTATTTAACATGAGACTAATATTTATTTTGAAAATCATCCTTAAAATTAACTCCATGTTTCAGTTCAGTTCAGTTCAGTCGCTTAGTCGTGTCCGACTCTTCGCGACCCATGAATCACAGCACGCCAGGCTTCCCTGTCCATCACCAACTCCTGGAGTTCACTCAGACTCACGTCCATCGAATCAGTGATGCCATCCAGCCTTCTCATCCTCTGTTGTCCCCTTCTCCTCCTGCCCTCAATCCCTCCCAGCATCAGAGTCTTTTCCAATGAGTCAACTCTTTGCATGAGATGGCCAAAGTACTGGAGTTTCAGCTTTAGCATCATTCCTTCCAAAGAAATCCCAGGGCTGATCTCCTTCAGAATGGACTGGTTGGATCTCCTTGCAGTCCAAGGGACTCTCAAGGGTTTATAGGGAGATAAAACATAATAAAATGTAATGATTGATAATTTTAACAACATGTTAGATTTTATAGATATCTTACATCACTTTATGTTTTAACTGCTTCCTACAGAAGTACAAAAGTACATCTTACATTTTAATTAAATGCATGTATCCTCTTATGCATGAAACAACTATATATTTTCCATCATGATTTTTTAAATCACTGTAGAGTCTTTTCAAACAATTATTCCCAGTAACTGAGAATACAGGCTTACTCTATGCAATCACCCAGGATCAATATGGCTGGCTTTTTAAAGTATATCAGATAAGTCATAAAAGGAACTATTTTATTTTTTATTGTTTAATCTATTAGACATCTTGTACATCTGTGTACTGTATCAGCCCAGTCTTCCTAGAGCACTGTGAAAAATAACAAGTGGTAAAACAAAGGATGTTTTATTAAGGAATTTATGCTGCATAAAATGGAGTTTGTCACTTGAGAGAATGAAGAATATCAGAAAAAAAGACAAGCCAACATCTGTTTAAATAACTCTAGTGGCCCCAAACAAGGGAAATAATGCAACCAAGACCGGACACGACGGAGTGACTTCACTTTCACTTTCCTGCATTGGAGAAGGAAATGGCAACCCACTCCAGTGTTCTTGCCTGGAGAATCCCAAGGACAGGAGAGCCTGGTGGGCTGCCGTCTATGGGGTCACACAGAGTCGGACACGGCTGAGGCGACTAGCAGCAGCAGCAGCAGCAGACCAGGGCCAGTGGCCAACATGAAGTATAATTTAAGCAAAGCAGATAAACATAATATTTACAGGGATTAATGCATAGAAGGATTTTAAATATGCCTTATATTTTTGACATTTGTTAAAATGAATGTCAGAATATATTGAAACTATGTTCTAGAAAATTAATGGAAAAAAGAAAAGTCTCATTGACATTTCAAAAAGAGAACTTTGCCACAAACAGGATGTACAGTACCTAACTAGCAATTTCCTATCCCCCGCTTTCTATTTCTGCCAATGTCTCTATAGAAATAAAGGCTGCCTCCCCCACAAACCTCCTTCCCTTTCACACTCAGCCAGAATCGGAGCATAATAGGGTAGCCACCTCATTGGTAAATTACAAAACTGAAAATGTTCAATTAAAGTGTCACTGTCAAACTGTAGGAAAATTTAAAGAACACGTTGCTTATTCATTACATATTCACTTATTAATTTTGTAATATTATTTCCTTTGGTTTATGGGTTTGATTATGTGGAACAGCTAGAATTTTATTCCATTACTAAAATTTTAGTGAGCTTAGCTTCATTGTTTTCTTGGTAGTCAAAGGAACAGACTTTTTTTTTCACTCCTAAAAGCTTTTATGCTTGAAACTATTTGGACCTCAAATATTTCATTTTATCAATGAGGAGCAGATGATGACTGTTGATAGAGCTTCAACTTATACATTTGAGTCACAATGACTACATTGCCCTGTGGTAGCAAAGTGTGTCTTACTAGGAAATGGGCCATTTGGACCATCCTCATGTCATAGAAAAAAGCATAAACGGAATTTTTTTAAATGTCAGATTTTACAATACTTTATTCAGTGGTGTTATATTTGATCAATCAATCAATTTGTAAGACTTTGTGGACCAAATATGAATGAGGAGAACTTGGCTTAATCTCCCAAAGTGTTGGACTTTAACTCATTTAAATATTCTAGAATTCAGGTATTTTTCTTATATAATATGTATATTGTACATAATAATGCATATATGCTATAATAACACTATGCACAGTATAATAATACTATATTCATCTGTATATTATACGTATAGTTTCCATGTGTGCCTGCATGCTAACTCGCTTCAGCTAAGTCAGTCTCTGTCCAACCTATGGACTGTAGCCTGGCAGACTCCTCTGTCTATGGGATTTTTCAGGCAAGAATCCTGGACTAGGTTGGCATATCTTCCTCCAGGGGATCTACCCAACCCAGGGATCGAACTAGCATCTCTTAAGTCTCTTGCATTGGCAAGCAGATTCTTTACCACTAGCACCACCTGGAAAGCCCAGAACAATATCATATAACTTGAAAACTTTAATAATTTAAAACTGTTAAAGTCTTATACAAACATTATGTGAAGTAAGTACATGAAAATACCGTGGATTTTACTTGAGACTGGTACTGTGCTATACTTTCAGCTAATTTTTGTGTTCATATGATTTTCCTTGGTAAGATATTAGGATATTTATAAATGAGAGACATGGATCCCAGTATATTATAGAGAGGATCCTGGTACATTTGCAATGATTGGTGTATATTTTCTCCACTAATTTTCATCTTTGGCAGTCTTGAATATTTGTGATTAGTGAAATTATTCTACATATTTGCTTTTTAGATTTCATGCTTCTTTTTTAATTGCATCAGAATATGTTCTCAGGACAAGCTATAATAACTTCCCTTTTATCGGCTTCTTTAACCAGAAGACTCCACCTATGAACCTAAATACAAGGGTTACAGTATTCATAAGTCAAATTTTAAAACTGATTAAATTAAGAAGAAAAATCAACCTGATCAGAAAAGTTTTAATCACCTTTGAGAAGTCTCTTGAGAAACAAATAAGATTGTGACAAAGTTTAGAGGAGGTTTTAGAAGGAAAGAAATATCTTAGATGTATAGCAGTTTGTAAGAGTTTTATGAAAGCAGCAAGCATACTAAAACAATATCCAAAATATATGTAGGAGAAAATGGAGAGCAGCTATTTGGCTTTGAAGACCAAGTTTGTACATAGAATTAGGAAATCATTAAGATGTTCTGAGCAGACGGCTATTAAGAAGAAAATCTGGCAGCATCATTAGAGTCATTTGTAAAGAGTAAGCTGGAAATGAGGATGTTAAAAAGCAGTGATTTATTTCAGCACTTGAAAGGGTTAGGCATGCTGATCATTACCAGATGTCAGAAAACTAAAACTGAGTTCATGGCCTTTCTGAAGACTTAAGCAGCTATAAAATCCCCAAACTTGGGTGGTTGGCACAAGTTCAGACTGGGTCAGCACCATGTAGAGGATTTTGTACTTCATTCCTATAGCCAGAGAAAGCCACTGAGAAATCTAAGAAGTAGGCCTATTAGCCAGAGTTAAGCAGGAAAATACAAAACAGATTCTGTATTTCAAGCAGAGGCGATTTCATAGAGGGGAATGGACACTGATAAACCTGTTAGAAAATCTATTCCCAGACCACTAGTTTTCAGTTGTTCTTCTCCAGCTGTTCTACAAAGATAAAACTGCACCATAATGTAGAGGTCAGTTGGAGAAGGCCATGGCACCCCACTCCAGTACTCTTGCCTGGAAAATCCCATGGACGGGGGAGCCTGGTAGGCTGCCGTCCATGGAGTCGCGAACAGTCGGACACGACTGAGTGACTTCACTTTCACTTTTCTCTTTCATGCATTGGAGAAGGAAATGGCAACTCACTCCAGTGTTCTTGCCTTGAGAATCCCTGGGATGGGGGAGCCTGGGAGGCTGCCATCTATGGGGTCACACAGAGTTGGACACGACTGAAGTGACTTAGCAGCAGCAGCAGTAGTAGAGGTCAGTAAAGTTTATAAAGCTGCTGTCAATGTCACATCTGCCCTCTGACCCTGAGACAGGAAAAAAAAGTCTAGCCAATCACCACAAAGCTCGTGCAAGCAGAAACCAACTTATCTATTGCCTCTGCCATAAAATGTGTGTCCACTCTTCTTTGCCTCACTCATTCCTGAAAAACTGCATCATACTGATAGAATCCGAACAATATCTGGAACCTTGCTGGCAAGGCATCCAAGGATTTTGTCTCGGGATAAGTGTGGAAAATGGTGAAGACCAACAAACAATAGCCAGAAGGGCTGGCATGATCATATTTACATTTTATTTTATCTTATTTTTGAGTTTTTTAAAAATTATTTATTTATTTTAATAGGAGGCTAATTACTTTACAATCTTGTGCTGGTTTTTACCATACCTTGACATGAATCAGCCATGGGTGTACATATGTCCCTCCTCCCAATACCCTCTCCATTCCATCCCTGTGGGTTGTCCGAGTGCATGGCTTTGAGTGCCCTGTTTCATGCATTGAACTTGGACTAGTGATCTATTTCACTTATAGTAATATACTTATTTCAATGCTATTATTTCAAATCATCCCACCTTTGCCTTCTCCCGCAGAGTCCGGAAGTTTATTCTTTATATCTGTGTCTCTTTTGCTGTCTCACATATAGGGTCATCGTTACCATCTTTCTAAATTCCATATATATGTGTTAATATACTGTATTGGTGTTTTTCTTTCTGACTTACTTCATTCTGTATAATAAGCTCCAGTTTCAATCACTTCTTTAGAACTGATTCAAAGGTGTTCTTTTTAATAGCTGAGTAATATTCCTTTGTGTGTATGTACCACAACCTCCTGATCCAATTGTCTTCCCAATGAACATCTAGGTTGCTTCCATGTCCTAGCTATTGTAAACAGTGCTACGATGAACTTTGCGGTACATTTGTCTCTTTCAGTTCTGGTTTTCCCAGTGTGTATGCCCAGCAGTGGGATTGCTAAGTCATATGGAAGATTTATTTTCAGTTTCTCAAGGAATGTCCACACTGTTCTCCATAGTGGCTGTACTAGTTTGCATTTCCACCAACAGTGTAAGAGAGTTCCCTTTTCTCCCCACCCTCTCTAGCATTTATTGTTTGTGACCTTTTCATAGCTGCTATTCTGACCAGCATGAGATGATGCCTCATTGTGGTTTTGATTTGCATTTCTCTGATAATGAGTGACGTTGAGCATTTTTTCATGTGTTTGTTAGTCACTGTATGTCTTTTTTGGAAAACAGTCTGTTTAGTTCTTTGGCCCATTTTTTGATTGGGTTGTTTATTTTTATGGTATTGAGCTACATAAATTGTATATTTCTGAGATTAATTATTTTTCAGTTGCTTCATTGCTATTACTTTCTCCCACTCTAAAGGCTGTTTTTCACCTTGCTTATAGTTTCCTTTGTAGTAAAAAGGCTTTTAAGTGTAATTAGATCTCATTTGTTTATTTTTGCTTTTATTTCCATTACTCTGGGAGGTGGATCATAGAGGATCTTGCTGTGATTTATGTCAGAGAGTGTTTTGCCTATCTTTTCCTGTAGGAGCTTTATGGTTTCTGGTCTTACATTTAGATCCTTAATCCATTTTGAGTTTATTTTTGTGTATGGTGTAGAAAGGTGTTTTAGTTTGATTCTTTTATAAGTGGTTGACCAGTTTTCTCAGCACCACTTGTTAAAGAGATTATCTTTTCTCCACTATATATATTTGCCTCTTTTGTCAAAGATAATGTATCCATAAGTGTGTGGATTTATCTCTGGGCTTTCTATTTTGTTCCATTGATCTATATTTCTGTCTTTGTGCCAGTACCATAATGTCTTAATGACTATAGCTTTGTAGTATAATCTGAAGTCAGGCAGGCTGATTCCTCCAGTTCCATTCTTATTTCTCAAGGTTGCTTTGGCTATTTGAGTTTTGTTGTATTTCTAGGAAGACTTACAAGAACTTTTAGAACTAACAGCCAAAAAAAATTTTAAAAAGTCCTTTTCATTATAGGGGACTGGAATGCAAAAGTAAGAAGTCAAGAAACACCTGGAGCAACAGGGGAATTTGACCTTGGAATATGGAATGAAGCAGGGCAAAGGCTAATAGAGTTTGCCAAGAGAATGCACTGGTCATAGCAAACACCCTCTTCCAACAACACAAGAGAAGGCTCTATACATGGACATCACCAGATGGTCAACACCGAAATCAGATTGATTATATTCTTTGCAACCAAATATGGAGAAGCTCTATGCAGTCCACAAAAACAAGACCAGGAGCTGACTGTGGCTCAGATCATGAACTCCTGATTGCCAAATTCAGACTCAAATTGAAGAGAATAGGGAAAATCGCTAGACCACTCAGGTATGACCTAAATCAAATCCCTTATGAGCATACAGTGGAAGTGAGGAATAGACTTAAGGGACTAGATCTGATAGAGTGCCTGATGAACTATGGACAGATGTTCATGACGTTGTACAGGAGACAGGGATCAAGACCATCCCCATGGCAAAGAAAT
Organism: Aepyceros melampus; assembly: GCA_006408695.1. NCBI lineage: Eukaryota > Metazoa > Chordata > Mammalia > Artiodactyla > Bovidae > Aepyceros > Aepyceros melampus. The sequence continues at coordinate 419,302 of SJXQ01005629.1, read as the reverse complement.
GCAAAAAAGCAAAATGGCTGTCTGAGGAGGCCTTACAAATAGCTGTGAAAAGAAGAGAGGACAAAAGCAAAGGAGAAAAGGAAAGATATAAGCATCTGAATGCAGAGTTCCAAAGAATAGCAAGAAAAGATAAGAAAGCCTTCTTCAGCAATCAATGCAAAGAAATAGAGGAAAAGAACAGAATGGGAAAGACTAGAGATCTCTTCAAGAAAATTAGAGATACCAAGGGATATGAGGTTCGTGACATTGTACAGGAGACAGGGATCAAGACCATCCCCATGGCAAAGAAATGCAAAAAAGCAAAATGGCTGTCTGAGGAGGCCTTACAAATAGCTGTGAAAAGAAGAGAGGACAAAAGCAAAGGAGAAAAGGAAAGATATAAGCATCTGAATGCAGAGTTCCAAAGAATAGCAAGAAAAGATAAGAAAGCCTTCTTCAGCAATCAATGCAAAGAAATAGAGGAAAAGAACAGAATGGGAAAGACTAGAGATCTCTTCAAGAAAATTAGAGATACCAAGGGATTATTTCATGCAAAGATGAGCTCGATAAAGGACAGAAATGGTCTGGACCTAACAGAAGCAGAAGATATTAAGAAGAGGTGGCAAGAACACAGGGAAGAACTGTACAAAACAGATCTTCATGACCAAGATAATCCCTATTGTGTGATCACTCACCTAGAGCCAGACATCTTGAAATGTGAAGTCAAGCGGGCCTTAGAAAGCATCACTACAAACAAAGTTAATGGAGTTTATGGAATTCCAGTTGAGCTATTTCAAATCCTGAAAGATGATGCTGTGAAAGTGCTGCACTCAATATGCCAGCAAATCTGGAAAACTCAGCAATGGCCACAGGACTGGAAAAGGTCAGTTTTCATTCCAATCCCAAAGAAAGGCANCATCACTACAAACAAAGTTAATGGAGTTTATGGAATCCCAGCTGAGCTATTTCAAATCCTGAAAGATGATGCTGTGAAAGTGCTGCACTCAATATGCCAGCAAATCTGGAAAACTCAGCAATGGCCACAGGACTGGAAAAGGTCAGTTTTCATTCCAATCCCAAAGAAAGGCAATGCCCCCAAATGCTCAGACTACCACACAATTGCACTTATCTCACATGCTAGCAAAGTAATGCTCAAAATTCTCCAAGCCAGGCTTCAGCAATATGTGAACCGTAAACTTCCAGATGTTCAAGCTGGTTTTAGAAAAGGCAGAATAACCAGAGATCAAATTGCCAACATCTGCTGGATCATCAAAAAAGCAAGAGAGTTCCAGAAAAACATCTATTTCTGCTTTATTGACTATGCCAAAGCCTTTGACTGTGTGGATCACAGTAAACTGTGGAAAATTCTGAAAGAGATGGGAATACCAGACCACCTAACCTGCCTCTTGAGAAATCTGTATGCAGGTCAGGAAGCAACAGTTAGAACTGGACATGGAACAGACTGGTTCCAAATAGGAAAATGAGTACATCAAGGCTGTATATTGTCATCTTGTTTCTTTAACGTCTATGGAGAGTACATCAGGAGAAACGCTGGACTGGAAGAAACACAAGCTGGAATCAAGATTGCAAGGAGAAATATCAATCACCTCAGATATGCAGATGACACCACCCTTATGGCAGAAAGTGAAGAGGAACTAAAAGGCCTCTTGATGAAAGTGAAATAGGAGAGTGAAAAAATTGGCTTAAAGCTCAACATTCAGAAAACGAAGATCGTGGCATCTGGTCCAGTCACTTCATGGCAAATAGATGGGGAAACAGTGTCCGACTTTATTGTTTTGGGGCTCCAAAATCACTGCAGATGGTGACTGCAGCCATGAAATTAAAAGTCGCTTACTCCTTGGAAGGAACGTTATAAGTAACCTAGAGTGCATATTCAAAAGCAAAGACATTACTTTGCCAACAAATGTCGGTTTAGTCAAGACTATGGTTTTCCTGTGGTCATGTATGGTTGTGAGAGTTGGACTGTGAAGAAAGCTTAGCACTGAAGAATTGATGCTTTTGAACTGTGGTGCTGGAGAAGACTCTTGAGAGTCCCTTGGACTGCAAGGAGATCCAATCAGTCCATTTTAAAGGAGATCAGTCCTGCGTGTTAATTGGAAGGAGTGATGCCAAAGCTGAAGCTCCAGTACTTTGCCACCTCACGAGAAGAGTTGACTCATTGGAAAAGACTGTGATGCTGGGAAGGATTTGGGGCAGGAGAAGAAGGGGACGACAGAGGATGAGATGGCTGGATGGCATCACAGAGTCAATGGATGTGAGTTTGAATGAACTCTAGGAGTTGGTGATGTACAGGGAGGCCTGGCATGCTGTGATTCATGGGGTTGCAAAGAGTCAGACACCACTGAGTGACTGAACTGAAAATGGACTGTATTTCAATACAAATTGTGAAATTATTTGTTCTGTTTCTTTGAAAAATGCTGCTGGGAGTTTGATAGGGATTGCACTGAACCTATAGATTGCTTTGTGTAGTATACTCATTTTCACTATATTGATTTTTCTGATCCATGAACATGATATATTTCTCCATCTATTTGCATCATCTTTGATTTCTTTCATCAGTGTTTTATAGTTTTCTATATATATGTCTTTTGTTTCTTTACGTAGATTTATTCCTAAATATTTTCTTGTTTTCATTGCAATGATGAATGGGATTGTTTCCTTAATTTCTCTTTCTGTTTTCTCATTGATAGTGTATAGGAATGCAAGAGATTTCTGTGTGTTAATTTTATATCCTTAAACTTTACTATATTTACTGATTAGCTTTAGCAATTTTCTGGTGATGTCTTAAGGGTTTTCTATGTAGAGGATGATGTCATCTGCAAACAGTGAGAGTTTTAATTCTTCTTTTCCAATCTGGATTCCTTTTATTTCTTTTTCTTCTCTGTTTGCTGTGGTTAAAATTTCCAAAACTATGTTGAATAGTAGTGGTGAGAGTGGGCACTGACTTGTCCCTACTTGGGGAAATGCTTTTAATTTTTTGCCATTGAGGATAATGTTTACTGTGGGTTTATCATATATGGCTTTTATTATATTGAGGTATGTTCCTTCTATTCCTGCTTTCTAGAGGTTTTTTTTTTTTTTTTTTTTTTTATCATAAATGAATGTTATTGTCAAAGGCTTTTTTGGTCTATTGAGATAATCATATGGCTTTTATCCTTCACTTTGTTAATGTGGTGTAATACATTGATTGATTTGCGAATACTGAAGAATCCTTACATCCCTGGGATAAAGCCCATTTGTTCATGGGGTATGATCTTTTTAATATGTTGCTGAATTCTGTTTGCTAGAATTTGGTTGAGGATTTTTGCATCTATGTTTATCAGTCATATTGGCCTATAGTTTTCTTTTTTTGTGTGGCATCTATGTCAGGGTTTTGGTATTAGGGAGATGGTGGCCTCATAGAATGAGTTTAGCAGTTTACTTTCCTCTGGAATTTTCTGGAAGAGTTTGAGTAGGATAAGTGTTAGCTCTTCTCTAAATTTTTGGTAGAATTCACCTGTGAAGCCATCTAGTCCTGGGCTTTTGTTTGTTGGAAGACTTTTATTACAGTTTACATTTCCTTGCCTGTGATGGGTCTATTAAGATTTTCTATTTCTTTCTGAAGAGTTTTGGAAAGTTGTACTTTTGTAAGAACTCATCCATTTCTTCCAAGTTGTCTGTTTTATTGGCATATAGTTGTTGATAATAGTCTTTTATGATCTTTTGTATTTCTGTGTTGTCTATTGTGATTTTTCAATTATCATTTTTAATTTTGTTGATTTGATGCTTTGCCCTTTTTTTCTTGATGGGTATGGCTAATGCTTTGTCTACTTTATTTATCTTCTCAAAGAAACCAGCTTTTAGTTTTGTTGATTTTTGCTATAGTCTCCTTTGTTTCTTTTTCATTATTTCTGCCCAAATTTTTATGCTTTCTTTCCTTCTACTAACCCTGGGGTTTTTCATTTCTTTTTCTTTTCTAGTTGTTTTTGGTGTAAATTAGGTTATTTATTTGATTTTTCTCTTGTTACTTGAGGTAAGCTTGTAATGCTGTGAACCTTCACCGTAGCACTGCTTTTACTGAATCCTATAGGTTTTGGGTTGTTATGTTTTCATTTTCATTCATTTCTATGCACATTTTAATTTTCTTTTTGATTTCTTTCAAGATTTGTTGGTTATTCAGAAGTGTGTTATTTAGCCTCCATATGTTTGTATTTTTAATATTTTCCCCCCTGTAGTTGACATGTAATCTTACCACACTGTGATCAGAAAAGATGCTTGAAATGATTTCATTTTTTTTGAATTTACTAAGGCTAGATTTATGGCCCAGGATGTGGTCTATCCTGGAGAATATTCCATGTACATGTGAGAAAAAGATGAAATTCATTGTTTTGGGGTGAAATGTCCTATAGATACCAATTAGGTTTAACTGGCCCATTATATCATTTAAAGTTTGTGTTTCCTTGTTAATTTTCTGTTTGGTTGATCTATTCATAGGTGTGAGTGCAGTATTAAAGTCTCCCAGTATTGTTATGTTACTATTAATTTCCCCTTTCATATTTGTTAGCATTTGCCTTACATATTGACGTGCTCCTATGTTGGGTGCATATATATTTATAATTGTTATATCTTCTTTTTGGATTGAGCCTTTGATTATTATGTAGTGTCCTTCTTTATCTCTTTTCACACTCTTTATTTCAAAGTCTATTTTACCTAATATGAGTATTGCTACTTCTGCTTTATTTTGGTCTCCATTTGCATGAAATATCATTTTCCAGCCCTTCACTTTCAGTCCATATGTGTCCTTGGTTTGAGATGGTTCTCTTGTAGACAGCATATATAGGGGTCTTGTAAAATATCCATTCAGCCAGTCTTTGTCTTTTGGTTGGGGCATCCAACCCATTTACATTTAAGGTAATTATTTATAAGTATGATCCCATTGCCATTGACTTTGTTGCTTTGGGTTCGAGTTTATAAACCTTTACTGTGTTTCCTTTCTAGAGAAGATCCTTTAGCATTTGTGAAGAGCTGGTTTGGTGGTGCTGAGTTCTCTTAGCTTTTGTTTGCCTGTAAAGCTTCTGATTTCTCCTTCATATTTGAATGAGATCCTTGCTGGGTATAGTAATATATGTTGTAGGTTTTTCTCTTTCATCACTTTAAGTGTGTCCTACTCTTCCCTTCTGGCTTGAAGAGTTTCTATAGAAAGATCAGCTGTTATCCTTATGAGGATCCCCTTGTGTGTTATTTGTTGTTTTTCCCTTGCTGCTTTTAACATTTGCTCTTTGTGTTTGATCTTTGTTATTTGACTAATATGTGTCAACTGGCACAGATACCTCATGTCCAAGGTCAGGGGTGGAAGCCATGAGAAGATTCCCTACATACAAGGTCAGGAGCAGAGGCTGTGAAGAGATACCCCACATACAAAGTAAGGAGGAGCAGCTGTCTTTTGCTGGAGCAGCCATGAAGAGACACCACACATGAAGGTAAGAGAAACCCCAGTAAGACAGTAGGTGCTGAGAGAGGGCATCAGAAGGCAGAATGGCTGAAATCATGATCACAGAAAAATAGCCAATCTGATCACATGGACCACAGCTTTGTTTAACTCAGTGAAACTAAGCCATGCCATGTAGGGCCATCCAAGACAGCCGGGTCATGGTGGAGAGTTCTGACAAAATTTGGTCCTCTGGAGAAAGGAATGGCAAATCACTTCAGTATTCTTGCCTTGAGAACCACATGAACACTATGAAAAGGCAAAAATATAGGACACTGAAAGATGAACTCCCCAGGTTGGTAGGAGCCCAATAGGCTACTGGAGATCAGTGGAGAAATAACTCTAGAAAGAATGAAGGGACAAAGTCAAAGAAAAAACAATACCCAGTTGTGGATGCGACTGGTGATGTAAGCAACATCTGATGCTGTGAAGAGCAAGATTGCATAGGAACGTGGAATGTTAGGTCCATGAATCAAGGCAAATTGGAAGTGGTCAAACAGGAGATGGCAAGAGTGAATGTCAACATTCTAGGAATCACTGAACAAAAATGAATGGATGGGTGAATTTAATTCAGATAACCATTGTATCTACCACTGCAGGCAAGAAGTAGTAAAAGAAATGGAGTACCCATCATAGTCAACAAAAGAGTCAAAAATGCAGTACTTGGATGCAATCTCAAAAATGACAGAATGATCTCTCTTCATTTCCAAGGCAAACCATTCAATATCACAGTAATCCAAGTCTATGTCCTGATGAGTAATGTTGAAGAAGGTAAACTTGAAAGGTCCTCTGAAGACCTACAAGATCTTTTAGAACTAACACCCAAAAAAGATGTACTTTTCATTATAGGGGACTGGAATTCAAAAGTAGGAAGTCAAGAAACACCTTGGGTAACAGGCAAATTTGGCCTTGGAATATGAAATGAAGCAGGGCAAAGGCTAATAGGGTTTTGCCAAGAGAATGCACAGGTCATAGCAAACACTCTCTTCCAACAACACAAGAAAAGACTCTACACATGGACATCACCAGATAGTCAACACCAAAATCAGATTGATTATATTCTTTGCAGCCAAAGATGGGGAAGCTCTATACAGTCAACAAAAACAAGACCAAGAGCTGTCTGTGGCTCAGATCATGAACTCCTTACTGCCAAATTCAGACATAAATGGAAGAAAGTGTGGAAAACCACTAGACCATTCAAGTATGACCTAAATCACATCACTTATGATTATGTGGCGGAAGTGAGAAACAGATTTAAGGGAGTAGATCTGATAGATAGAGTGCCTGATGAACTATGGATGAAGGTTCATGATACTGTATGAGAGATAGGGAGCAAGACCATCCCCAAGAAAAAGAAATGCAGAAAGCAAAATGGCTGTTTGAGGAGGCCTTACACATAACTGTGAAAACAAGAGAGGCCAAAAGCAAAGGGAAAAAAAGGAAAGATATACTCATTTAAATGCAGAATTCCAAAGAATAACAAGGAGAGATGAGAAAGCCTTCCTCAGTGAGCAATGCAAAGAAATAGAGGAAAATAATAGAAGGGGAAAGACTAGAGTTCTCTTCAGGAAAATAAAGATACAAGAGAATATTTCATGCAAAGATAGGCTCAATAAAGGACATAAATTGTATAGACTTAACAGAAGCAGGTGACAAGAATACACAGAAGAACTGTACAAAAATAAAAAATAAAAAATCTTCATGACCCAGATAATCACAATGGTGTGATCACTCACCTAGAGCCAGACATCCTAGAATGTGAAGTCAGGTGGACCTTAGGAAGCATCACTCCAAACAAAGCTAGTGGTGGTGATGGAATTCCAGGGGAGCTATTTCAAATCCTAAAAGATGATGCTGTAAAAGTGCTGCCTGCACTCAATATGCCAGCAAATTTGGAAAACTCAGCAGTGGCCACAGGACCAGAAAAAGTCAATTTTAATTCCAATCCCAAAGAATGGCAATGCCAAAGAATGCTCAAACTACTACACAATTGCACTCATCTCTCACACTAGTAAATAATGCTCAAAATTCTCCAAGCCAGGATTCAGCAATACGTGAACCGTGAACTTCCAGATGTTCAAGCTGGTTTTAGAAAAGGCAGAGTCACCAGAGATCAAATTTCCAACATCTGAGGGATCATGAAAAAAGCAAGAGTTCCATAAAAACATCTATTTCTGCTGAATTGACTATGCCAAAGCCTCGGACTGTGTGGATCACAATAAACTGGAAAATTTTTAAAGAAATGGGACCACCTGACCTGCCTCTTGAGAAATATGTATGCAGATCAAGAAGTCACAGTTAGAACTGGACATGGAACAACAGACTGGTTCCACATAGGAAGAGGAGTACATTAAGGCTGTATTTTATCACCCTGCTTATTTAACTTATATGCAGAGTACATCATGAGAAATGTTGGCAGGATGAAGCACAGGTTAGAATCAAGATTGCCAGGAGAAATATCAATAACTTCAGATATGCAGATGACACCACCCTTATTGCAGAAAATGAAGAAAGACTAAAGAGCTTCTTGATGATAGTGAAAGAGGAGAGTGAAAATGGCGGCTTAAAGCTCAACATTCAGAAAACTAAGATCATGCATCCCGTCCCATCACTTCATGGCAAATAGATGGGGAAACAGTGGAAACAGTGGCTGATTTTATTTTGGGGGGGGGCTCCAAAATCACCTCAAATGGTGACTTCAGCCATGAAATTAAAAGATGCTTACTCCTTAGAAGGGAATTTATGACCAACTTAGCATATTAAAAAGCAGACACTACTTTGTCTAAAAAGGTCCATCTACCCTGTATGCGAGACAGCAAAAGAGACACAGATGTATAGAACAGACTTTTGGACTCTGTGGGAGAGGGAGAGGGTGGGATGATTTGGGAGAATGGCACTGAAACACGTATAATATCAAGTAAAAAATGAATCGCCAGTCTAGGTTTGATGCAGGATACAAGATGCTTGGGGCTGGTGCACTGGGATGACCCAGAGAGATGGTATGGGGAGGGAGGAGGGAGGGGGGTTCAGGATTGGGAACACGTGTACACCCATGGCGGATTCATGTTGATGTATGGCAAAACCAATACAGTATTGTAAAGTAAAATAAAGTGAAATAAAAAAAAATAAAAAGGTCCATCTAGTCAAGGCTATGGTTTTTCCAGTAGTCATGTATGGATGTGAGAGTTGGACTATAAAGAAAGCTGAGTGATGAAGAATTGATGTTTTTGAACTGTGGTGTTGCAAAAGACTCTTGAAAGTCCCTTGGACTGCAAGGAGATCCAACCAGTCCATCCTAAAGGAGATCAGTCTTGGGTGTTCATTGGAAGGACTCATATTGAAGCTGAAACTTCAATACTTTAGCCACCTGTTGCGGAGAGCAGACTCATTTGAAAAGATCCTGATGCTGGGAAAGATTGAGGGCAGGAGGAGAAGGGGACGACAGATGATGAGATGGTTGGATGGCATCACGGACACAATGGACAGGGGTTTGGCTGGGCTCCGGGAGTTGGTGATGGACAGGGAGGTCTGGCGTGCTGCAATTCATGGGGTCACAAAGATTCAGACATGACTGAGCCACTGAACTGAAGTGAACTGAACTGGGGTGTTTTGCCTTGGTTTACCCTGTTTGGGACTCTCTGGGTTTCTTGGACTTGGGTGGCTACTTCCTTGCTTATTTTAGAGAAATTTTCAACTATTATTTCCTCAAGTATTTTCTTTTGCCCTTTCTTTTTGTCTTCTTCTGGGACTCCTATGATTTGAATATTGGGGCATTTAACATTGTCCCAGGGGATTCCCTCATAGCTCAGCTGGTAAAGAATCTCCCTGCAATGCGGGAGATCTAGGTTCGATCCCTGGGTCTGGAAGATCCGCTGGAGAAGAAAATGGCAATCCACTCCAGTATTCTTACCTGGAGAATCCCAATGACAGAGGAGTCTGGCAGGCTATAGTCCATGGGGTCACAAGAATCAGACACAATTTAGTCACTAAACCAGCACCAGGGGTCTCTAAGCTTGTCCCCACTTCTTTTCATTCTTTTTTCTTTTTCCCCCTCTGCTTTATTTCCACCATTCTATCTTCCACCTCACTTATCCTAACTTCTACCTCGGTTATTATACTGTCAGTTCCCTCCAGAGTGCTTTTGATCTCAGTCATTGCATTATTCATTATTGATCGACTCTTCTTTATTTCTCCACAGCGAGGGACACCCAAAAAGGTTCACAGAATTACATGGAGAAGATAATAGGGAGGAAAGAAATAGAGGTGACCAGGAGGAGAAGCGAAAAAGGCAATGGCACCCCACTCCAGTACTCTTGCCTGGAAAATCCCATGGATGGAGGAGCCTGGTGGGCTGCAGTCCATGGGGTCGCTATGAGTCAGGCACGACTGAGCGACTTCACTTTCACTTTTCACTGTCATGAATTGGAGAAGGACACGGCAACCCATTCCAGTATTCTTGCCTGGAGAATCCCAGGGATGGGAGGCCTGGTGGGCTGCCATCTATGGGTTCCACAGAGTCGGAAACGACTGAAGCGACTTAGCAGCAGCAGCAGCAGCAGGAAAAAAGAGGGGGAGTCAAAAGTGGAGAGACCAATCTCACCCGTAATCTGTTCCCTAAGTGCTCTCCACAGCCCGGAATGCCAGAGAGATTCACAGAGTTAAATAGAGACGAGAAGCGGGAGGGAGGAGATAGAGGTGACTTGGGGGAAAAAAGGGAGAGTCGAAAGGGGTGAGAGCAATCAAGCCAGTAATCACATCCCTAAGTGAAAATGGATACAGAAGATTAGATTCTTAAAGGTACAAAATTGATAACAAATACTAAAAAGCAAGATTAAAAATCTAGGGTAGATGTTAGACTCTCAAAAATGCAATATTAAAAATACAAAACAAAATCAATCACAAAAATTATAAAAAATATACATATTAAATTTGCTTTTAAAATAAGGTCTTTTCTTTCAAAGTTTTGCTTTAAAAATAGGGTCTTTTCTTTCGAGGTAAGAGTAGGTTATACAAATGAAAATTAAAGGAGTAATAAAGAAAAATAAGTCTAGGAATTTCTCTGGAGCCATTGTGGGCAGTGTGGGGTCAGTTCAGTTTCAGATAGTTCCTGGTTCCAGCTTGTACTTGTTCTCAAGGTCTATAGGTCCCTTCCAATGCTTAGTCAATGTTAACTACAGGGTTTTGATCTGTTGCACCTGTCACTTCCAGAGCGGTTCCTTTTTCTTTATTTTGGCTTCCTCTGTTTGCAAGTCTCTGCAGTGTCTAATGTCTGCCCTGACACAAGGAGGGTGAAGGTAGTCACTTATTAAGGCTCACTTGTTTAGTTGTGTTGTAGGGAGGGAGGAATACTGCAAACACATATCTCTGGCATGCTATGGAGTGCTCAGAGTGTATAGACCACCTTGGGTTTGTCCCAGCTCACAGAGGTGTGTGTTGTACAATGTTTCACTACACTGTAGACCTGGACAACACTGCTCAGGCTCCAGGGTGCTCTGCAGGGCACTGCCAAAGCGGGCTCTGCATTGCGTGCACTTCCCAGGTCTAAGCCGCTCAGGTTCAGGTTCTCAGGTACTCCACAAGGGCATAGGCTCAGTTGGGCCAGCGTTTTGTGCCCTTTCCAGCTCCAAACAGTTCAGGCGACCAGGTGCTTGATGAGCGAACTTCCCAGGTGGGCTGTGTGTCTTAATCACCTCCTCAGTCCTGGCTACTTGGTTTCCCAGGTGCACCGAGAGAGCACTATCTCAGGTGTGCTGTGTGTCTCCTCCAGGGAGCTGATCTCAGGCTGTGACCCTCCTGGAGATGTCAACCATCTAGAATCCCAGGAAGATGCGGTTAGCACCTGGGAGCCTGCTTACAGTTTGGTGGAAGATGCTGGTCTCTGGAGCTGATATTGGAGTAGCCCCTTGCCTTCCACCTCTGGCTGTCAAACAACTGCCTCTCTGCCTCTGGCTCGGGGAGGGGCCTGTATGCAGCTGGCTAGCTCTCCTTTGGTGTTCACTCAATCCTTTGTTTTGTGAGTGGACCAGGCTGCAGTTAGAGCCTTTCGCAAGAAAGTTCTCTCTTTTTGTTTTTTTCCCCTCTCTGGTGGTCCCACAGTTTGGGTTGCTAGCTCATGTTAGCCCCTCAGATTGTCCTCAGGGCATTCAGGCCCGATCCTTACCCTAAGGACCAATGATGCAGCCTCGGCTTCCCTGTCCAGCCCCCACTTGCTGGTGGCAGATGCTAGAGTCTGGGCTACTTCTCCACTGACAGTTGTGGTTAGGCACCTAATCTGTTTTTTTTGTTTTTGTTTTTGTTTTGTTTTGTTTTGTTTTTTCTTTCCTCCTGGTTTTTGCTCTCTGAGATTCCAAAACTCGCCACAGACCCACCTGTGAGAGGGCTTCCTACTGTTTGAAAACTTCTCCTTCATGACTCCTTCCCCAGAACAGGTCTCTGTCCATTACTGTTTTGTCTGTTTTTGTCTTTTATATTTTGTCCTACATACTTCCAAAGAGAATGGACTGCCTTTCTGCATGTCTGGTGTCATCCGCCAACTTTCAGAAGTTGTTTTGTGGAAGTTGCTCAGCATTCAAATGGTCTTTTGATGAATTTGTGGTGGAGAAAGTGATCTCCCCATCCTGCTCCTCTGCCATCTTGGGGCTGCCCCCCATATTTACGTTTTATAATGTTTACTCCAATTGACTTTGGAGATAAAAGAGGTAGAAAAAAACTAGTATTAGTCTAAAGGATAAATAAGATGAATACTTAGATAACTGAACTTAAGTGGTGGTGCTGAAGACGGATGCAAAGTTAAGGTTGACAAATATTTAAAATATAGAGGCATGTTTTAGGATCAATTAGCTTGAAGTGAAGTGAAGTCGCTCAGTCGTGTCCGACTCTTTGTGACCCTATGGACTGTAGCCTTCCAGGCCCCCATGTCCATGGGATTTTCCAGGCAATATACTAGAGTGGATTGCCATTTCCTTCTCCAGGGGATCTTCTCAACCCAAGAATTGAACTCGGGTCTCTCACACTGTAGACAGACACTACCATCTGAGCCACCAGGGAAGTAATTCTATGGATTATAAAATTCCATGAGTTTCAACAGATTCTTCATTATTGCACTTTATTTCTCAATTAAGCTTCTCTCAAAGGAAACAGTTTGAGGGCAAGAAATATTCTACATATAAATTATCAGAGGAAAAAATTGCCTGTAGCTTTATTACTTAGTGATATTTGAATACTGCAATATGACTAAAAACTAAATCACAAATATGCTATATAATTAAAGATTTTACTAGCCTCTTGAAATATTCATATATGTATCCCATGCCAGAGAACTAGGGGGAAAGTCCACTGAATAAAAATAGAGAATTATATTTTTATGTTTCCATTTTACACAGAAATTATAAACTAGTTTATAAAAGTTTGTCTTTACTGAAAAAATGATCAAAGGAGAATAAGATTTGAATAGGAATTCTCTTATTAAAATTTGAAAGTATTTTTAGCAAGCCATTATCTCTGAAAAATGCATATAAGCAGTGAAGATTGAAGTGTCTATAAATGGTTTATCATATGTGAATATGTATGAAAAGGTAGACTTACTCTTCCAATCCAGCATTTTAATTATATATATATATTTGATTTAAAGTGAAAGATTAAAAATGAAATCATTCTCCTTAATTTTAGAGGACTGAAATCTTATTCTGTGGCATTTTAGAAGCACAGTCTAGTACATTCTCTCCATTAACTTGTTTTCCACATTTTCCCTTTACAGGTCAGTACCAGGGAGAGCTGATGGTGAGAAATATTCACTGTGGTAAAGTATAGGACAGGATGAAATATGTGATCTCCAAATGACCTCTTTATGCATTAATATCAGAATTTAAATAGACAGAGCACTAATTCTTTATTAAAATGTTTCTTAGATGATTGCAGTGACAATACAACTTAAATCATCATATTAAACATGAAGACTCTACTAAAGGAAATGAATGGGTGTAGTGAATGAGGAATTTGGGCACTGAAAACCAATAAAGTCTATTTCACAATTTTATTTAATGTCATGGGGATATCGTGAGTGGAGCATGTCTTGACTCTTCAGGGGTGATTCAGGGAAAGGTGGATGTGTCCATGTAGAACTGGCAGGTTGGTAGTTACGTGTGACAGGCAGATCCCCAAAGGTAGTGTTATAAACAATGAGTGATATGGACAACAAACTCACAGTCTCACCATAAGGCTTATTTCTCACTCCCTCATCAGGAATATCTCATGGAACTCATCACGGACAATTCTGGTCAAGTTGATCGCCAGGCTTCTTCTCCACATGGTCCCAGCAATCCAGATTCTGTCCACATGGTGTCTTGGTCATCTCGTCACCTGACAGTACAATTATTGTGTTGGAGAGAGAGAGAGACTGAGGGGAACTCTCAGGCATCCTACATCAGCCTCTGATGACACACTGGGCTTCCATTCATAACTTTCTGGTCGTTCGTAAGAGTCATGCAATCTATAGCCTCCACCACAATCAAGATACAGAACAATTCACTTACTCCTATAATGTTCCTTTGTCCCTTTGTAATAAATCCAATATTCCTACCTCTAGCCCTTGGTATTCTACCTTTTCCAGACTGTCAAATACATGGAGTCATCCAGTGTCTGAGTCTGGAGTATTTCACTTAGTATGATCGATTTTATTTTTATTTTTTATTGGAGTAAAAGTGCTTTTCAATGTTATATTAGTTTCTGCGTACAGCAATGTGAATTAGCCATATGTATACATTTATCCCCTCCTGCTTGATCCTCCTTCCCACTCTCCCATCCCTATCCCACCTTTTTAGTTCGTCACAGAGCACTGAGTTGAGCTCCCTGTGCTCTACAGCAGCTTCCCACCAGCTATTTTACACATGGTAGTGTATATATGTAAATGCCACTCTCTCAATTCTTCACACCCCCTCCTTCTCCTGCTTTGGCATGATTCATGTTAGAGTCATCCATGTTATTTAATATATCAATTTTCATTTATTTTTAACTCTCATAAGTATTCCATTTAATTGCTATTCTACAATCGGTATATCCACATCTAAGTTGATGAATCTTTGAGTTGTTTCCTGTTTCGGGCATTTATGATTGAACCCGCTATAAGCACACGCATCAGAAAATGGGATTGTTTATTGATTTAGTGAATATAATTGTTTTTTTAAAATGTAGAGGCAACTTTGCTTCCTCAAGTTAAACTCCATTTAGTCATGATGAATATATACAGCTAGATTTAATAAAGAAGTATTTTAGCAATTATGTTCACCATGGAAGTTGATGGGTCGATTTCGTTTCTTGTAATGTCTTTGTCTTTGGTATCAGGGTAATTCTCACATCATAAAATAAATGAGGAAGTATTTCTTCTTCCATTTTCTGTATGAGTATGTTACATGCTGGTAGTATTTCTTCCATAAATGTTTTGTAGAATTTACCAGCCAAGCCATGTGCACTTAGAGTTTTCTTTGCAAGAAAGTTTTAAACTATAAATTCAGTTTTTAAATCAATGTAAGTCTATGCATTCACATATTTTCTTTTTTTCTGAGATTTTGCTAGATTGTAGGTTTCAATAAGTTGTTCTATTTCATTTAACTGTAAAATTAGATGTTTTTCCCTTATTTTTAAGATTTTCAGTTACCTTGTTATTTAGTAATATATTAGTTAATATTAGATATGCCTTTCCATCTAATGAGGTGGGGAAATAATTATTAGTTTTAATTTTCTTATCAGAGTCATTGTGTTTCATTTCTTTCTCCCTTTTGTTTCTATTTTTAACTTTATTGATTTCTATTTTTATTATTTTTTTCTCCTGCTGAATTTATCCTTAATTTGTCCTGCTTTTCTTATTATTGAGTGGAAAATTAGATCATTGGTTTGAGTCCTTCAATATTTCTAAATATAAGCACTCGACGCTCAAATTTTCCTGTAAGCATATCCTCAGTTTATCTCATAAATTTTTATACTGTTTTCAATTTTATTTAATTCAAAACATTTTCTACTTCCTTCTCCTCTTTGATCAATAAGTTAGACACCATGATTTACAAAGAATTATGTTGCTTAGTTGACAAACATTTGAGGATGAATTTTTTTGGTAGATCTCTTTTGCAATCATATTGTGATCAGAAAGTATCTCTTGCACGATTCAACTGTTTTAACTTGCTGAAGTTTTTTAATAACCTAGATTATGGTCTATCCTGATTAATATTCCAGTGTAAATGGGAAGGATGTATATTCTATCATGTGAGTAGCCTATATGTATCCATTATGTTGTGTTTTCGTACTGATTTTCTGCCTACTTCTATCAATTATAAGAACTGACTTTTAAAGTCTCTAAATCAGATTTTGGATCTATCCATTTTCATCCCAGTTTTGTCAGTTTTTGCTTTGTGAATTTTGAAGCTCTGGTGTTAGGTATATACACATCTAGAATTGTTTTGTCCTCTTGGTAAATTTAAATCTTTGTTATTATGTCCTAATTTTCTTCTGAAATCTAATTTGTCTGAAAATTAGAGCAGCTACCCTGGCTCTGAATGGGTCTCCATTGTCATGATAGTCTACAGTAGGCATTAAGCAAGACAGCCAGTCTAGCTGATTTACTCCTAGTCATGTGATGGTGACTGTATCTCTGGCTTCTGTTCTTCACCCAGGTGAGCTGATATGACACACCAGACCTCCTGGAGGTTTTTTCTGGGATATCAGAGTTTTTGGCTGCTCCACAACTTCTGGTTTATGATGGTTTCTAAAAAAGTTATGATTTCTAGTTTTTGTGTTCTTTCCTCTTTGTTGTGATTTTTTTCACTTAATATTTTCTAGACGCTAACTTGTAGTTAGATTTAAGAGGTTCACTGAAATAGGTTGTACCATACCTACACCTATCCCCTGGTAAAAGTAGTCCCCTAGTTCAAAGACAAATGTAAACTGCCAAATTGAAGAGGAAATTTGCACAGTTTTGTTTGTCTTTAAGTCTTAACTTCAAAGAGAAATGCTTTAGATTTCCCGTAAAGTTTAAAATAGAAATAATTTATTTTGATCTACTGTTTATAAGAAAAAGCACTTTTGGAAAGTTTTCTGACTACAGGGAAAATAATGAGTTCTATGGAGTCTATTTTTCTCCAAAATTGCGTTGTGTTTGGCACTTGGGAGTTTCAGGCTGTTCCTGTAATCACCGTTTCGGTTCTCTCACACTGACACTTCTAATAATCAAGTCATCACTCCAGTTCTCACACCTCACAACACAAATTATAGCCAAGAAAGTTCTGTCATGTTGGGAGTTCCTGTACCAAGATGAACTTTAACACCAGAGCCTTAAAAGAGGCTTCAAAAATCTCTTGTCATGATTTGATTTAAAAAAATATTTCTTGGGAGACAGAGAAGTGGGACTGTTTTGAATTTTAGGTTTACAGCATTATATGTATTTTAACTTTAGACAACAGTTAAATAAGAACTAATTTTTAAATAATTTTGCAATAATGTAGCCTTATTAATATATCTCTACATATGAATATTTAAGGAAAACACTAAAATGTATGATTTGTGTTTCAATTATGGAATATTTTAAGCATACAGAACAATTCAAACTCTGGTATACCTGACCTTTTGAATGTGAAAGGGTAATTTAAAAGGTGTTATTATTTCTCAGTGTTTGTTTCACTTACACATTAAGAATGTAAAATTATAACAGTACACTGCCAGTATAATCTTTCTACCAATTTCTGTATAAATACAGAGATGGTGTCTAAATAAATCTCATATATTTTTATATGCTTCAGAGAAGGCAATGCACCCCACTCCAGCACTCTTGCCTGGAAAATCCCATGGACAGAGGAGCCTGGTGGGCTACAGTCCATGGGGTCTCTAAGAGTCAGACACGACTGAGCGACTTCACTTTCGCTTTTCACTTTCATGCATTGGAGAAGGAAATGGCAACCCACTCCAGTGTTCTTGCCTGGAGCCTGTTGGGCTGCCATTGTATAGGGTCGCACAGAGTTGGACACGACTGAAACGACTTAGCAGCAGTAGCAGCAGCAGTGCTTATACAGGTACTCACAGAAAAGTATGTACAATTATTTTTTGCAATTAAATTTTATATTGATTACAAATTATAGTTTTTATCCTTTGACAAATTATTTTTATGACTCAGTATTATGTTTTTAAGATTCATTCGTTTTGATACAAATAATTTTTAAAATTCATCTTAACTACAATATAGTATTGCAAGTATGAAAAAAACACAGCTTATCCATTTATCTACTAAGGGATAATTGCGTTTATTCTATTTTTTCCACTGTTACAATCTGTGATAAAATTAAAAGCTTTATAAGTGTCTCATGCACAGGTATAAGTGTTTTTAAGGTAAAAACTTTAAAGTAAAATTGCAAGGATATACACATATAGTCTATTAGATATATATATTATGCTTTACATATATATATATATATTTAATGCTTTCCAAAATATGTGTTACAATTTGCACTCTCACCGTGGCTCATTTGGTAAAGAATCTATCTGCTTTGTCAGGGAACTGGGTTCAATCCTTGGGTTGGGATGATCCCCTGGAAAAGGGAATGGCTACCCATTCCAGTATTCTTGCCTGGAAAACTCCATGGACAGAGGAGCATGGCAGGCTACAGTTGATGGTGCGGCAACATGACTGAGCGACTAATACTTTGCACTCTCACCAACTATATACAAGAGTTTTTACTTTCTCACATCTGTATCAATGCTTGGGAAACACAGATACAAATTGTTGCACATCCGAGTGTTGAGAGATGGTGTCTCATTGCGGTTTTTACTTGTTTGATATGAGACTGAGCTTGAATCTCAATCTCAACTGATATTGAGCTGGCTTGAAACTAAGCATTAAAAAAAAAAAAACGTTGATATCATGACATCTGGTCCCATCACTTCATGGCAAATAGAAGGGGAAAAGTGGAAGCACTGACAGATTTTATTTTCTTGGGCTCCAAAATCACTGTGAATGGTGACTGCAGCCATGAAATAAAATACTTGTTCCTTGGAAGGAAAGCTGTGAAAAACCTAGACAGCATATAAAAAAGCAGACCTTTGCCACAAAGGTCCATGTACTCAATGCTACGGTTTTTCCACCTGCCATGATGTGAGAGTTAAACCGTAAAGAAGGCTGAGCACTGAAGAATTGTTGGTTTTGAACTGTGCTGCTAGAGAAGACTCTTGAGAGCCTTGGATTGCAAGGACATCAGAACAGTCAATCTTAAAGGAAATCAGCCCTGGTTATTCATTGGAAGGATTGATGCTGAAGCTAAAGCTCCAACTCTTTGGCTACCTGATGCAAAGAGCTGACTTATTGGAAAAGACCTTGTTGTTTGGAAAGACTGAAGATGTAAGAAGAAGGGGGAAGCAGAGGATGAGGTGGTAGGACAGCATCACTAACTCAATGGACATGAATTTGAGCAACCTCCTGGAGATAGTAGAGGGCAGAGGAGTCTAATCCTATGGACCAGTCCAACTCTATGGACTGGTGTGCTACAGTCCATAGGGTTACAAAGTTGGACATAACTTAACAACTAAACCACAAAGTGAAACTGAGCATGTTTTTATGTGCTTGTCACTCATCTGGTGAATTACTTGTTTAAATATTTTTTTCTGTTTTTTAATGTGGGTGATTTATCTATTTATCAATCAGTTAAAGGGTTTTTTTAATATAAATTTATTTATTTTAATTGGAGTTAAAGTTTTTATATTCTTAGTACTAATCCTCAGTCAGTTATGGTAGCCCTCAAAATGATAGTATCGATATGTTATCATTAATATAAAATTTAATGATGGAAATTGATAGTATGTACACTCTATGCACATGCAAACATGATTACTACACAAAAACATGAGATATTTATTTCTAAATTTCAGAATGGTAAATATTTAGGGTTGGGGAGGTGTTTTGATAGCTTCTGTTTTGTTATTTTTTTAATAAAAATAAAAGAGAGGTATTAAATATTATTAAGTTCTATTAATCTCTGGCTTATAATTTGCTTTTCTGTTTTGGAGGGAGAATTTGAAATTTTATTATAAACAAATTCATCAGTATTTCCATTTTGCTTTGTATTGCTTTAACATGTATAAAATATTATTTATTCTGATATTTTAATCTACTTTTTTTCTGAAAGGTTTATAGCAATGCTTTTAGATATTTAATCTATGCAAAATTTTAAAGTTTTATCTGTACCTTCTTATGGAGATAATTTAAAACATACAGAAAACTTGTAAGAATAACCCAGATTACTCAACCATTAATATTTTGGCAACTTGCTCTATCACTTTCTCTATGTATCTCCCCATTGAGAGATACATTTTGCCCTTTAATACTTCAAGGTGTGTTTTCTAAGAAAAGGGGCATTATCCCATTTCAGTTCAGTTGCTCAGCTGTGTCAACACATGAGCTTTATAGACCTCATGGACTGCAGCACGCCAGGCCTCCCTGTCCCTCACCAACTCCTAGAGCTTGCTCAAACTCATGGCCATCAAGTTGGTGATGCCACTCGACCATCTCTTCCCCTGTAGCCCCTTCTCCTGCATTCAGTCTTTCCCAGCATCAGGGTCTTTTCTAATGAGTCGGCTCTTTGCATCAGGTGGCCAAGGTACTGTAGCCTCATCATCATTCGTTCTTCCATACTATATATTTGTACACAGAACTGTGTGTATGCATATATAGATTGTAGTGTGTGTGTATATATATATATATATATATATATATATATGTAGTAATAATGTATGATGACTTCCCTGGTGGTTCAGATGTTGAAGAATCTGCCTGCAATGCAGGAGACCTGGGTTCAATCCCTGGGTCTGAAAGCTCCCCTGGAGAAGGAAAGGCAACCACCCCAGTATTCTTCCCTGGAGAATTCCAAGGACAGAGGAGACTGGCAGGCTATACAGTTCATGGCATCACAAAGAGTCAAACATGACTGAGTGACTAACACTTTCATTTTCAGTGAGTGTGTGTGTGTGTATATATATGTGTGTGTGTGTGTGTATAAATAGTGGACTGTAAACCAGGCATACTTTAGATCTTGAGAACTTACCTCACATAGCTAAAACCAGGTATTTTTTTTTTATCAACACTACACATTTCCCCTCATTCCAGCCCCTGAAAACCAATCTTCTATTTAGTCTGCTTCTGAGACTGACAGTTGGAACACTATTGCAAATCAGTGGCCAAGTTATGGAAACAACCTAAATATCCACCAAAGGATGCAATGGAGATATATAACTCGGATTTAGTATGGAAAGTAACTCTGCCATTTGCAAGTCAGTGAAACTGGAGGACATTATGTAAGTGAAGTTGGGCTCAGAAAAACAAATATTACAATATCTTTAGTACTAGTACAATCTAAAAAAAAAAAAAAAAAAAAAAAAAACCAGTGGAGTTTCAACTATTCTTACTAATTACACTTGATATGTTTGAGTCATTTTTATTTTCTGTTTTCAGAATTATTTATTTGACTTTCCCCCCAGTTATACTGGGTTGTGATTTCTCCCCTTTGGTTGTGACATAAATTGAAAATATTTTCTCCCACTATGCATTTATTTTTTGAATATTTGGTGTGTTTTATTTTTTTGTCTGTTTTTGCAATAAATTGCTTTTTTGTTCTTACAAAGTCAATATATCCATCTTTCCTTCTATTTATTGTAGATTTTAAGTTAAAATTAGATCCAAAGTCACCATTTCTTTCTTTTGTACTTGTATAATTTAACTTATTTTATTTTAAAATTTTGATTTTTTTAATTTTTAAATTAAAATTTAATTATATTTTTTCCCATTCAGTAGATTGTTTCATTTTGTGAATGGTTTCCTTTGCTGTGCAAAAGTTTTTTAAGTTTAACTGGCTCCCATTGCTTAGATTTGCTTTTAGTTCCTTTATTAAAGGAGACATCCAAAAAAAATTGTAGTCATTTATGTCAGAGTCCTCTGTTTGTTTTTATATTCACTTTAATAGAAAATTAAATCAGCTCTGTAATAAGCTGATTGTTACACAGTGAATTTATAAATGAGCTTTGTAAGAACTCTCATTTTATGTCATCTGATCAGAGAACAAAGTTTTTCCACTTGTTCATTCTGATATTTGTGTCTCTGGTAAGTGTTTTTAAACTTTCTTCACATTCCTTGAGAATTTTTAAATCCTTTCAATTTTCTTTTTTGCTATTGTAGGTAGGATGTTCCTTAATATTATAATCTCTAATTTCTTATGTCTGAGTATGAAGTGAAAGTGAAAGTGTTAGTTGCCCAGTATTGTCTGACTTTCTGCAACCCCATGGATCGTAGCCCACCAGGCTCCTCTGTCCATGGAATTCTTCAGGCAAGAATACAGGAGTGGTAGCCATTCCCTTCTCCAAAGGATCTCCCCAATCCAAGTATTGAACCCAGATCTCCTCCACTGCAGGTAGATTCTTTACCACCTGAGTCACCAGGGAAGCCTATATCTGAGTATATGAGTTATTTATTTCTGAATATACATTTTATATCCTGACATTTGCTATTTTGTTGCTTAAATTATTATTATTATTATCACCATTATCATCATTATTAATTTTGTAGGGTTTTCTAAACACATTATAATCTCATCTCCAAATAGGTTATTTTACATTTTTATTACCAATTATTTTGCCTCATTAATTGATTTCTCTTATCAAATGACTTTGGTTAATAATTTTCATGCATTGTGAAATATTACTGGAGAAAGTAGGGTCATTTGCCTTTTGCTTAATGTGAAAGAAAAGTTCCTAGTATTCTCCTATTAAGTAGGACTCTGGATGTGAGAGTTGGACTGTGAAGAAGACTGAGCGCCGAATAATTGATGCTTTTGAACTGTGGTGTTGGAGAAGACTCTTGAGAGTCCCTTGGACTGCAAGGAGATCAACCAGTCCATTCTGAAGGAGATCAGCCTTGGGATTTCTTTGGAAAGAATGATGCTAAAGCTGAAACTCCAGTACTTTGGCCACCTCATGCGAAGAGTTGACTCATTGGAAAAGGCTCTGATGCTGGGAGGGATTGAAGGCAGGAGGAGAAGGGGACGACAGAGGATGAGATGGCTGGATGGCATCACCAACTTGATGGATGTGAATCTGAGTGAACTCCGGGAGTTGGTGATGGACAGGGAGGCCTGGCGTGCTGAGATTCACGGGGTCGCAAAGAGTCAGACACGACTGAGAGACTGAACTGAACTGAATTGACTTTAGTTCTTTAAGATTTAGAATTATATATATACATATACACTTGCACTATATATGTATATAAGTGAGGCTTCCCTCATAGTTCAGTCAGTAAAGAACCTGTCTGCAATGCAGACCTGGGTTCGATTCTTGGGTTGGGAAGATCCCCTGGAGCAGGAAATGGAAGCACACTCCAGTATTCTTGCCTGGAGAATCCCATAGACAGAGGAGCCTGGCAGGCTACAGTCCATGAAGTCACAAGAGTTGGACATGACTTAGTGACTAAACCACCACATATGTATATAAATGTTAATGAAATATTAGTTAATTTTGGTTCCTTGAAAAGTTTTATCAGGATCAATAGCTAAATTCTATGCAAGCTTTTTCAGTATTTGTGAGAATAATCATGTTATTTTCTTTTTAGAGCTATTAATGTGTTCTGTATTTATGAAATTCCTTCTACTGAATCAATATAATCTTGTTTAGGAACATAAATCCTATTTGGTCAATGTTTATTTTTTGTTTAAGATGGCTTTACATTTTGTTGTATTTAGTGTTTTTGCATTGAGAGTCACATTAATGTTTCTTTCCATTATCTTAATCTTTTTGGCAACAGTGAGGTTTTTTTAAATAAAAACATTAACATTTAACTTAAAAATATGAAATGTTTTCCCCCATGACAATCATAGCATCTGACAGCTCTGGTGCATTTTATAGGGGAACTGACGGTTTTCTTATTATTTTTTTTAACTATTTTTTATTGGAGTATAGTTGATTTACAAAGTTTTGCTAGTTTCTGCTATACAGCAAAGGTCAGTTAGGCTAGCTTTTTAAGCATTTTCTGTACTGTTTTTATCCAGCTTAAACATAAAAATGATACTGGCTTCAAAAAAAGTTTGAACATCTTTCTATGTTTTTTTATGCCCTGGAATAATTTATGAAGCATTGGGGTATCTTGTCTTTGAAGTTTTCCTATAACTCCTTTGTGAACCCACTGAGTCTGATGCTTTTTTGATGTAGAGTTTCTTACTCTGAATTTTCTTCAGAAAACTTTTAGCCTAACTTCTTTCTCTCTTATGGGATCAGTTTGGGAAATTTTTATTTTATTATGAAATTATTCATTTAATCTAGCTTTCCAAATTTATTTTCATTATTTGTAATATCCTTTTTATCAAGTCTACAGTCATCTTTTGTTTTTCCCTTATTCTTGTGGTTATCTGCCATGTGATTTATTATTTTGCATATTTTGACTTGACTATGTTAATGTTGTATCTATTATGAAAGTTAATTTCATCTGTCAATTTGGTCAGAATATGGTGACCAGGTCTTTTTGGCTAACAACCAGTTTAGATGCTGCTGTAAAGTTTTTTTCAGAATACAATTAATAATTTAAATCAGTAGATTTTGAGTTAAGTGTATTACCATAACACAGTTGTGCTTCATCCCATCCATCCAAGGCATTAAAAACAAAGATTGAGACACCCGAAGGAGAAATTCTGCCCATGCCTTCAGCCTTTGCTTATAAGCTGACAACACTGACTCCTGCCTGAACTAAAATTTCAGACTCACCAGCCCCTACAACTGCTTTATCCAACTCTTTATATTAAATCTCTTTCTGTACAGAGATCTATCATATATGCTGCTGCTGCTAAGTCGCTTCAGTCGTGTCCGACTCTGTGAGACCCCATAGACGGCAGCCCACCAGGCTCCCCCTTCCCTGAGATTCTCCAGGCAAGAACACTGGAGTGGTTGCCATTTCCTTCTCCAATGCATGAAAATGAGAAGTAAAAGTGAAGTCGCTCAGGCGTGTCCGACTCTTAGCGACCCCATGGACTGCAGCCTAGCAGGCTCCTCCGCCCATGGGATTTTCCAGGCAAGAGCACTGGAGTGGGGTGCCATTGCCTTCTCCTCTATCATATATACTAAATATAAATTAACATGCATATATATAAATATAAATAAACATATATATGCATAAATATAAATAAATATATATGTTCAGTTCAATTCAGTCGCTCAGTTGTGTCTGACTCTTTGTGACCCCATGAAATGCTGCACACCAGGCCTCCCTGTCCATCAGCAACTCCCAGAGTTCATTCAAACTCACTTCCATCAAGTCGGTGATGCCATCCAGCCATCTTATCCTCTGTCGTCCCCTTTTCCTCCTGCCCCCAATCTCTTCCAGCATCAGAGTCTTTTCCAATGAGTCAACTCTGCATGAGGTGGCCAAAGTACTGGAGCTTCACCTTTAGCATCATTCCTTCCAAAGAAATCCCAGGGCAGATCTCCTTTAGAATAGACTGGTTGGATCTCCTTGCAGTCCAAGGGACTCTCAAGAGTCTTCTCCAACACCACAGTTCAAAAGCATCAATTCTTCAGTGCTCAGCTTTCTTCACAGTCCAACTCTCACATCCATACATGACCACTGGAAAAACCATAGCCTTGACTAGACAGACTTTTGCTGGCAAAGTAATGTCTCTGCTTTTTAATAGGCTGTCTAGGTTGTTCATAACTTTCCTTCCAAGGAGGAAGCATCTTTTAATTTCATGGCTTCAGTCACCATCTGCAGTGATTTTGGAGCCCCCAAAATAAAGTCTGACACTGTTTCCACTGTTTCCCCATCTATTTCCCATGAAGTGATGAGACCAGATGCCATGATCTTAGTTTTCTGAATGTTGAACTTTAAGCCAACTTTTTCACTCTCCTCTTTCATCAAGAGGCTTTTTAGTTACTCTTCACAACATATATATACACACATAAATATAAATAAAAATGTGTATATATATCCTTGTTTTGGTTTTCTCTGGAAACCATAATTAATACTTATGTTTTGTTACTTTTTCAAATAAATGGATTTTAATGTAATAACTAGTTATACATTTAATATCTATCTCATGAGTGTCTATGTTTAGCTTTATTTCTTTTCTTAGATTTTCTATTGTATTACTTTAATTTTTCTGCTAGTATACTGAATTGGACAATTGATTCATATATTTTCATTTATGTATGTTTATATGTGTTTAGAGCTATAAAGTTTCCTTTCATCTAGCCTGCATGCTCAGTCCAGTCCAGTTCTTTGTGACTCCATGGACTATGTGGCCCACCAGAGTCCTCTGTCTATGGGATTTCCCAGGCAAGAATACTGGTTGCCATTTCCTGCTCCAGAGGATCATCCAGATCCAGGGACTGAACCCACCCCTCCTGGGTCTCCTGACGTGGCAGGCAGATTCCTTACCACTGAGCCACCTGGGAAAGTGAAAGTGAAAATGAAAGTTACTCAGTTGTGACTGACTGATCCCATGGACTGTACAGTCATGGAATTCTCCAAGTCAGAATACTGCAGTGGGTAGCCATTCCCTTCTCCAGGGTATCTTCCCACCCCAGGAACTGAAGTCGTGTCTCCTGCATTGCAAGCGGATTCTTTACCAGCTGAGCTACAAGCGAAGCCCCAGAGCCACCTGCGAATTCTCTTAAAATAGCCTACAGATTCCGATATGTGCTTTTTCATTCACTAGTTTTCAGAGATTCTATAATTTCATTTTGTGTTTCCCCTTTCACTCAAGATCTGTTTAATAGAAGGTTTTGTAATGTTCAAGATGAAGGTCTTTTAAAAAACTCTTTACAATATCTACTTAGACTGCATTGTGGTCAGAGTACTGTTTGTAGTATTTCTATACCTAAAACATAATCAATGTTGTGGATGTTCCCTGTGGATGGGAGAAAAAGTTGTATTCTCTATTATTAGAGAGCTAAGATTTTTTATTCATATTTATCTTACTGACTTGGATTCTATGGTCTTTTATATCCATATTTGGTTTCTATCTATTAGGTCTGCCTTTTACTGACAGTGGCATGTTAAAGCCTCCTATTGTAGTATTTCTATCCATTTCTTTTAGCATCTCTAATCCCAAGCATAGTTCCAATAAATATTCATGCATACTTATACATTTTGTGAAGAAATTTAAGTTCACTAGATATGGTATATTAAATATAATGCTCATGTATTTTATTGCATTTTTTGTTATTCTTTGCTTTGACATTGTTAGCTGCAAGCAAGTCAAAACTATTATATGCTTCTGGTGAGCTTTCACCTCTGTATACTCATCTTTTTTATTCTGAATAACCCTGTTTGCCACAAAGTCAGTTTTTATTGTCTAATACTAAAATATCAATGTTTTATTAACTTGTTTTCATGTATTTTCTTTTACATTACTTTTACTGTCTCTGAAATCTATACTTCTGATATATTTTGAAGGCATGGTTACACTGTCTTTTTCTATACATAGCTTATAGAGATTTTATTTGTTATTTCTTTCTTTAATATTAACATTTTAATTTTTACATGTAGCCATTTACTTTATGTGAAGTTGATCTCAGTAAGTTTTCATATTATAGTGTTAGTTCTTCTTTTTGCCTTTATTAATCTGTCTTTCCCCTGATTTTGCTACTCTTCTTTACAATTTATCTAATACCCTTACATGGAGGGGTCTTTTGCATTCACATAAGTACATGGGTCTGATATGGGGCACTTTGTTTATGTACCTGTTTTATTCTTCTCTGTCCTACACCACTGCCATTACTCTGGTTTTATAACTCATCTTAATAAAAAAAATTTTGTAAGGTACATCTCTCATTGTTTTACTTTTAAAAGCATAAGAGACATAGATGAATAGAACGGACTTTTGGACTCTGAGGGAGAGGGGGATGGAGAGGGTGGGAGGATTTGGGAGAATGGCACTGAAACATGTGTACTGTCATGTAAGAAATGAATCGCCAGTCTATGTTCGATACAGGATACAGGATACTTGGGACTGGGCACGGGGATGATCCAGAGAGTTGATATGAGGTGGGAGGTCGGGGGGGGGGGAGGTGTTCAGGATTGGGAACTCATGTACACCCTAGACGGACTCATGTCAATGTGTGGCAAAACCAATACAGTATTGTAAAGTAAAATAAAGTAAAAATAAAAATTAAAAAGAAAATAAAAGCATAGACTTATTTTTAAGTTATGGTTTTATTTTATTCAGCTGTGTTTGCATATGAAGACTGCAGATTCTTTTACCTTATTGCTTTATCCCAGTTAAGCATCTTCAGTTCAGTTCAGTTGCCTAGTCTTGTCCAGCTCTTTGTGACCCCCTAGACTGCAGCACGCCAGGCATCCCTGTCCCTCACCATCTCCTGAAGCTTGCCCAAGTTCATGTCCATTATGCTGGTGATGGCATCCAGCCATCTTTTCCTCTGATGTCCTCTTCTCTGTCTGCCCTCAATCTTCCCCAGCTTTAGGGACTTTTCCAGCGAGTCGACTAGTATCAGATGACCAAAATACAAGAGCTTCAGCTGCAGCATCAGTCCCTCCAATGAGTATTCAGGGTTGATTTCCTTTAAGATCGATTGATTTAATCTCCTTGCTGTCCAAGGGACTTTCAGGAGTCTTCTCCAGCATCACAGTTTGAAGGCATCAGTTCTTTGATTATCTGTCTTCTTTATGGTCAAGTTCTCAAAACCATTTCTGACCACTGGAAAGACCACAGCCTTGACTATATGGACCTTTGTTGGGAGAGTAATGTCTCTGCTTTTCAGTATATTGTCTAGGGTTGTCATAGCTTTCCTGCCAAGAAGCAATTGTCTTCTGATTTTATGGCTACAGTCACTCAGTGATTTTAGAGCCCAAGAATAAGAAATCTGTCACTACTTCCATCATTCCCCCTTCTATTTGTCAAATTTGCTATTTATTCTTTCATATAATTATCTTAGAATTTCCTGAGAAATTCTAAACTGAAAAAAAGATTACTTTTAAAAACTTAATAGCTACCAGAGAAAACCAATGTTCCAAGGAAATATCTTTGAAGCAGCACTATAGATCAACTTTAGTTGTAGATGCATAAATCCTAAATAAAATATTAGCAAATGGAATCCATCTGTGTTATTAAAAACTAATATACCATGATCAAACTGGGTTAAGTTTAACATGCAAGAGTGATTTCATATTAAGAAATCCATTTATGCAATTCACTACAGTAATTAAAGAGCAAAAATATATGATCACTTTAGTGGAATACAAAATGCTTTTGGATAAAATTCAACATCCACAAATGAAGAGAAAATTTACTGATCAAAAATAAATATAATGCAACTCTCAATATGCTATAATAGAAAATCTTTTCTATTATAAAACAAACAACACATCTACTGTTAAAATTATAGAAAACTTTTCATTAATATCAAGGGAAAATACTACATCTTAAACTTTTATACTATCAAACATATTGTGAATCATTTTAACACAAGGAAAGGTAGAATTGGATAGTTGCCATATTTTTAGTTGCAAATAACATGTTTATCTACACAGTAAATCCAAGAAATCAAACAATAAAAACAACACAGAAACATAAGTGACAGAATTCAATAATATAGACTAATGCAATATTAATGTAATTAATATTATACAGATACACAAATGATACTAAAGAAGGAATTTGAAGGATAAATAAATAGAACAAAGAATGATACATGAAGAGTCAGGAAACAGATTTTAATAGTGACCAAGAAAGTAATTAATCAAAAATTCCATTGCACTAATATGCTAATTTTTTCAAAAAAGCTAGATCCCTATTTCACAAAATACACACATAAAAGCACTGGAAAGTATTTACCATTTTCAAGATCAATGGTTTCTTGAATCCATTGATATTGCTAGAATTTTAACAAAGAAATAAAGATTACCAAATTTTATAATGGGGAGCTCTCCTTCCTGATGGTGATATTTTCCCCAAATCTTTAGTAATTCTTAGCTTACCAAAATTTGTGAAAAGATTGTAAGTGAAAGTGAAAGTCATTCAGTTGTGTCTGACTCTTTGCACCCTGTGACTGTAGCCTCCCAGGCTCCTCTGTCCATGGAATTCTCCAGGCCAGAATACTGGAATGGGTAGCCTATCCCTTCTCTGGTGGATCTTCCCAACCCAGAAATTGAACCAGAGTCTCCTGCATTGCAGGTGGATTCTTTACCAGCAAAACTACTAAGGAAGCCTGAAAAGAATGAATATTTCAATTTAAATGAGAATCCCTGTTCTCTTGAATATAAAAGAAGTTTCTGTCTTTAAATTCCTACTCCTTATGTGTGAGCATGTGAGAGTGTTTGCAGGGGAAAGTTGCTATAGAAATGTGACTGGGGAGGGTGTGCAGATAACGTCTTCTGGAGATTGAGATTCAATCTACCTGGTGAATGGGCAATCTTAAATTCTCCTTTACTTTTGAAGCCACAGTACTGTCTCCTGGGCTGGAATCCCCACTTCAGGAGCTGGACTTTCAGAAGATTAGATTTGGGGCCAATTATTAGAACCTACTTCTCTTGATATTAACTTATTTTGCTTTTGTAAAAAGATTTCTAATGATCCCAAGCTCTGCTGGCATCTCTTGCAGGTAACAACCTTATGGCTAGCTTTCTACCCAAGCAGATTGCTTCAGTTAGAAAGTTATTCTAAGGTCTATAGCCTTAAAGATACTGTTCTCCTTGGTATAGCTCTGATAATATTTACAAAAAAAATAAATAAATAAAGCTTCATTGGACTCAGCTATTCAGAATATAGTCTTTCAGTAAGTTACTCTGATAATTGTCCCAATGATTCTACCCTCCTCCTGATTTTTTTCGTTGTATCTGGCATTCTCCTGAGAATCTGGGGTGGTGAAGTTGTTACATCAGCATTGTATTTACATTTCAAGGATCCTTGACAGAAGTTTTCTGCTCTGATTTCTTTTTCAATCTTATTCCACTTTTCCTTTTTGGAAATTCTTCAAAATTTCTTGATATACCAATGGAAAATTATCTTATTACATCATTGTTCATGGTATTGTTCTGTAGTTTTTCCTGTATTTATTTCCTTGGAATTATATCTTGAATTGAAACACAATTTGAAGCTAAAGAGAAAATGACACTTTTCTCAGCCAAATGTATCAATTGACCAGCAATAATTTATTAATTGCATCAAGCAGCAACAAAATGTCCATCCTTACAGAGGGTGAGGAGAAACTTTTGCTTTTCCCTGTCCTCTGGAGAGACTTTTGCAGTGGGATGATGACCACTTTCTCTCCATTTCTGATCGCAGCACTATAGACATGTCACAATCATGCCTACTCTAGAATATTGCAAAAGTGTCTAATTTAGGGGGCTTGCTGTAGGCCCCCTAAAATCTATTTCTCCCCAGGCAGCCAGAATGATTATTTTTTAGTATATAAATAATATGAGGTCATGCTACCAATAAAAATTCCCCCACATGTTTCTTCATGTATATAAAAAAAATCCAAATTCCTCATCCTGGTCAATTAAACCTTGTGTGCCAAGCACCAGAATTCATCTGTCAGTCACTTTATAAGTACTGCAGTTTCCATGCTAGGATTTTTGAACTACCTTTTTCCTAACTATGAAACTGTCTTTCTCCTGATCTCTGCATGGTGGGTTCCAAGGTGTCCTTGAGACTTTAGCTAAAATGTCACACCTGCAAGAAAGTCTGCTATGACCTCCTAGGCTAGCTCATCTCTTCAATCAGGCTAATTCACTATTGTAACTTACTTTTTACAGCTCTCTTCTGTCCATCCTTCTGATGACTTCTACATTTCTGTATTTATGATACACACTCCACTGTAAAAGGTATGAGGGCAGGGACCTAGTCTGTCTTGTTCACCACTGAATCCCAGGTGCATACCACAGAGCCAGACACATGGAAGAGACTTGATGTGTTTTGTTGCCAAAATGTACAGCAGAACGAAAGGGAGACTGGGGCAAAAGCACAGGTGTGTGTGTTGCTCATGCTGGTTTCTAGGATTGTGTTCTCTCTGCTGCTTGCTATACTCTGATAAGAGCCAGAGCTTTTCTGCCTCCTGGTCCTGAGGGGACAAGCAGACCAGGTATATAATCCTTAAACTACATCCTGAGGCTCCCATCAGTGGCACCTACCTTTGAATGTACAAGTTCAATTCAGGGAAGGATGTAGAAAGTTGAACCTCACTAGGTTCAACCTGCATTTCCAAATCTATTTTTCTTGTTAATAGAACTGACATTGTGATGTCTATTTGGTCTTGTGTGTAAGTAATATAAGAATTTAAAATAGCAAAAATATCCCTGAACACAATACACTCAGTAAGAGGAAATTTCACTGCAAATTCAAGTCATTTTAGGAGATTTTATAGATGTGGAAAAAAAATCAGAAGGATACATAAAGAAAAAGAAAGGAACCCATCATATTGTTGAGTTAAGGTATAAGAAAATTTCACAAAACAATGGATAAATTAAAGACAATGAAGGCTCCATTTTGACCAAAAGAGAAAAATTTCCATCGATTTATTACTCTGGGCTATTTACTAAAATGCTTCATTATTCTGCTACTGCTGCTGCTGCTAAGTCGCTTCAGTCGTGTCCGACTCTGTGCAGCCCCATAGACGGCAGCCCAACAGGCTCCCCCGTCCCTGGGATTCTCCAGGCAAGAACACTGGAGTGGGTTGCCATTTCCTTCTCCAATGCATGAAAGTGAAAAGTGAAAGTGAAGTCGCTCAGTCGTGTCTGACTCTTCGTGACCCCATGGACTGCACCCCACCAGGCCCCTCTGTCCATGGGATTTTCCAGGCAAGACTACTGGAGAGGGGTGCCATTGCCTTCTCTGTTCATTATTCTAGTCCATGCATATTAAGCATTACACTATAAGTTACTGCATATCACTAAGTCTCCATTTTACTCACACTTGAAAGTTCTGCTCTACTTTATTATCATCAGAAATGAATTAATTTTTATATTATTCTGACATCACTACTAAACAATTTTATGTGACTCTTTTATGATAAAGGCAAAATTTAGAAACAATTTCTGTCTTCCTATAGCCCTGTCCCTGCTCATTAAAGCTGAAAAGACAATAGCATTGAAAGTGACCTCAACAAATGGCTTGATCAATTACAATCAATCTATCAAGCTTACATATCACTCATTTAGTCTAAAGACCAAAAGCTCTGCTGAGAATTAGCTTGATTTTTGTAGCTTGGATTAAAACACCTGTAAAATAAAATAAAAACTCCAAAACATTAAAACATCTATACCAGAAATGTTGGCAAAAGAAAAAAAGGGGCTTCTTGACCAAATGAGGATGATTATGCTCACTAAAATAAAGCAAAACATTTCTATGATTTGGACACTAATTTGGTGTGGAGAAGAAACTCTGAAAGTGAAACTTCTGAAAGTGCAATCACTGGGATGACCCAGAGGGATGGTATGGGGAGGGAGGTGGGAGAGGGGTTCAGAATGGGGAACACGTGGATTCATGTCGATGTATGGCAAAACCAATACAATGTTGTAAAGTAAAAAAATAAAAATTAAAAAATAAATAAATAAATGAAAGTGCAATCCCTTAACCTAACTCTCACTTGCCATGGGTTTTCCTCTTTACCTTGACTTTCATTTGCTTTTTAGCTTAACACCAGCACAGTGGCCACTGAAAGGTACTTGTTCCTTTTTTTCACTGAAAGAGTATAAGCAAACCAATGCTTTTAATGATAAACAAAGCAATTCAAAAAATTTCACTCAACAGAATTGATATTGTGTGTAAAACAGCTGATGAGGACCTACTGTACGGCACAAGGAACTCTAGTCAGTGCTCTGTCATGACTTAAATGGGAAGGAAATCCAAAAAATGAGGGGATATATGCATACATATAGTTGATTCACTTCATTGTGCAGTAGAGCATTACAAAGCAACTAAAACACACACAAACACACACACACACACACACACACAAATGAATGTAGCTACCTCAGCCCCAAGAGAAAGCAGTTCAAGTTACTAAATCATAGAATCACTAGCAGAGAAAAACAATGTAAATTTTAAGCTTCAGAGGTCTGGGGCTAGTTTGTTTCACAGCAATAGTTAACTGATGCACTAACTCATAGAGTTTGTAAATATTAAAAGATGGACATTCCTACAATGCTTGTAACAGTAGCTTGCACTGCATGTATGTGACTGTGTGTGTGTGTGTGTGTGTGTGTGTGTGTGAGCATGCACAGGCGTGTTCATCTGTGTCTGGTTCTTTGCAATCTCATAGACTGTTACCCGGGGAAGGAAATGGCAACCCACTCCAGTATTCTTGTCTTGAGCACCCCATGGACAGAGGAGCCTGGGGGGCTGCTGTCCATGGGGTCACACAGAGTCAGACACAACTGAAGAGACTTAGCATGCATGCATGAATTGGAGAAGGGACTGGCAACCCACTCCACTGTTCTTGCTGGAGAATCCCAGGGATGGAGGAGACTGGTTGGCTGCCATCTATGGAGTTGCACAGAGTTGGACACAACTGAAGTGACTTAGCAGCAGCAGCAGCAGCAGCAGACTATAGCCCATCAGGCTCCTTTGTCCTTGGGATTTTCCAGGCAAGAATACTGGACCAAGCATTGCATAAACACTCAATAATATTGGCTCTAAATATTGCCGTAACTTTTTACTCTTATGTATCTTAAGAGTGATAAGTATGAATCTACTAGCACACCCTTTGTTCATGATTTGGGGGAATCACATAATGATTGATGCAAATATACGGAATAGAGACTATATATCTAAAACTAGCTTTGCGTTAATTTGCACAATGACCTTGAGGAAATCAGTATTGTGTTCTGGTTTCTAATTTCCTTTTCTGTACAGAGAGTAGTACTAGGTATCCATGCTTGTATATGAATGAGTCTATGTTGTTCCAATAGTCTGTTTTCTTTATAAGTCACTAGCACTTTAAAATATTTCTGGCAGTTTTATTCAAACACATTATGTTTCCTGATTTTCTTAAACTCTAGATGATCAACATCATTGAACTTACTAAATAGCTACAGATCATTAGTCTGCAGAAGGGAATGGCAACCCACTCCAGTATTCTTGCCTGGATAATTCCATGGACAGAGGAGCCTGGCGAGCTACGGTTTATTGAGTCGCAAAAAGACGGACACACTGAGCAACTAACACAAACAGATCATTAGTAGTTTTTTTACAGGTATAGAGATTGGCTCTCCTGGAAGGAAATGTTTAAAGTTATAAGGCAACTTATGTCTAACACTAAATATTCACAGACTGCTGTTTAAATTTTGTAGCCCTATATTTTCATTTATTACATTTTACATTGTGATCATCTGGCCTTTAACCAGGATATTTTTTAAAAAAACGATTTCTCTTTTGTCATAGGCTTGGATGGAATAAAATGAAGAACTTTAGAATTATGCTCAAAACAGAAAGTAAATAAGCTCCCATCTAGGGCTGGAAGTTTCTTTCTTAAAAACAAACAAGTAGATTCAGTGTAATATGTGTGTATGTGTGTGTGCGTGTGTGTGTGCTTAGTCACTCAGTTGTGTCCAACTCTTTGCGACCCCATGGACTGTAGCCTGCCAAGTTCCTTTGAAGTTTCCTAAGTGCATTTATCACCCTCTGCTTTCAAACAGATGTGAGAGCAGAAGATTGTAAAATAATCACTAGCTTTTAAGCTTGGGAAGGTTGGAGATCATTTTTAAAGAAGCAGCCCTAATTTAGAAAAATACATTTATAATCTCACATCTTTCTTTAGAGTTTAAATGAATCCATGGAAAGGAACTTATCTATGGGAAACTATACTACTACTCAAATCCTGTGTTAATGTTGCATGCTTTTGTTTTTTATTTCCTTTCAGAATTATCAGAATCTTAAAGGTTTACAATTTTTCTTTGGATATTTACACTTTTAGATATACCTGTCAGCAGCAGTGTGGGATGAGGCTTATAAATGTTTTGTTTAATATTTCATTGTCATCTTGTCAGTATTTATCACTCTTCTAAATCTACTTGCACAGCAACCCATGTAAAAAATGTACACAAGTTAAAACTTGTAAATAAAAATTTAAATGTCATTATATGTGTGCATATATGCATATAATACATGTGCTTGTACATATATGCATATCCTCAGGTATTTATACACAATCTTAAGGAATATCATTTCCTTTATGCCTCAATTTTATTCATATACATCCTTCTCCAATATATACATACAAACAAGCATATATACACAATGTGTTTGTATGGTTTTGTCTGTTTTTGAATCATAATTATATGGAATTATATAGATCTTATTACATGATCTGCTTCTTTCTAATCAATATTGCTTGTGAAATTCATTCAGTGATTACATATAGTTGTTGTTATTATTCATTACATTGTGATATCCTATTTATGCCTACATGTCAATTTTGTTTGCTCTAATATTAATAAATATCTGGGTGGTTTCAATTTGGGGTTTTAACCCACAGTGTTGCTATATGTATCATATAAAATTGTCTTAGTCAACTACCAAAAGTACCACAGGCTAATTGTCTTTAAACAACAGAAATTTGTGTCTCACAGTTCTGGACACTGGAAGTTTGACCCAGGTGTCAGCATGACCAGGTTCTATGATGAGAGCCCTATGCTGGTTTACAGTAAAGCATCTTCTCCTTGATTCATGTGATTTCCTTGTCTACAGGGACACTGATCCCATTCACCATGGCTCCACCCTCATGACTTAGTTATCCTCCAAAGGCCTGATCTCCAAAAATCATTATATTGCAGGTTTAGAGATTCAACATATGAATTGGGGGGGGAAATACAACTGTTCAGTCCATACCAATAAGAATTTCCATAGATTTACTACTGAGGTGTAAAATTTTCTTGTTTAACAATTTCATCATTTATGGATATTTAATATTACCAAATGCTTTTTCTAACTTAAGATAATCATAAATTTTGCTTCACTCTTTGATCAGTTAACATGATAAATACAATGATTGATTTCCTAAGATTAAACCACCTCATATTACTTGAATAAAACAAAAACAATCTTCATAAGACATTAGAAGAATCTGCATTTATGAATTTAGTTTTCTAATATATTATTTAGGATATTTACATGTATGCTTACTACTGAGAATAATCTGTAATTTTCCATGGTTACATAATTATTTTCAGATTTTGCTATCACAGAAAAACCTAACGCAGAAAATAGATTAGAAAATACTTTTTTTTCTACTACAATATAACAACTTTCTAATTGAAACAACTTTTTTCTCAAATATTTGTTAGCACTCATCACTGAAGAAAAATGAGCCCTAATTCCTCATGGTAAGATTTTGATTATAAAAATAATAAACTATTAAAGTTTCATGTTTTTATGAGTCAATCTTTTATTATTTATTTTTCTTATACTGCATCTATATTATTTAAATTATAAAATATACTACATAATGATTAAGCGAGCCATCCAAGGAGAAGACACAAAAATTGTAAATATTTATGCATCAAACATAGGAGAACCTCAATACACAAGGCAAATGCTAAAGCCATAAAAAGGGAAGGTGACAGTAACACAAAAACATGGGGGACTTTAACAACTGCACTTACATCATGGACAGATCATCCAGATAAAAAAGGAAGAACAAACCTTAAATGGCACATTAGACCTGATAGATTTAAATGATATTTATAAGACATTCCATCTGAAAGCAGCAGAATAAACCTTTTTCTCAAGTGCACACAGAAGATTCTCCAGGATAGCCTACATCTTGAGTCACAAATCAAGCCTCAGTAAATTTAAGAAAATTAAAATTGTATCAGTCATCTTTTCTGGCCACAAGACTAAAAGATTAGAAATCATTTACAGGAGAAAAACTGTAAAATCACAGACACATGGAAGATAAAAAATATGCTCCAAAATAACCAATTGATCACTGAAGAAATCAAAAGTTACCTACAAAGAAATGACAATGAAAGCAAGAGAACCCCAGAACCATGGGATGCAGAAAAAGCAGTTCTAAGATGGAAGTTTATAGCAATACCATCCTATCTCAAGAAACAGGAAAAATTTTAATTAAGCAACCGAACCATAATCAACCATAATTGCTTCCTCTAAGGCAACTAGAGGAAGAAAAACAAGCAAATCCAAACTTAGTAGAAGGAAAGAAATCGTAAAGATCAGAACAGACATAAATAAAATAGAAATAAAGGAAACAATAACAATATCAATGAAACTAAAAGCTGGTTCTTTAAGAAGATAAACAAAACTGATAAATCTGTAATCAGACTCATCAATACAAAAAGGCAGAGGACTCCAGTCAATAAAATTAGAGATGAAAAAGGAGAAGCTACAATTGACACTACAGAAATTCAGAAGAGTGTAAGAAGCAACTACAAGCAACTATAAGCCAATGAAATAGATAACTTGGAAGAAATGGATAAATTCTTGGAAAGATACAATCTTCCAAGACTGAACCAGTACAGAATAGAAAACATAAGCAGAACTATCACAAGTAATGAAATTGAAACTGTGAATAAAAATCTTCTGACACAAAAGTCCAGGGCCAAACGGCTTCAAAGAATTCTATCAAACATTTACAGAAGAGCTAACACTCATCCTTCTCAAACTCTTCCCCAAAAAACTATAGATGCATAATCACTCCCAAGCTCATTCTACAATGCTACCATCATCTTGATACCAAAACAAGACAAAAATATCACACAAAAAAAGAAAATTACAGGCCAATATCACTGACAAACATAGACATAGAAATCCTAAATAAAATGCTAGCAAGCTAAAACACATTAAAAGGATCATACACCATGATCAAGTGAGATTTATCCCAGGGATGCAAAGATTCATCAATAAACACAAGTCAGTTAATGTGATACACTATATTAATGAGTTGAAAGATAAAACCATATGATAATCTCAATAGATGCAGGAAAAGCTTTTGACAAACTTTGACTCCCATTTATGAATAAAAAAAAAAAAAAAAAAACTCTCCAGAAAGTACACATATTATCGGGAGCCTACCTCAACATAATAAAGGCCATATACAACAAACCCACAGCAAATATTATTCTCAATGATGAAAAACTGAAAGCATTTCCTCTAAGATCAGGAAAGAGACAAGGATGTCTGCTCTCATCACTATTATTCAACATAGTTTTGGAAGTCCTAGCTATGGCAATCAAAGAGGAAAAAAGATGAAAGCAATACAAATTGGAAAAGAAGAAGTATAATGCTATAGTTTGCAGATGACCTGGGTATTACACTTAGAAAAACCTAAAGATGCCACCAGAAAACCACTGTGTGGTTAGTCGCTCAGTTGTGTCTGACTCTTCATGATCCTATGGACTGTAGCCCACCAGGTTCCTCTGTCCATGGGGATTCTCCATGCAAGAATACTGGAGTGTGTTGCCATGCCCTCCTGCAGGGAAATCTTCCCAATCCAGGGATCAAATACAGGTATCCCACATTGCAGACAGATACTTTACCATCTGAGCCATGAGGGAAGCCCAGAAAAACTACTAGAGCTAATCAATGAATCTGACAAAATTAAGATTACAAAATCTATGCACAGGTATCACTTGCATTCCTATATACTAACAGGGAAAGGTTAGAAAGAGCAATCAAGAAGGCAATTCTATTCAGCACTGCAACAAAAAGAAAAAAAAATACCTGGGAACAAACCTACATA
The DNA here is from genome assembly GCA_006408695.1 of Aepyceros melampus. Taxonomy (NCBI): domain Eukaryota; kingdom Metazoa; phylum Chordata; class Mammalia; order Artiodactyla; family Bovidae; genus Aepyceros; species Aepyceros melampus. The sequence goes on along the minus strand of SJXQ01005629.1, from coordinate 380,121 downwards.
AGGAGGCAAAAGACTTGTATGCAGAAAAATATAAGACACTGATGAAAGAGATCAAAGATGATACAAACAGATGGAGAGAGATACCATGCTTTTGGACTGGAAGAATCAATATTGTGAAAATGGCTATACTACCAAAAGCAATCTACAGATTCAATGCAATTCCCATATTACCAATGGCATTTTCCATAAAATCAGAACAAAAAAATTGTATAATTTGTATGGAAATATAAAAGATCTTGGATTGTGAAAGCAATCTTGAGGGAAAAGAAATGGAGCTGGAGGAATCAGGATGCCAGACTTCAGACTATACTACAAAGATACAGTAACCAAGGCAGTATGTACTGGCACAAAAGAAGAAATATAGACCAATGAGAAAGGATAGAAAACCCAGAGATAAACTGATGAACCAATTGTTACATCAGCTCAGTTCAGTTCAAGTGCTCAGTCGTTTCTGACTCTTTGAAACCCCATTGACTGCAGCACACCAGGCTTCCCTATCCATCACTAACTCCCAGAGCTTACTCAAACTCACGTCCATTGAGTCAGTGATGCCATCCAACCATCTATGCTCTGTCGTCCCCTTCTCCTCCTGCCTTCAATCTTTCCCAGCATCAAGGTCTTTTCCAATAAGTCAGTTCTTTGAATCAGGTGGCCAAAGTATTGGAGTTTCAGCTTAGCATCAGTCCTTTCAGTGAATATTCAGGACTGATTTCCTTTAGGATGAACTGATTGGATCTCCTTGCAGTCCAAGGGACTCTCAAGAGTCTTCTTCAACACCACAGCTCAAAAGCATCAATTCTTCAGTGCTTAACTTTCTTTATAGTCCAACTCTCACATCCATACATGACTACTGGAAAAACAATAGCTTTGACTAGATGGACCTTTGTTGGCAAAACAATGTCTCTGCTTTTTAATATGCTCTCTAGGTTGGGCATAGCTTTTCTTCCAAGGAGCAAGCACCTTTTAATTTCATGGCTGCAGTCACCATCTGCAGTGATTTCAGAACCAAAAATAAATAAATTAACCAAAAATAAATAAATAAATAAAGTTTGCCATTGTTTCCCCATCTATTTGCCATGAAGTGATGGGACAAGATGCCATGATCTTAGCTTTCTGAATGTTGAGTTTTAAGCCAGCTTTTTCACTCTCCTCTTTCACTTTCCTCAAGAGGCTCCTTAGTTCTTTGCCTCCTGCCATAAGCATGGTGTCATCTGCATATCTTGAGGTTACTGATATTTCTCCTGGCAATCTTGACTCCAGCTTATGCTTCATCCAGCCTGGCATTTTGCATGATGTACTCTGCATATATATTAAATAAGCAGGGTGACAATTCTCAGGAGGCAGGTCAGGTGGTCTGGTACTCCCATCTCTTGAAGAGTTTTCCACAGTGTGTAATCTGCACACTCAAAGGCTTTGGTGTAATCAATAAATCAGAGGTAGATGTTTTTTCTGGAACTCTCTTGCTTTGTCAGTGATCCATCACATGTTGGCAATTTGATCTCTGGTTCCTCTGCCTTTGCTAAATCCAGCTTGAACTGGAAGTTCACTGTTCATGTACTGTTGAAGCCTGCCTTGGAGAATTTGAGATTACTTTACTAGCATGTGAGATGAGTGCAATTGTGTGGTAGTTTGAGCATTCTTTGGCATTGCCTTTCTTTGGGATTGGAATGAAAACTGACCTTTTCCAGTCCTGTGTCCACTGCTGAGTTTCTCAAATTTGCTGGCATGTTGAGTGCAGTACTTTCACAGCATCATCTTTCAAGAGATGAAATAGTTCAACTGCAATTTAATCACCTCTATTAGCTTTGTTTGTAGTAGTGCTTCCTAAGGTCCACTTGACTTCATATTCCAGGATGTCTGGCTCTAGGTGAGTGATCATACCATTGTGGTTATCTGGGTCAAGAAGTCTTCTTTGCATAGCTCTTCTGTGTATTCTTGCCACCTCTTCTTAATATCTTCTGCTTTTCTGAGGTCCATACAATTTCTGTCCTTTATTGTGCCCCACTTGGCATGAAATCTTCCCTTTGTATCTCTAATTTTCTTGAAGAGATCTTTAGTCTCTCCCATTCTATTGTTTTCCTCTATTTCTTTGCATTGATCGCTGAAGAAGGCTTTCTTATCTCTCCTTGCTATTCTTTGGAACTCTGCATTCAAATGGATATTTCTTTCCTTTTCTCCTTTGCCTTTCACTTCTCTTCTTTTCTCAGTTATTTTTAAGGCATCCTCAGATAACCATTATGCCTTTTTTGGCAGATGGTCTTAATCACTGCCTCCTGTACAATGTCATGAACCTCTGTCCATAATTCTTCAGGCACCCTGTCTATCAGATCTAATGCCTTGAATCTATTTCTCACTTTCACTGTATAATCATAAGGGATATATATGATTTAGGTCATACCTGAATGGTCTAGTCATTTTTCCCTACTTTCTTCAATTTAAGTCTGAATTTGGCAATAAGGAGTTCATGACCTGAGCCACCGTCAGCTCCCAGTCTTGTTTTTGCTGACTGTATAGAGTTCTTCCATCTTTGGCTGCAAAGAGTATAATCAATCTGATTTCAGTATTGACTCTCTGATGATGTCCATTTGTAGTCTTCTCTTGTGTTGCTAAAGAAGGTGTTTGCTGTGACCAGTGCTTTCTCTTGGCAAAGCTCTGTTAGCCTTTGACCTGCTTTGTTTTGTACTTCAAGGCCAAATTTGCCTGTTACTCCAGGTTATCTCCTGACTTCCTACTTTTCAATTTCAATCCCCTGTAATGGAAAGGACATCTTTTTTGGTGTTAGCTCTAGAAGGTCTTGTAGGTCTTCATAGAACTGATCTACTTCAGCTTCTTCAGCATTAGTGGTTGGGGCATAGACTTTGATTTCTGTGATATTGAATGGTTTGCCTTAGAAATGAATAGAGATCATTCTGTCATTTTTGAGATTGCATCCAAGTACTAAATTTTGGACTCTTGTTGACTATAATGGCTATTCCATTTCTTCTAAGGGATTCTTGCCCACAGTAGTGGATATAATGGTCATCTGAGTTAAATTCAACCATTCCAGTGCATTTTAGTTCACTGATTCCTAAAATGTCAATGTTCACTCTTGCCATCTCCTGTTTGATCACTTCCAATTTGCCTTGATTCATGGACCCAACATCCCAGGTTCCCTCTTCACAGCATCGGACTTTGCTTCCATCACCAGTCACATCCACAGCTGGGTGTTGCTTTTTGCTTTGGCTCCATCTTTTCATTCTTCCTGGAATATTTCTCCACTGATCTCCAGTAGCATATTGGGCACTTACAAACCAGGGGAGTTCTTTCAATGTACAATCTTTTTGCCTTTTCATAGTGTTCATGGGGTTCTCAAGGCAAGAATACTGAAGTGGTCTGCCATTCCCTTCTCCACTGGACCACGTTTTGTCAGAACATTTTTTACCATTACCCATCTGTCTTGGGTGGCCCTACATGGCATGGCTTACAGTTTCATTGAGTTAGCAAGACTGTGGTCCATGTGATCAGTTTGATTAGTTTTCTGTGGTTGTGGTCTTTGTCTGTTTACCCTCTGATGGAATTCCATCACCTCCACTAGCTTTGTTCGTAGTGATGCTTTCTAAGGTCCACTTGACTTCACATTCCAGGATGTCTGGCTCTAGGTGAGTGATCACATCATCATGATTATCTGGGTCATGAAGATCTGTTTTGTACAGTTCTTCTGTGTATTCTTGCCACCTCTTCTTAATATCTTCTGCTTCTGTTAGGTCCATACCATTTCTGTCCTTTATCGAGCCCATCTTTGCATGAAATGTTCCCTTGGTATCTCTAATTTTCTTGAAGAGATCTCTAGTCTTTCCCATTCTGTTGTTTTCCTCTATTTCTTTGCATTGATTGCTGAGGAAGGCTTTCTTGTCTCTCCTTGCTATTCTTTGGAACTCTGCATTCAGATGCTTATATCTTTCCTTTTCTCCTTTGCTTTTTGCCTCTCTTCTTTTCAAAGCTATTCGTAAGTCCTCCCCAGACAGCCATTTTGGGTTTTTTTTTGCATTTCTTTGCCATGGGGATGGTCTTGATCCCTGTCTCCTGTACAATGTCATGAACCTCATTCCATAGTTCATCAGGCACTCTATCTAAGGCTTTCTTATCTCTTCTTGCTATTCGTTGGAACTCTGCATTCAGATGCTTATATCTTTCCTTTTCTCCTTTGCTTTTAACTTCTCTTCTTTTCACATTTTTCACATTCTTTACTTTTCACTTCTCTTCTTTTCCTCCCATTTAGAGGGATGCAAACCTGGCAGCCAAGTTGGTGCTGAAGATGTGAATGTCTTAGCTGTAGATAACCAGGGCTAAAGTCAACAAGTAACCGCAATAAACCAACTAGGTTATTTCTCAGTTCAGTTCAGTCTCTCAGTCATGTCCAGCTCTTTGCAACCCTGTGGACCACAGCATGCCAGGCCTCCCTGTCCATCAGCAACTCCTGGCGTTTACTCAAATTCATGCCCATTGAGTGAGTGATGCCATCCAGCCATCTCATCTGCCATCCCCTTCTCCTCCCCCCTTCAATCTTTCCCAGCACCAGGGTCTTTTCCAATGAGTCAGTTCTTTGCATCAGGTGGCCAAAGTATTGGAGTTTCAGCTTCAGCATCAGTCCTTCCAATGAATATTCAGGAGTGATTTCCTTTAGGATGCACTGGTTGGATCTCCTTGCAGTCCAAGGGACTCTTAAGAGCCTGGAATGTGAAGTCAAGTGGGCTTTAGGAAGCATCACTACAAACAAAGCTAGTGGAAGTGATAGAATTCCAGTTGGGCTATTTCAAATCCTAAAAGATAATACTGTGAAAGTGCTGCACTCAATATGCCGGCAAATCTGGAAAACTCAGCAGTGGCCACAGGACTGGAAAAGGTCAGTTTTCATTCCAATCCCAAAGAAAGGCAATGACAAAGAATGCTCAAACTACCACAAAATTACACTCATCTCACACGCTAGTAAAGTAATGCTCAAAATTCTCCAAGCCAGACTTCAGCAATACATGAACTGTGAACTTCCAGATGTTCAAGCTGGTTTTAGAAAAGGCAGAGGAACCAGAGATCAAATTGCCAACATCCACTGGATCATGGAAAAAGCAAGAGAGTTCCAGAAAAACATCTNAAATTACACTCATCTCACACGCTAGTAAAGTAATGCTCAAAATTCTCCAAGCCAGACTTCAGCAATACATGAACTGTGAACTTCCAGATGTTCAAGCTGGTTTTAGAAAAGGCAGAGGAACCAGAGATCAAATTGCCAACATCCACTGGATCATGGAAAAAGCAAGGGAGTTCCAGAAAAACATCTATTTCTGTTTTATTGACTATGCCAAAGCCTTTGACTGTGGATCACAATAAACTGTGGAAAATTCTGAAAGAGATGGGAATACCAGACCACCTAACCTGCTTCTTAAGAAATCTGTATGCAGGTCAGGAAGCAACAGTTAGAACTGGACATGGAACAACAGACTGGTTCCAAATCGGGAAAGGAGCATGTCAAGGCTATATATTGTCACCCTGCTTATTTAACTTATATGCAGAGTACATCATGAGAAATGCTGGACTGGATGAAGCACTAGCTGGAATCAAGATTGCCAGGAGAAATATCAATAACCTCAGATATGCAGATAACCCCACCCTTATGGCAGAAAGTGAAGAAGAACTGAAGAGCCTCTTGATGAAAGTGAAAGAGGAGAGTGAAAAAGCTGGCTTAAAATTCAACATTCAGATTGTTTCTCATGTATGCTAAAATTGGGGCAGCCCCTCGTCCCATACCTCTCTCTCTCTCACCCACCCTTCCTCCCCCCACCTCCGCACACACACTCCCTCTCTCTCTCTCTTTCTTTGGTCATAATTTTTATTTCTAGAACAATTTCCACCGCTTGGATGGAAAAGCAGCAGGGAGTGCTGGCATGCAAGATGGAAATAAAAAAGAAACTCAAACCAGCAGAATGTGGGGAAAATACAGGAGACACATTGGAAATTTTTAGTTCTTGGTTTTAGTCCTTATCTGCCTTTGGCACCCTTCAGACAGTTCTGATTTAATGGTTCTCTTTAGCTCAAAGTATTTCAAGTTCCTCTCTCTCTCACTTGTCATTAAAACAGTCCCTAGTAAAATCCCCTGGTCCTACCCACTGGCACAAGAAAGCACAGATTGGTTGGTAGTATTTTGCTCGTATTCTGAGACTGATCTGTGCAGCTGTAGCTTTCCCAAAGAGGTGATAGCTTTGCACGTAAATGTAGGAGATGAGGCGGGGAGGGGCTCTGCCCTTTGCCTTCTGCTGCTTCGGCCCTCTGAGCCATCACTCTGGCTGTGCTGGGCCCTCCTAGGCTTGCTCGATTCTGCAGGCAGCTCAGGCTTGGCTCATTTATCAAAGCTGTCTGGTTTCTCTTCCCTGCTTGGCCAAAGTGATTTTTGCTCCTTTGGCTACAGCAAATTGGAAAGGAACCAATGGGCAGAAAATTAGGAAAAGTTGCTAAGTGTGAAGAATGGAAGAGGCAAGGGAAGCAGAGGATGAAAGAGGAAGTAGTGAGAGAGCCAAGAGCAAGGGCGTGGGGTGGGTCAGAAATAAAGGCCAACAGGTGGAAGTAATAAGCCAAGGGGAACTAAACAAGGGAGGACACAGAGTCCACTGGATGCATAGAAAACCTGCGTCTTCATCTTCTTTCCTCTTCCGGCTTCACTTTTTCTTGATTTTTCAGTCAAAAGATATATTTTTTAATGGCTCTTATGTCTTGACAGGTGTTCAAACCTTCTCTGCCTGCTCTAAATACGGGCACCCCAGCCTTCCTCTTGACCTTGGCTCGACATTAGAATCACTTGGGTAATATTTTAAAATGCTGACACCTGGACTCCCTGTCAGACCACATATATCCGCATCTCTGGAATTGTGACCCAGCATTGGTGTTTAATTATTTTATTTCTTATTAGAGTATGGCTTATTTACAATGTTGTGTTAGTTTCAGATGTACAGCAAAGTGTACAGTTATACATAGCTATTCTTTTTCAGATGCTTTTTCATTATAGATTATTAAAAGATACTGAATATAGTTCCCTGTGCTAAACTCTAGGACCTTATTCTTTATCTATTTTACATAAGGTAGTTTGTATCTGTTAATCCCGTATTCCTAATTTATCCCTTCCCACCCCTCCTTCCCCTTTGGTAAACATAAATGTGTTTTCTGTGTCTGACAGCACTGGTATTTTAAAATGTTACCCCGCTGCTCACTTCCTGCTTCCTGCATCCAAAACCATGCAGCAAAAACTCCCTTAATAGTATATTTCTTTTGCCTCAAATGTCTTCAGTTATTGTCACTCCTGTGTCCTTCCTTCCCTATGACCTCAGAGGAAAACTGTCTGGTGTCCTTTCTGAGATAATGCCCCTGTGTGTGTCCGCTACCTACTCTTTGCTATATTAACCTGCTTTATTATAACTTCTCTTTCTCATTCCAATGTCTCCCTTTTCTAAACCTAAAACCTGCTCCAGACAACTTCTCATTAAGAAAACCTCCTCTTTTCCCAACTTCCTCTCCTGGTATCAATTCTTCTTTATTGTCTTAACTCTCTGATTTTTTCTTCCCACCGTCTTAGACATTGTCTTCATGGAGTCTAGTCAACTCCAGTGGCACTGCCCCCAAAGAGACTAATGATGACTCTCTGGTGCTCAGATCCTGCGACTTGTCTTGGGCCTCATTCAACCCAATCTTCCTGCACGAGGCTCCTCTAGTCTTTGCATGCACTGCCCAATCTCTCCTGCCTTTGGCTAAGATGATCTGTCTGCCTCCCTCTATCAGTCCCCCAAAGTCTTATCCCTCTTTTAAATCTCATTTCAAATTTTCCCTCATCCATAAAGCCTGTTATGTCTTAGAATCTTCATACCATAGAATCAGTCTCTATAGCTATGAACACTATTAACAGTAATGCTCCTCCTTTATAATTAATCATTTTAGATGCTTTAAATGCCCCCTTAGAAAAACTGCTATCTGTTTTTTTGTAATAAAACTTACATCTTTTTTCATAAAGAAATACTAACAGTTCTGGGAGGTCTACTTTTTTTTTAACTTTTTATCTTATATTGGAGTATAGCCGATTAACAGTGTTGTGATCATTTTTAAGTGGATAGCAAAGGGTCTCAGCTATTCATATACATGTATCCATTCTCCCCCAAGTTTCCCTCCCATCCAGGCTGCCGTATAACATTGAGCAGAGTTCCATGTGCTCTATAGTAGCTCCTTGTTGGTTATCCATTTTAAATACAGCAGTGTGTATATGTCCATCTCAAACTCCCCTACCACCTCTTCCCCTCATCTTTCCCCCTAGCAACCGTGAGTGCATTCTCTAAGTCTGTGAGTCTCTTTCTGTTGCGAGTAACTTCATTTGTATCTGGATTCCCTGGAGGCTCAGATGGTAAAGAATCCGCCTGTGATGTAGGAGACCTGGGTTCAAACCCTGGATTGGGTTGGGAAGATCCTGGAGAAGGAAATGGCTACCCACTCCAGTATTCTTGCCTGGAGAATCCCATGGACAGAGAAGCCTGGAGGGCTATATACAGTCCATGGGGTCACAAAGAGTCGGACACGACTGAGTGACTAAACATTCATTTGTATCATTCCTTTTTAAATTCCACCTATCAGGGATGTAATACAATATTTCTTCTTCTCTTTCTGACTTCACTTAGTATCACCATCTCCAGGTGCATCCATGTTGCTGCAAACAGCATTATTATTTATTTTTGATGGCTGAGTAATATTCCATTCATATGTACACACACATTCCATTGCATATGTACACACACACACACCTTCTTTATCCATTCTTCTGTTGATGGACATTTAAGTTGCTTCCATGTCTTGACTATTGTAAAAAGTGTTGCAATGATCTTTGGGGTGCATGTATCCTTTTGGATCATGTTTTTCTCTGGATACATGTCTGGGGGGTCTATTTGGATGTGACGAGTAAGGTAGGCCTAAGGGTCAAGTTGGTTCTGAGTGTCTGGTTTGAGCAAGTAACCTTTGAAAAGGAAAATGTGTAAGGAGTGAGAAATGGAAATGGATACGTTTTAGAGCAGGCAGTATGCAAAATGCCTGAGAGCTATAGGGACTCATAAGTGAGATGAACACGTAAAGTTTTGTCGGTGTTGAGGCCATGGAAGTAAATTCTTTCTCTAGCGAAAGCATTCAGAGTGAGAAGTGGTTAAGGACGTAAGCCTGCAGACACCAATATTCGAGACTAAGACATAGGGAGAGATCCCAGCTTTCTATTTAGCTAAAACTTATTTAACGGACAAAATCAAACACTTTTAAATACTTGGTATCATGGACATAGATTGCAAATTTCATTGTGTTTATTTTATACACAGAACGGAGCACTGTTGAATCATGAAACCAAAGTCAGGAGTTGAGTTCTTCATGAACTCACTCTGGTTTTTTCTGTTTTCCTGCCTCACCCCCACTCAGAACCTTTGCTTGTAACTCTGCCTGTAATGAAGCTCTCTATTCCAGAAGAAGCTAGTATTTCCATATTATTCGGTCCTGTCCTTAGAAATCCTAGGAGGACCTCCCTGGTGGTCCAGAGGTTAAGAATCCACCTGCCAATGCAAGGAGGACAGTTTTGATCACCGACCTGGGGAGACTCCACATGCCAAGGGGGAACTAATGCCCTGTGCCACAATGACTGAGCCTGCACTCTTGCTCCATAGCAAGTGAAGCCACTGTGATGAGAAACCTGTGCCCCAAAGCTGGAGAGGAGCCCCTTGCTTGCTGCAACTAGAGAAACCCGGCAGCAATGAAGATCCAGCACAGACCAAAAAAAAGAGATTTTTAAAAAAAATTCATAACATTATTTAATAAAGGAAAGAAATCCTAAAAGTACCTTGAGCCTTAAATGCCTGTTGAAAGTGTGGCTATACATCTGCTAGAGAATTTTCACAAGTTAAGAGCAATAGCAACTGTCACAGAAAATAAACATAAGAAGGGACTGGGGGGCAGAAAATAAGCTATTTCCTCAAGTATGGGTACATCTTCCTGGCTTTGAAGCCTTTGATATCCGTATCATCATCATGATCATCCCTAACATTTTCAGAACATTTAAAAAATATTTATTTATTTGGGTGTGCTAGATCTTACAAGCCACTTGAGGTCACATACTTATTAAATACCTGCAATAGTAATCATACATAAATATAATCCAAGAGCCCCTAACAATTACAACTACGGTGATGGTTGTGTTCATGGTATGGTTGGTTTGTTTACATTTTTATTTCTCAAACTTGCTTATGCCACTTGTGCATGGTATTCTAAGTTTGTAAGTTCACTAAACATTATGTGAGTAAGTGATATAGAAGGGTTAAAGAAAGGGTATTGTTTGATGGAAACAAAGTTAAATGAATTTACAAACAACATTGTAAACATGGATTGCTTAACACTGCTGTCGAATTAGGTATGCTGCTGCTGCTGCTAAGTCGCTTCAGTCGTGTCCGACTCTGTGCGACCCCACAGACGGCAGCCCACCAGGCTCCCCCGTCCCTGGGATTCTCCAGGCAAGAACGCTGGAGTGGGTTGCCATTTCCTTCTCCAATGCATGAGAGTGAAAAGTGAAAGTGAATTAGGTATAGGCAAGACAATAAAACTACTAAAACTTTACTCAGTATTCAAGTTGCTTTTCAAGTCTCCCAACTCTTGTTTCACAGTTTTTTCTTTTTTAACATTGAGGTATAACTGACATATACATTATGTTATTTTCAGATGTACAATATAGTTATTTGGTGTTGGTACGTACCGTGAAATGTTTACCACAGCAAGCTAGCTAGCATAGACTTCTTGTTAACATAGCTTAGTTAGTGTAAGTCCATCCGCATAGCAGTTACAGTTTTCTTTTTTCTTTTGATAGGGACTTTTAAGACCTATTCTCTTAGCAACTTTCAAATACGCAATACAGTATTATTAACTAAAATCAGCATGCTCCACATTACACCCTGATGACTTATTTATGGTTTATGAGAAAAAAAAAAGTAGGCACTGCAATGAGCAGATACACACTCAAAGGAAATGTGTTGGTGCTCCATGAAATGAGCATGCCTTTGGAAGTTTTAAATTTAAACAAAATATTTAGACTATGCATGTATTACTTTTTAGGACTCACCGCTTTAATCAGCTTTTTGGATGACCTGCCCAACTAGTGGTCCTACAGCAAGGCTTCTACCAACCACATAATGCCACGTGGTTCACAATAGATTACTCACACATCTGGCTTCCTGCTAGATTGGGACCTACCTGATTACAGCATCAGCGATCTCCCAATTATTATATATGACTTTGAAATATGTGTTAGTACTTAATCTTTTAATAAAAGAATAAGTTTGATAATCTGACAACTTGCAATAACCTCAAGATAAAATCAAGCACTTTGCGATCTTGATCTCAGAGAAGCTTAGCACTCCATGCCCACATTCTCCACTTCCATGCCAAATACTACCTAATACTCAGCTGCCCTTCTCCACTCTAAATAATATTTATATATGTCTTGAAACAGTACATGCTTGGTTTTATTTAAAACATGTCCTCTCCCTTATTTAAAATTCTTCTTAGGCAATATGTGGAAGGAATCCAGTGTTTCTTATACACCTACTACACGGTAAAAATAGGTGAAGTACTTTACATGACATTTCATTGTTACAGCCCCCGCGTGGTAGATATTATTACATTCATTTTACAGGTGAGAAAACTAAAATGCTAAGGAGAGAAACAATCTCTCTTATACAGAAAATCAAGATTCAAACACAAGTTTGCCTAATTCTGAATTCTATAACCATTCTGATACACTGAGTATTTATGTCACTAAAGAATAATCGTGTTACTTGCTCAGTCATGTCTGACTCTTTGTGATCCCATGGACTGTAGCCTGCCAGGCTCCTCTGTCCATGGGATTCTCCAGGCAAGTATACTGGAGTGGGTTGCCATGCCCTTCTCCAGGAGATCTTCCCAACTCAGGGATCAAACCCATGTCTCTTTACATCTCCTGCATTGGCAAGAGGGTTCCTTACCACTCCTGCTGCTGCTGCTGCTAAGTCGCTTCAGTCGTGTCTGACTCTGTGCGACCCCATAGATGGCAGCCCACCAGGCTCCCCTGTCCCTGGGATTCTCCAGTCAAGAACACTGGAGTGGGTTGGCATTTCCTTCTCCAATGCATGAAAGTGAAAAGTGACAGTGAAGTCGCTCAGTCGTGTCTGACTCTTTAGCGACCCCATGGACTGCAGCCCACCAGGCTCCTCTGTCCATGGGATTTTCCAGGCAAGAGTACTGGAGTGGGGTGCCATTGCCTTCTCCGTCCTTACCACTAGCACCACTATTCTGACAATGGAAGCATCTTAGTCCACAAATGTTAGTATTGTGTAATCCTTGTCTAAATAAAAGATAGACTTGATAGATAAATAGAAAGATAGAGGGAGAGACGGAAAGAAGGAAAAAAAAAGAAGAAAGAAAGGAAAAAATTAATTTGCAGGCCATTTGTATGGAATAGCCAACCTATATAGAAACTTATGTACATATACACATTCAATACCACTAGCACCACTATTCTGACAATGGAAGCATCTTAGTCCACAAATGTTAGTATTGTGTAATCCTTGTCTAAATAAAAGATAGACTTGATAGATAAATAGAAAGATAGAGGGAGAGACGGAAAGAAGGAAAAAAAAAGAAGAAAGAAAGGAAAAAATTAATTTGCAGGCCATTTGTATGGAATAGCCAACCTATATAGAAACTTATGTACATATACACATTCATACCTAAATATGTATATTTCAATTCTGTTGCCATTTTTCTAGACCAATGGTTTTATGTCATATTCATGTACTAGCACATATGTCTGTATAAATTCTCCACCTGCAACTCTTTTTAGGAATTTGCTACAATGTACTGTATAAAGTACACAGAGATTCCTGAGAGCATCTCTCTGTGATTTCCTGTCACTATATCACGCCAGGAACGCCTTCTGCCCCTCTGCGTTCCGCTGGGTGCACTCGATCTTGTTTCCAACAGAAGTGTCGTGTTCTCATCATGCAATGGTGACAGTCCAGAAAATAACTTGTTTTGATGAGCAGCCCATCTTTTACATCTCATCAGTCCTCTCTAGTCTTGATGGAACACTACTGAACCACTGTGAACACAGCCAATAGCAGCTTCCCAATGACACACTTTTTGTATATGTGTAGGAGGCAGAGAAAACTCAGGCACAGAGTAAACGCTGCCTTCTTCCAAGTATTTCACACCAACAACAGGGGTGGTACCCTACACCCCCATTATTGTCTCTCTAACACGGAGTGGGGCGAAGTTCTTTCTTTCCATGATAAAAGTTCTAATAAAGAAGAATTCCTCTGAGAGTAGGTCTAAGTATAAATATCAGGGGTATTTGTTTCTGCCCTGCGCTAATATGTATATTCTAGTAATGAATACGAAAACATATTTGAGATGGGTGAAGTTACAAACCCTTGGGGAGGAAAATGACTTGTGTAATGAAAATGCTACCAGGCGCTGAACTCTGGCAGCCCTGGCAGGGACAATTATAATATAATTTATCACAGAAAGCACGCTGAAAATGCAGAATATATAATCATCTTATCAGTAAGCGGAGAACAGTGGCAAAACTCATTTGAATTAAGAATCAAAAAATGTTAGTCTCGAGGAAATTATAAAGTGTCAAACAATCAGTAAAACTGAGGTGAATGCTAACAGCTTTTCAAAAGGTAATGCTAATTTTGCAGGGGACGTCTGTAACCATCGAAGGGTTAAAAACGAACTGCAAGTTTAGGAGTAGGAAAGGTTTGTTCGGGATGTATACGTACTTGAAAGAGAATAAAATGTTCTACTTTGCTTTCTTTCATAGAACTGTATATTTCAATGTCACCACGATAAAAACTGAATTGTTTCCATTTGCTGAGAGCCTAAAAGTGCGTCATCCAGGGCCTGAAACTGTATTCAGTGCGCGGCATTTAGATTCCCTCTGCTATAGTCCGATTTTATTTTGTTTTTAAGGAGTTCTGTTGTGTGTAAACTGCTGTTGCTTTTAGACTGAACTGGGGGATGCATTAAAAGTGTCAATATCTGGCACGCTTAAATAGCACTGGGTCCTTCTCAACCATTTTCACCTGTGCTTTTGCAAGAGACGAGCCCTGGGTAAGGGAAGAAAGAGCAGGCTTTTTGGTCTTGTCCTGTCTCCAGGAAGAATCTCTGAATGAATTCTTGGCCCCAGAGGGCCATGGTATCTCAGAGGTCCAGTCTCGCACGCTTTTAGGTGAGCGCCCCTGGGCATAATGGGGGCGAGTAGGCTTGGTTCCCTCTCTTTTCTCTCCTCAGTGCAGACAAGCCAGGATGCAATTTCCAAAATGAACCGTGTGAACAGACAAGAAAAATAAGCAAAGGAAATGCAAAATGCTAAAAATAAAATGCATTATAAAGCGGGAGCAGCCAATCTAGGACATCTAAGGACTACAAAGAAACAGTGGTGGCAAAGGAGTAAAACCATGACAGTTAAGCTAACTCATCTTGCTATAGAGTCTTTCTTTATTTTTTGCCTCATGCTGGATATTTGTGCTTGGATATGGATGTATGTGGTTCCCTGGTGGCTCAGTGGTAAAGAATCCACTTGCCAATGCAGGAGACACAGGTTCAATCCCTGGGTCAGGAGGATCCCTTGGAGAAGGAAATAGCAACCCACTCCAGTATTCTTTCCTGGAAAGTCCCCTGGACAGAGGAGCCTGGCGGGCTACAGTCCATAGGGTCGCAGTGAGTCAGATACGACTTAGAGACCAGATCTCCATCATGGTATGTATCCTGCAGATGCTCCATCTTTGTTGTAATGTGTTTGTTTTGATGGGTAGAATGTGGTTAGTCACTCTTTTATAGGACTGTTATAAAGATTATAATTTGTGAGCAAATGGGAGGCATTTTTTAACCTATGGAAGCGGTTTCGGTCAGGAGCACCATGTTACAGCTGGCATTGCCTTGCAGGGACGTGGAGCACCCCGTGGTTAGTTCAAAGTTCCTGTATCAGTTCAAACACAGCACCACTCTGTGATGTGATGTCTCTAGCGAGAGTGCTGCTTTGTGTCTGAGAATCTGGCCAGATTCACATGCAATAAATTAAAGAACAAAAATTTTTACCTGGTCCAACAGCCCTGTGTGTTTTAAAGACACACTCTCCTCTCAAGTCTTGCACCGCCCTGTCTCTAGCCAATTGCCCATTTCTCTCCTGAGTGAGATTTTAGTATTTACCTCATTTGGACAGTGCTGATGTCAGGCTTCTATAACTCACTAAAGCCTCTCCCTCCTGGGTTTAATTCTCACTTCTAGACACAACTGGAAAACTCTTTTCCTCTTTCTTAGTCTTCCCAGCTACCTCAGATTGTAAGTAATCTTCCTGCAATGCAGGAGACCCGGGTTCAGTCCCTGAGTTGGGAAGATCCCCTGGAGAAGGAAAGGCAACCCACTCCAATATTCTTGCCTAGAGAATTCCATGGACAGAGGAGCCTGGTGGGCTACAGTCCAGGGGTCACAAAGAGTTGGACACAACTAAGTGACTCAGTTCAGTTCAGTTAAAGACTAGAGATCTCTTCAAGAAAATTAGAGATACAAAGGGAACATTTCATGCAAAGATGGGCTCAATAAAGGACGGAAATAGTATGGACCTAACAGAAGCAGAAGATATTAAGAAGAGGTGGCAAGAATACACGGAAGAACTGTACAAAAAAGATCTTCATGACTCAGATAATCACGATGGTGTGATCACTCACCTAGAGTCAGACATCCTGGAATGTGAAGTCAAGTGGGCCTTAGGAAGCATCACTACGAGCAAAGCTAGTGGAGGTGATGGCATTCCAGTTGAGCTGTTTCAAATCCTGAAAGATGATGCTGTGAAAGTGCTGCACTCAATATGCCAGCAAATTTGTAAAACTCAGCAGTGGCCACAGGATTGGAAAAGGGCAGTTTTCATTCCATTCCCAAAGAAGGGCTATGCCAAAGAATGCTCAAACTCCACACAATTGCACTCATCTCACATACTAGTAAAGTAATGCTCAAAATTCTCCAAGCTAGGCATCAGCAATACATGAACTGTGAACTTCCAGATGTTCAAGCTGGTTTTAGAAAAGGCAGAGGAACCAGAGATCAAATTGCCAACATCTGCTGGATCATGGAAAAAGCAAGAGGGTTCCAGAAAAACATCTATTTCTGCTTTATTGACTATGCCAAAACCTTTGATTGTGTGGATCACAATAAACTGGAAAATTCTGAAAGAGATGGGCATACCAGACCACCTGACTTGCCTCTTGCAAAACCTATATACATGTCAGGAAGCAACAGTTAGAACTGGACATGGAACAACAGACTGGTTCCAAATAGGAAAAAGAGTATGTCAGGGCTCTATATTGTCACCCTGCTTATTTTTATATGCAGAGTACATCATGAGGAACGCTGGGCTGGAAGAAGCACAAGCTGGAATCAAGATTACCGGGAGAAATATCAATAACCTCAGGTATGCAGATGACACCACCCTTATGGCAGAAAGTGAAGAGGAACTAAAAAGCCTCTTGATGAAAGTGAAAGAGGAGAGTGAAAAAGTTGGCTTGAAGCTCAACACTCAGAAAATGAAGATCATGGCATCTGGTCCCATCACTCCATGGGAAATAGATGGGGAAACTGTGGAAACAGTGGCTGGCTTTATTTTTTGGGGCTTCAAAATCACTGCAGATGGTGATTGCAGCCATGAAATTAAAAGATGCTTACTCCTTGGAAGGAAAGTTATGAGCAACCTAGACAGTATATTAAAAAGCAGAGACATTACCTTGTCAACAAAGGTCCATCTAGTCAAGGCTATGGTTTTTCCAGTGGTCATGTATGGATGTGAAATTTGGACTATAAAGAAAGCTGAGTGCTGAAGAATTGATGCTTTTGAACTGTGGTGTTGGAGAAGACTCTTGAGAGTCCCTTGGACTGCAAAGAGATCCAACCAGTCCATCCTAGAGGAGATCAGTCCTGGGTGTTCATTGGAAGGACTGATGGTCAAGCTGAAACTCCAATCTTTGGCCACCTGATGCGACGAACTGACTCATTTGAAAAGACCCTGATGCTGGGAAAGATTGAAGGTAGGAGGAGAAGGGGACGACCGAGGATGAGATGGCTGGATGGCATCACTGCTCAATGGACATGGATTTGGGTGGACTCCGGGAGTAGATGATGGACAGGGAGGCCTGGCATGCCACGGTTCCTGGGGTCACAAAGAATAAGACACGACTGAGTGACTGAACTTACTGAACTGAAGGCAGCCCTATCTCATAGGAATATAATTTGAGCCCCATATGCAATTTTAAATATTTTGCTGGCCACCTAAAAGGGAAAAGAAAAAGGTGAAATAGAATTTAATAAAGCATATTATTTAACCCAAAATTACAAATGAAAATAAAAGTAAAAATAAAATATCACCAAAGAAGACATACAGATGGCAAATAATCAAATGAAACTCAACATTTTATTTCATCAGGACATTACAAATTACATCAGTGAGACTGCTACATACATGAAAATGGCTAAAAATCCCACCATTGAGAATATCAGTCTGAGGAGGATGCAGAACTCTCTTTCATTGCTAACTGGTGGGAATGCAAAATAGTACAGCCACTTTGGAAGGCAGTTAGGCAGTTTCTTACAAAATAAACATTTTCATACCACACAATCCATTGTGCTCCTCAGTAGTAACCCAAATGAGATGAAAATTTATGTCTACAAAAAAACCCACTTACGTATGTTTACAGCAGCTTTGTTTATAACTGCTAAAACTTGGAAGCAACTAAGATACTCTTAATATAGGTATGGATAATCTGTGGCACATTCATACAACGGAATATTATTTAGTGATACAAAGAAATGAGCTATCAGGCCAAAAAAATGACAAATAAAACCCCCCACAACACAAAACATGGAGGAAACTGAAATGCATATTGCCAAGTCAAGAAGTCAGTCTGAAAATGCCATGTCCTGTTTCATTCCAACTCTATGACATTCTGGAAAAGGCAGAACTAGCCATAGTGAAAAGATCAGGTATTCTGGAGGAGGGAGGGATGAATAGATGGAGAACAGGGACTTTTTAGAATAGCTTGACTCGTCTCTATGACTAGTGGATACATGTCATTACATGTTTGTCAAAACCCATAGAATGTCTACTCAAACCCTGAATCCTAATGCAAAGTGTGGACTTTAGTTAATAAGCATATATCAGTATGGGTTCATCTATTGTAATAAATGCATTGCACAAATGCAAGATGTTAATAATAGGGAAACTGGATGGGAGTGCAAGTGAGGGGATTAGTGGGAACTTTGTATTTTCCTCACAAATTCCCTGTAAACCTAAAACTGCTTCCAAAAAAGCACATTAATTTAAAAAAATCATCATTTCAATGTGTCATTAATATAAAATTTTTCAATGAAGTATTTAACATCTTTTGTATAAAGTTTTAGAAATCTCATAAGTACAGTTTACACTTGCAGCCCGTCTAAATTCATCCCAGCCACATCGTATGTGAGCAGTAACATGTGATTTGTGATTACTATATTGGACACTGGAAATCTTGAAGTTTTACTAAAATGAGAGATCAAAGAAAAAATATATACTTGAAAATATTTTATCTCTGAAAATAAAATCACATAATTTGGGAAATGTTGTCACACACAGTTCTCTAACAGCAAAATGTACCAAGATTGTTTTCAGTAATCCCCTTGCCAACAGTTTTTAAACAAGAAAAACAAACACAAATCCAGTCTGACGACTTGCTCGATGGGGTGATTAATTAAGACATATGGGTGAGCATAAAGCAAGATTTCCTCCTACAATCAGTCTTCCAGTGACCTTCATTAAGGACAAAGAGCATTTTAATGGATGAAGCCTTCACCTTTAATAAGCCTTTACTCTGTTATTTCCTATGGAACCATTCATTAGATTAGCAAAACAATGGTAGCTGGCTAATGACGAAGTCGTGGTCAGAACCCCAGGGATAGCCGCTGTCACCATTAGCGCCTCAAGGCAAAATGTCACCTGGTCCACTGTCTAATCCAGTCAAGAAAACTTTGACTTATAACAGCGTGCAGAGAGTTCAAGAGCTCAGGGGGTTACAGATGGGGGTGAGTGGATCCATGCTTCACATCTTTGTGTCAGCTTGAGAAGAGGGCATGGGAGAGCATAATAGAATGGATATGGGCAAGGGGGAGGCATTTTTTTCTGCTTCCAAATGGCATTCCTGTTTATTAGTGACTGCTTTAGGGAAGGTGCTTTTGTTTGTTTACTGTGTTGACAAAAAAATCTGTCTAAGAAAGAAATGGGAAATTTTATTTGAGTCAAATAGAGGATTGTAACTGGGAACAGCCTCTCGGTTCCAACTATTTTGCCTGTTAGAGGTCAAACCACAGTTATTTAAGGTTTTGAGACAAAGGGCTTTACATTAAGTGACATATTATTGACAGTTTGCACAACTGAGATTTACATGTACAAAGCATGGGTCATCATGATTCTGTATAAGATTAAGCAGGAAGGTCAAGGAGTTGTCTTGTTGATGCTAGGAGAATGTTGCTCTTTATGGCTGAGCAGGGATTTCTGCTGAAGGGGGAGGACTGGTTGATGTATAATATGGATACATGATGTGCTGTACAGGGAAGAGAGGAAGCCAGAGGACAGAAAAATTTTTATGCTCAAATTTTTCTCAACTTGCCTTAGAATACGGATTTTTATCTCATCAATATGATTTTAAATATATTACTTTTGAACAATTTCAGATTTGCCAAAGAGTTGCAAAGATAGTAGGGAGAATTTCTATATACTTTTAACCAATTTCTATATACTCTCACCCAAATGTATCATCCAAAACCAAGAAATCAGCACTGGTACTTTACTAGTTTAACCCCAGATTTTGAAACTTTTAAAAAACTCTTAGCAGGAAGAATTATGCATAAAATGAAATGTGAAAGAACCTTTGATCTTAACTAAAAAACATAACAAAACAAAACACACAGCAACTAAAAATGATCCTCCTATTTTAGGAGAGGGAGGGATGAGGAGGAAGGAGGTCTCAGCTTCAGTAGGGACATATACATGAATTTGCATCATTCAAATCAGATTAAAAGACTTTCTTCACCCGATTTTATGCCACTAGTTACAATGGCACCCCACTCCAGTACTCTTGCCTGGAAAATCCCATGGATGGAGGAGCCTGGTGGCTGCAGTCCATGGGGTCACTGAGAGTTGGACACGACTCAGTGACTTCACTTTCACGTTTCACTTTCATGCATTGGAGAAGGAAATGGCAGCCCACTCCAGTGTTCTTGCCTGGAGAATGCCAGGGACGGCAGAGCCTGGTGGGCTGCCGTCCGTCTATGGGATCGCACAGAGTTGGACACGACTGAAGTGACTTAGCAGCAGCAGCAGCAGCAGCAGTTACTGTTCACACTGGAGGACAAATCTCTGTAACACTTTTCCCATTGCATCGCCTGGCATTAATAAACTCTCACTGCCTGCTGAAAGAGGGAGAGGACCCAAGTGTTCAAGGAGAAAATATGACAGCTTCCCCTCCCTCCTTCTTGCCACCCCACCCAGCCCAATCTGTGCTACTCATAGGATTTCAGAAAGCATCTCTGAAGGCTTTATGCATGAAGAAAATTGAGTCTTTTCCCTTTTGAATTACTAAAAGGGAGTTACGTATCTCTAAAGATGTCTAGTTTAGGAATTGTCATAAATAACACATCTTAGCACATTTAGCTAAAGCTACTCTACAGTGAATTCAGGGGAAACTGGACTTAGTTTACTACTGACTGTAAATTCAACCAATATAAAAAGATGAACATTCTCATTAGAAAAGGTAGATGCATCCAATGTTCATAGCAGCCCTATTTGTAATAGTCAAGACTTGGAAGCAACCTGTGTCCAAAAACAGATGAATGGATACAGAAGATGTGGTACATATATAAAATGGAATATTACTCAGCTATAAAAATGAATGAAATATTGTTATTTGCAACAATGTGGATGGACCTAGAGATTACCATATTAACTGAAGGAAGTCAGAAAGAGAAAGACAAATGGCATATGATATCACTTATATGTGGAATCTTAAAAAAAAGTGATACAAATGAACTTATTTGTAGAATAGGAACATACTCACAGACATACACAAGAGAGGAAGGGGGTAGGGATAAATTAGGAATTTGGGATTAATAGATATACAGTACTATATATAAAATAATAAACAACCAGGACCTACTGTACAGCACGGGGAACTATATATAAGATCTTATAATAATTTACAGGGGAAAACATCTGATAAAGAACATATAATATGTATATCATATATAGCTGAACCACTTGGCAGTGTACCTGAAACTAACACAACATTATAAATCAACTATACTTTAAGAAAAAATTCAACCAATATAATTTGAGCAAAAGCCATGTATTTGGCTTTGTTCAGGTATGCTTTGAGGGCCACTCCTATGGGAACACTGATGCACAGGTTGTTTCCCTATAAGACTCAAAATTCCCTGATGATGGAGATAGCACAGTGTTAATCTCTCTCATCCTCAGATCCTCCACGCCTGAAGCAGTCCTCGGTGTCTGATAGATGCTCAGTACTGTTACTGAATCTATAGCAGACCAAAAACTGTTGCGTGGATAGGTGGTTGAATAAATGAATACAGGAGTTCATCCCTGAGTGTTTCTGGTCACTGCCCTTAAGGAGATTGCATTCTAGTTAAGAGGCAGAGAAGAGCGAGCATACAGATGATCTCAATGCCTGTGGAATGTGGTAAGGGCCATCAGAGAGGAGCCTGTTAAAAGCAAGCTCTGTTTAGGTTTAGGTGTAAATGGCCAGTCCCGGGAATGTCAGCAGAAGTAAGTAGTCCTTGAGATGGTCCAGGAGGATGGATAGGGTGTCATGAGCAGGGATGGGCTAGGAAATAAGTGAGGACTTTCCAGCCTGAGAGAACAGAGGGAACAGACACAGCTAGTGGGAAAATCACGAACATTGTGAAGAGTAAGTTTGGACAGCTTATGCGGTTTGTCGTCGTTCAGTCGCTAAGTCATGTCTGACTCTGTGACCCCATGGGCTGCAGCACGCCAGGCTTCCCTGTCCTTCACCATCTCCTGGAGCTTGCTCAAACTCATGACCATTGAGTTGGTGAGGCCATCTAACCATCTCATCTTCTGTTGACCCCTTCTATTCCTGCCTTTAATCTTTCCCAGCATCAGGGTCTTCTCTAATGACTAAGTCTTCACATCAGGTAGCCAAAGTTTTGGAGCTTCAGCTTCAGCATCAGTCCTTCCAGTGAATATTCAGGATTGCTTTCCCTTAGGATTGACTGGTTTGATCTCCTTGTAGTCCAAGGGACTCTCAAGAGTCTTCTCCAACACACCAGTTCAAAAGCATCAATTCTTTGGCATTCAGCTTTCTTTATGGTCCAGCTCTCACATCTATACATGACTACTGGAAAAACCATAGCTTTGACTAGACGGACATTTGTTGGCAAAGTAAGCTTATGTGGTAGGAAGGGAAAATAAGGAAGATTCACATGCTGGGACCACATTATGTGGGCCCATCAATGCCTGGGTTTGCTAACTTGGAAGTGATCAGACAAATCGTGAGGAGAAGCTGATGTGGTGTGGGGGCTGTGAGACAGCTCTTTAAGCACGTTTCCTAAAAACATGATAGTTGTAAGGAGACAGTTGGAAGTAAAGGACAGAAAAAAATAAATCTGTGATAATATAATTCACCTTTAAGTCCTGTGTTGACAAGTCAGAACTCTCCCATGTTTTTAACGTGGAATCCATGCCCTGATTAAATTCACTATCTGCTCTGCCAAGAGCACAGTTTTGTTAAATAAGCAATTAAAATGGTAGCAGATTTTGACTTAATATCTTTTCTTTATATGTTATGTCAAAAGCTGTGTGATTAAGCTGACCTGGGGTTTCCACACAGAAGGTCCACAGGCGACTTCACACGTTTAAGAAGTGAAAAGTCCATGCTGAATTGCATCATGGACTCATGGAGTCTCAAGGATAAAGTACGGGCATCTCTTGGGGGCAAAGCATTCTTAGTGATAGATAGCAAAGAAGGCTCACAAGCATCACAAGAGTGTTCTGAATGTCAAGATTTGCATTGCAGTGGAGTACCCCTTCAGGCTTCTCCGAAAATCTTTGGAAAAGACAGACCAAACCATATTACTAGGTAGTTCCTGTTTTGTTTCCCTTTACAGGGGCCTGCTGCTGCTCTTGCTGGATGCCTGACTGGCTGTCTGTGACTAGCTAAGCCCCGTGGTTCCCAGCATCAGGCTCACTGGGTGTACAGATAGATGCTATCATGACAGTAATAGCTGTGTGTGCTGTGTTTGCACATCTGCGGTGGCCTTCTGAATTGAGTTTCAGGCCTGAGCCAGGCAGCCCCTCCTTTATTTTCCCTGTCACACCATTAAAGGAAATGAGATTATGGCACAAATCATCATTCACGTGACTCCGGCATAGAAGGTTGGGGAGATATTGCTGAGATAATTCCACAGCCGCCATCGCCCCTGACAATAATTACAATGTGACCACAGGGGATCACCTTCTAATAGGCTTTTGTTCAGTCAATTCAGAGTCTGTTGTGTGCTCTGAGTTTGGATAATTAAAGTTGTGTCTCAGAAGCCGCATGTGGTAGCTCATAATTATGTAGTTGAGTCGGAGAGGAAACCGAGGTGACTGACACCCGGGTTGGAGTGAGGAACAGGGGCCCTGGTGACGAGGAAGAAAGAAACCAGTCCCCTCACTGGGGAACTGGGGAATGGCGTTCACTCCATAGCATCTATGGCTTTATTTATTTTAAAACAAAAACGAGTAATTGTAGCCCTTTCCAGTCCAATCCCTCACCCTCCAGAGGGACTCTGCTAACCCTTTCCTGTCGCCTCCAGCAAAAGAATGGGAACTGACCTGGACAGGGAAGAAAAGACAAATGGCTTACTGAAACACCAGAATGGTTTAATTATTTAATCATTTGCATGTTGAGAGATTTGCATAAAGGCAGAGAAAAGCCCATGTTGGAATTTGGCCTGTATCTCCCCCTGTTTCTCACTGGAGCAAAGATCTTGAAGAGTGGCCTGGTTTCAGTTCTGGAATTTTAGAGAAATGTGAACTTTGGAAAGTGTAGATTTGTTATTTTAAGGACACAATATTTGAAAGGAAAATAAACCCAGAGATCGTATCCTGTTGGGCCATGTTTCCCAAGTCAGTCTATGGCTGTCAGAGAAACTAGTTGCTCCACATAAGAAACCCTTGAACACCATTGAGACATCGGTTAAGAAGTCAGTTTCCTGAGCAGGATGGGCAGACTGCCGGGGTAAGTGGGTGCCTTCTCAACACTTTCAGACTGGGTCTCAGATTTTCTAGATTCATCACATAAAATCTGTTGAAATGTTAGTACAGGACATCTTTCATCTGAAAGCTTTAGACTGTTTAGTGGAGTCTTGGAATATATTGTAAAAGGCTTTCAGTTTCTGAGCCTTGAAAGTCAAGTTCTGCTGTGTTCTAACAAGAGACATCTTTTCCTCCAGATCTTGCCAGGTAGAGAACCAGCCTCTCCTTCTTCCAAACTCTGTCTCCCCTTTTGAAGCACAGCAGGTCAATTCTTCAGCCCATGTGGGAACAACAATTGCTATTCAAAATACTGCCCTTTCCTCAGGCTTTGCTTTCATGAAAATGAACGTATTTCTTACTGAGCACCATATGGTGTTTGGGAAGAGTGGACACACAGATGCTTCCTAATTAAAGCATTCAAGTTTGTCATGAGAAATGGCAGCCACAGATGAATTTGGGCGCGTGTCTGGGAGGGGGGTCAGTGGGAAGGGATCCCCGAGCGTAGGTGAAGTGGGAGGCTGACTCCCAGCTTTTTGAAACACACCCTCTGATTGGTCCTCGGGGAACAGATAATGGCAAGAGGCAGTTAATTTGAAGATAATTGAGAGATCTCTTTCCTTTCTTCACACAATAAACCAAGGTGTTGGGCCTCAGCTGGCACTTGCATTCTGGCAGGAAGAAAAGCACCCAGAATGGGTCTGCTAAAGCTGCCACCTCATTTTCATGTCTCACACAAAGCTGGGAAACTCCTCTCGTGCAGCCCCCAGCCCCAGCTCCAGACACTGGCGCCCATGTTTATTGTTTCAACACATCAGACCATAAATAAGAGTTTCCAAAGAGAGAGGAGTCCATTAGAGGACTGGGGATGGCCTATTCTTCTGGAAGACAAGGGCTGTGCCTCAAAAACACAAGCTTACCAACCGGCCAGAAAAGTCCCCTCTCAGAGGGTGGTTCCCTTGGCGAAGGTGAACGAGCTTTTTGAACGTTTAATTTTTTCTCCTTTATCAGCATCTCTGTGTAAAAGTGCTTCCAAGCTACTGAATTCCAGGTATCCTGAGGGGCTTCCTCAGGTTAACTTAGACACTCGTGTGCACACTTCGCGTAGACAGAAAGCACAGAGGTATCCGCAGCAAGGAACGGTCATAAAGGAGGCTGCCCCACTGCCTGAGCAAGCCCTGCTGAGAAGGGGGAGAGAGGGTCAGAACAACGGTAAGGCTTTTTTTTTTTCTTTTGTTTTCGGGAAATTCTTCCCTCTGTCCTGCTTACCTTCCCAGCCACTTTTTATTCTCTTTCATGGCAGCTTGATTATACGTTCTAGGAAAACCCTTAAGCCAAGTAGGCAGGAGAATAATCTGATTCCCTTTTTAAACACATACATAACACACATAGGGACTGGATAAAAGGGTTACCTAAGTGTGGAAAAGAAGGCTGCTCTTTTTCTCAGGACTGGGAAACTGCACAGTGATATTTATGGCTACAACAATGATAAAGAACTGAAAAAAAGTGAAAGAGCCACATCACCAAATTGATTCCTCATCCATAAAGCCCAAAGAAACAGATGTGAGGGGGTGGGCACACAGACAAAGAGGAGGTAGGGCAAAGTCTGCAAGAGAAAGCCAGCCGGGAAGGCTGAAGTCGGGGGTTATTAAAGGTAGTAGACAGCAGGGCTTGCTAACCTGATTTGAAGTTATTTTTTGAGGTAAAATATATTTTTCTGTTGTTCTAGTAAGTTGGGGCCAAGTAAGTTTTTTTCTCCTCTGCACATGGAGATTGTGATGGCTTTGACACAGAGGGCTATCTTCCAGTTTGTTCATGAACACTTTCCAGACATAACTCAGTCTCCTTATATATACAGGGGTGTATGTGTGTGTGTCTGAGCAAAAATATAAACAGTGGCTATTACAGAGTGCAGTGATCTGTCTCGGTCTAAATAAACTTTAACATTTTTCCTCTATAGTCTCTACTACATAGTCATTAAAGATGGGAAAAGGATATTAAGTATAATGATCTTTATACTCTCAGAGGAAAGGATAAAGCCCCACATATATGAGAGTTTCCTCTCTTTACTAGGAAAAGACAGCAAGTTATAATTTTTATTTGCTTTTGAGAGAAAATTTTAAAACCAATATCTCCCTAATTACTAGAATTGAGAGGAGAGAAGGGTAGAGCCATGTATATTTAGCATGGCTACAAACATTGGTAGACTTTTCTGTAGATCAGTGAAAATGTTACAAAATAAAATGGAAAAACATCCTACCCATCATAGCAGTAAAAGACCTAACATAATTAGAAAACCTTAACAAGAAATGTGTGAGAGCTATATGAATAAAATAATGAAACTTTGAGAGACATAAAATAATGCTTGAAGATGCCGAGTCACACACTAGACAGCCAAATGGTAATATTGCCTGTTACACACATGTTCAGTTCAGTTCAGTTCAGTCGCTCAGTCATGTCCGACTCTTTGCGACCCCATGAATCGCAGCTCACCAGGCCTCCTTGTCCATCACCAACTCCCAGAGTTCACTCAGACTCACGTCCATGGAGTCAGTGATGCCATCCAGCCATCTCATCCTTGGTCGCCCCCTTCTCCTCCTGCCCCCAATCCCTCCCAGCATCAGGGTCTTTTCCAATGAGTCAGCTCTTCGCATGAGGTGGCCAAAGTACTGGAGCTTCAGTTTTAGCATCATTCCTTCCAAAGAAATCCCAGGGCTGATCTCCTTCAGAATGGACTGGTTGGATCTCCTTGCATAAACATGTTAGTTCTTCACAAATTCACTTCAAATTGTGAGACAATCATGATTAAAGTCCCAGAGAGGTATTGAGGAAAAAACAAACTATGTTTAAAGTGATCTGTAGATGTAATGAGTAGCGAATAGCTAAGGAAATGTTGAAGATGAAGACTATATCTGTATGCTGTGTGGATGCAGTGGGTCACCATGACCTGTGGCTGCATGTTCTAGTATCAACCCTAGAGAAACTACTGGAGTAAGAGAGAACAGGGATTTCTGGTTAGTTCCAGAAGAAAAGTGAAAAACTTTTGAGGAGAGTGAAACCTGTGTGTGTGTGTGTGTGTGTGTGTGTGTGTGTGTGTGCTGGGAGTGGAGGGCCAGACGTGGTGGTGGCTGCAGGCAGGATACAGGGCCACCAGCAGAGCTGGGAGAGGACCGGCTGGAGAGATGGAGTTCTGCTCTCCTGGGTGGTTTCAGGATCATCCTCTCGTGCCCCTGTAGACACACTGTGTAGACACAGGCCTTGTAGCTCAGGCCACTGACATCTCAGTTGTATCAGGGCAGCGAAATCCTTTCATTACCGCAGTTAATGAAAGGACTTCTTCTCTCCCTCTTTTTCCGAATCCCACAATTTGGTGAATTTCCATATTTTAAAAATTGCCTTCTAACAATGTTGCTTGTCTTTATGAGTTTAAAGAAAGTCATACAGCAGGTCTTAGGTGTATTTAGCTTTGAGTATATTTATCAGGAAATAAGAATATTTAAAAGCAAAAATTAGCCAAGGGTTTAACTCACAAGTTGGTAAAAGAGTAACAGAACAATCAAAGAATCAAGAGGGAAGGAACTAAAAAAGATAAATACAGAAATGAATAAACTAATGTGTATACACTTATATACTTGCAAATGAGGAATAGCGATTAATCAAGCTCCTATACACTTATATACTTGCAAATGAGGAATAGAGATTAATCAAGCTCCAAGTTGTTTCTTTAAAAGTATTCCCAGTGTTGACTGACTTCTAGAGTAATGATCAAGAAAAGAGTATGCAATTATACCAAATACAGAATGAAAAGGGGGAAAATTACTACTGATAACAGTAATATTATTTAGAGATAATGTGAAGGAAATGAACAGGAAAGGCACAGGCTGAGAAAAAGTATTTGTAAAACACTTATCGGACAAAGGACTTGAATCCAGGCTATATAAAGAACTCATAATTTAAGAATAAAAAGCTAAACAGCTCCAACAAGAGCTCAACAGAAACTTCATAAAGAAAGATATATGATATATAGGACCAACAAGTACATGAAAAGGTTTTTAATACCACGAGTCACAGGGAAATGCAGATTAAAACCACAATGAGATACTATACACTCACTAGAATGTGTAAAACTTTATCAATAAAAGTGAAAATGTTCGTAGCTCAGTCGTGTCTGCCTCTTTGCGACCCAATGAACTGTAGCCCACTAGGCTTCTTTGTCCAAGGGCTTCTCCCGGCAAGAATGTTGGAGTGGGTTGCCATTTTCTTCTCCAGGGGAAGAACCAGGGAGAATTGAGAACCAAGAATCTTCCTGACCCAGGGATTGAACCAGGGCCTCCTGTCTTGCAGGCAGATTCTTTAC
Organism: Aepyceros melampus; assembly: GCA_006408695.1. Lineage (NCBI taxonomy): Eukaryota > Metazoa > Chordata > Mammalia > Artiodactyla > Bovidae > Aepyceros > Aepyceros melampus. The sequence continues at coordinate 351,346 of SJXQ01005629.1, read as the reverse complement.
CATCTGAGCCACTGGGGATGCCCTTGCATTGGAAAGTGTGGCTCCTTAACCAGTGGACTACCAGGGAAGTCCCATCCATAAAAGACATGATACTAATGTTGACAAGGATCTGAAGCTACCGGAAATTTCTAAATGGTTGGTGGCAGTGGTGAGCCCAGGGTAGAAGGAGGGAGTAGCTGTCCTGGGTGCGGGCAATAACGGAGTAAGTGCATTGTCTGCAGATCATTTAAAAACAATAATAAAACTGACTCCAAGTCAGTCCGCCTTTTATTACCAACATATGCCAGCAATTTTAAACAACATTAGTGATAAAACACTTCTCTGAAAAATATTTTTTGCTGGTCTAACTGCTAACAATTGTTGAGGGTTATTCTTGAATGTTAATAATGCACATGTAAGCTTCAGATTAGCACCTTTTCCTTATTTATCCTTTAATAGCCACTGCATTTTGCATGGAAGTAAAGTCCAATTCTCCCAGCTGTGTCAGTCCCTTAGGCACCTGCACTTGGCTACACGTGTTTTGAGAACAAGCCTAAAGTTCAAGATCTTTTCAGCTGCTTTCAGAGCACATCCAAGTTCTGTGCACTGCACATGGGTGAAGTTAAACAGTTTTGAAATGAACAATGAAAACATGCTGATTGTAAGTCAAAGAAACACCTTTAGAATAGTTACTTGAATTTTGTGTTCTGTGTGACCACTTGGAGTTTTAACTTGTATTTGAAATTTACAACAGGAAGAAAGTCCAGACTGTAAAGTATAATATTTTTATTTAGAGAAAATGTAATTTTAAATTCATGAGAGAAATATTTTACTGAATTTGAATTACATCTTCAAAATTATACATTGGCTTATTTTATTATTTATTCATTTATCTTGAATAGAAATATAATCGACACACAATGTTATCTTAGTTTCAGATATACAATGAAATGATCCAACACATATATATTGCAGGATGGTCACCACAATCAATCACTATTTGAAATTACTATGATATTATTGAGTATATTCCTCATTGTGTATGTCACCATGACTTATTTGTTTTATAAGTTTGTGCTGCTTTTATTTCCTTTACCTACTTCATCTCTTCCCCACCCTCTTCTCTCTGATGACCTCCAGTTTGTTCTCTTTGTCTATGAACCTGTTTCTGTTTTGGGTTTTTTGCTCATTTGTTCTATTTTTTAGATTCCACATATAAAAGTGGAATTTTACATTTATCTTTTGCTTATTACATTGCCTTTCTTTTGCTTAGCTTTCCATGTGCCTGTTTATATTAAAAAAAAAAAAACTCCAATACATCTTCCAAATATCCTTTTATTTTCCAAACACTCCAAACATTTGGGGTCATTTCCCTCTGAAACACCGCCTCACGTAGTCCCTTGTCCTTCATCCATCTGTTCTTGATCTCAGAGAGACAGCTGGGAGCAGTGTATGAAGAGACAGCTTAGTTCCCTGCCCAGGAATTGAACCTGTATAGCCTGGATGGAGACCAGGAATCCTAGTCACTAGTCCACTATGAGCTAGAGGCTAGAAACAGAGTTTCCCTAGCTCTTGCCCCATTTGAAAAATGAGTTTCTCAGAGGCAAAAACCGTCAAACAGGTACAAAGTTTATCATTAGAGACGTGGCATAAAAAGTGGGAGCACACACAGAGAAACCTTTATTTAAGATAGAGGCAAGGTGGAAATACATGTTGGGAGAGGAAGGGTGGGCGTCCTCCCTGACAGAAGGGCAGTAAAATCATTTTAATAGGCGGTTCTTCCCTGTCTTTGTTTACCTTTGGCCAATTATCTCACTTCTTTCCCCACACCTGACTTGCCCTAGGATCCTCTCCAATATGTGTGTACAACTTTTTCCCCAAGATGCATTTCCAGCACAGAGGCCTGTGGGAGGTTTGACAGCACTGATTTTGGGGTGGGGCTGCTCCCTTTAGGACCCTCCAGGAGTCTTCCTGCACATGAGCTGGGGAGGTTTCCCTGACCTCAGGATTGATAGATGTGGTTGTCTAACCAATTTACTCTGGCAGAGCTCAGCTCCTGCCATTAACTTGGTCCTTGGAGTGTCTAGAGAAAACAAAGGCCCGATTTCCTCCACTTGACAAACTCCAGCTGCTCAGCCTCGGCCTGTCTACCTCCTGCCTTATTTTGATCTGTACCCAGTGCCCTCTCTGCCTGATTGGCAGAATCAACTGGGCACTTCCACTTGGTAGCTTCTTGTATTGGGTCTCTAAGACCCCTGAGTGCCACGTTCTCTTTCTGTTGATGTACACCCTCATTTTGGGGGAGAGCAACCTCTAGTCGTGTCCTAAGAAAGGGAGCAAGGGAGGTGAATGTGTTGAGACCTTGTATATCTGAAAATGTCCATTTTATTCTCGCACAATTATGGAATTAATTCTAGATAAGAAATAATTTTCTCTCAGAGATTTGAAGTCCTTCTTCAGTATATTCTATCTTCTGATATTGATCTAATGATATTGATCATGTAAATATGATTCCTACATTTTCTCCCCTCCATAGAAACTTTCAATATTTCCTTTTTATCTCTAGTGTTGTCAGTGTCCGTCAGGATGTTCTTTGGTGTGAGTATTTTTGCTTTTGTTATATTGGAATTTTGGTGATCCCCTTAAATCTGGAGCATTTTTTATTATTACTTCTTTAAACATTTTATCACCTCTGTTTTCCTATTGTTTCTTGAAGTACAACTAATTAATCATTGAACCTCTAGGACTGTGCTCTAATTTTCTTTTCTTTCTCTTCTATTTATTTGCCTTTTATTTTGATTTCCTGGGAGATTCTTGTCTTAGTCAGCTGGGACAACCATAATGAAATATCATATACTGGTGGCTTAAACAATAGAAATTCTCATAGTTCTAGAGGTTGCTAACCCGAGATCAAGGGTGCTGGCTGATTTGGTTCCCTGGCAAAGTCCATTCCCTGCTTGCCTCCTGTCTGTATCCTCACACAGCAGAGAGAGGAAACTCTGGCATCCTTTCCTCCTTCTTATAAGGGCACTAATCCCACTGAAAAGCCAACTCAGGGGAAAGGACCCTGATGCTGGAAAGATTGAGGGCTGGAGGAGAAGGGGGTGACAGAGAATAGGCTGGTTGGATGGCATCACTGACTCAACGGACATGAGTCTGAGAAAACTCTGGGAGATAGTGAAGGACAGGGAAGCCTGGCATGCTGCAGTCCATGGTGTTGCAAAGAGTTGGACACAACTGAGCAATTGAATAACAGCAACAACCCCATTGTGAGGCCTCCATCCTCAGGCCTTCATCTGAATATAATTGACCTCTCAAAGGCCCTACCTCCTGATGTCATCACATTGGGGTTTAGAGCTTCAGCATATAAATTTGAGACAGAAACCTTTGGTCCATAATAATTCCTCAACTTCATTGTATAACCCTTCTATTGAATTTCTAATATTTCTAACTTCAGTTCTCATGTTTCTATTCTAATCCCCTTGTTCTCTGATTGTTCCTTTCTCTTATTTCCTATTTGTATTTGCAGTTACCATACCTTCTTGCTCTGGAGAAAGCACATATGTTTTTAAACTTCTAGGTCTGGAGGTGACATCAACCTCTCTGCAAGCGGGAAAGAAACATTATATGGCCCCATGAGGCACAAGGGTTGGACCTGTGGTCCAGGGGATGTTGAGGAAAAGAGAATATGAGCAGCCTCTTCCACCGAGGATTTCCTCATTGGGCGATGATCTTTGGTTTTCTGTTTACTTGTAAGAGTGAGGCACCAGAAACTTGTTGAAAGTTCTGTGTGTGTAGGCAAAACATGTCCTTCCTTAACTGAAGGTCATGAAGTTGCAAACCAGCTCTTATGTTTCGGGACCCTCAAATACCATTGTCTGAAGTTCTTTTCTCACAAGGAATGTGTTGTTTATTTTGCTGGAAAGAATCCTCCATTCTTCTGTTTTTGGGTACACTCCTGGTTGTTAAATTTTCTGAAGCAAAAAAAAAAAAAAAAGAGAGAGAGAGAGAGAGAGAGAGAGAGAGCTAGGAAGGTCTCACAATTCAAAGACAGAATGGTACCCGTGCTCCTGAAATGATGTACATGCTTCTTTTCCACCTCTGCTCTGTCTGGGGTCTCTGGGTCCAGATTCTCTCTGGCTGAATTCATCCAGATACTAAATGTCAGACTCTCCTTCAGGAGTGTAGAGAAGGGAAGGAGAAGCAGGGGAGAATCCAGCAGCTCCGTGTTAAGACTTCAGTCAGCCCTCCTGTTTCAGCTCTGCATCTCACCCAGTCCTTCCATGACATCTGCTGTCACCAAGCACTGGGCCCGCCTGAGTTCTGTGGAGGAAAGTGTCCTTTGGGGCTATTCACTCCCGCAGGCCTTGGGACTGAAGCCCCCTCTGTTCTAAAGATACATTGCATTGCTTCTCTATATCTGCTGTCCAAAAATGTGTCAGTCATAGATTTTTATTTGCTCTTGCCTGTCTTTCATTCTCTTTGTCCCTGTGATTGCATATTAATAATTTTCTTTTTTACTTTAGAAGTGGGTTTTAGAAGGGGAAGGATAAAAATACATGTTGTCAGTATGCCACATTTAATGAAAAGTCTAGAAATAATTTTGACAACATAGATAAGCTTATAATGCTTACTATGAAAGAAACAAAAAAGCAGTATGCAGTGTGATCTCAAACAGGTTAAAAAGCAAAGAAAACGAAATGGAAGAAGAGATCAAAAGGTAAATATTTATTGTTAGCATAAAATAATGCTGATTTTTAGCTTCTCTTTAATCCTTTTTAGTTCTCTCTAGTCTTTTTAGTTCTTTTAGCCCCTTTTGGGGCTTCCCTGGTGGCTCAGACAGTAAAGCATCTGCCTATAATGTGGGAGACCCGGGTTTGATCCCTGAGTTGGGAATATACTTTGGAGAAGAAAATGGCAACCCACTCCAGGATTCTTGTCTGGAAAATCCCATGGATGGAGAAGCCTGGTGGGCTATAGTCCATGAGGTTGCAAAGAGTCGGACATGACTGAGCAACTTCATTTTCTTTCTTTCTTAGTCCTTTTATTTCCAGATGTCCTTACTGAACATGAAAGACTTTTGTAAAGAGAATAAGTACTCTTTTATAGGATGCAAATAAGAGTAAGATCACAAAGTAGAGAAAATACTCAAAAGAAATTAAAAATCATCTCAGTTGGAAGTGTTTGTCTTTGGGCATAGTGTACACATTTGAGATTGGATATGATTTCATTACCGATTAATAACAAGAAGAGATATGCAATGACATAATGCCATATGTATGCTGCATGCCAAACTCTATCCATTATCTCATTGAGTTGTTATAGTGATCACAGAGGTAGATATTATTTTCTTCCCCATTTATAGATGAAGAAACTGAAGCACAGTTGTGGAATACTCATGGCCCTCTGCTGGTACATGACCAAGCCAGACTTGGGACCCACTAAGTCTTACTCTGGGCTTCCCAGATGGCTCAGTGGAGAAAAAAAAAATCCACCTGCCAATGCAGGATATGAGGGACACATGGGTTCAATCCCTGGGTCAGGAAGATGCTCTAAAGCAGGAAATGGCAACCTGCTCCATATCTTGCCTGGGAAATCCCCATGGACAGTGGAGCATGGCAGGCTGCAGTCCATGGGATCACAGAGTCAGACATGACTGAGCACGCGTGCACACACACGTCTCAACCTTAGAGAGGCATCCTGACCCATTACATTCCATTTCAGTCTCTATACCTGTCTACACCCATGGCGGATGGATGTGTCTATGTCATCTAACTCCTTGGACACGTTTGTGCTTATGTCTACACATGTGTTCGACAGTCAAAAGCATGCTTTGACTCTTGAACAAATTACACAGTGAGGACAAGAAGGGAGGTTAGTGGGGCATCTCTTTGGGAACTGTGATAATAAACACTGGGGGTGACTATGAAACTGCTTGGGTCTGAATTCTCATCTGCTTCTCTCTCTCTTTTCCGTTCCAATAAATCATGCCCCCCACACAGGAAAATGTACCCTTGGGCTTCTGAGTGCATTCAGGAAACAAGCAGCTCCCACACCTGTTTAGGCTTATGCTTTCTGACAGCTTTAGAGGCACAATATGGCCCCAGATCTTTGTTTTGAGTACAGTGGGTGGAGGGGGCTTCTTACAAGCCAGGATGCATTAAAAGTTCATGGCAGCTGCCTAGAAGCCACTGCAATGTTTTTCATTAAAGACAAACTAGTATAAACTCCTTAGTATTTCCAGGAATGTAAGAGTTTTTGATGCTTTCTTTACATCCTATTGTTTCTGAGCTCCAATTAAACAATGCCATATGTAATACTCCCCAAGTCCCTAAGAAAGAGGTCATTTGAATGATTTGGGATGGTCTAATTATTTTTAAAAAACTACCCACAAGTTTCTAAGAACTTTTAATTTGCAGGCAGTAATTCCTGTTGTGACACCCTGGGGCCACATGCTGGATTTTAGTTGGCAAAGGATTTATTATATAGTTTTTATCTATAGTGTCCTCTTTTGCTTGTGAAAGAGTACTTCTCCGAACTAATTTTCTATTTTCCCCCCTTTTTAAAAATAAGGGCTTTATTGAGATTTGTATACTGTAGCAATTTAATCATTTAAAGTGTACAAATCAATGCCTTTTAGTGTATTCACAAAGTTATATAACCATCACCACAGTCAATTTTAGGACATCTTTTCTCTGATGTTCTGATGGCACCCAGAATGTGGTTTCCAATACCATTTTCCAATAAAATATACTAGAGTTCCTTGGGAAAATGACTGATTCTAGGGCTGGGCAGGAAATATATTATATATATATAATAAGCATCGTACAGTGCCTGAAGTAAAGAAAGTCTACAACAAACAAAAACAAAACAAAAAAACAAAACTCACCATTCATAGGGGCCTGGAACGGAAAGAGTTTCCAGTGGACAAAGCTAGAAAATTTTGAGCAGGAAAATGTAGGTGTATTGAATTATAACCCAAAACATAGAATATCTATGTGCTCATACTGATATAAAGAATGATAAAACAAATAATTGGGAGGAAAGACAATGCTCCATTGCAAAAGAATTCCAGTTAACTAACATTCTCTATTGATGAGGCATTGTCACCACCTTCCTTTCCAGCCTAGGTCTCCTTTCTTATCTTAAAGCCTCTGATAATCCCAGTATCTGCCCTCTCATAGGCGGTTTCTGTTTCTTTCTTTGTTCCCTGGTATGGTGTTGGTCCTACTTTCTTGTTTCCTTCCATATCTCATAATACTTTTTTGAAAACTGGACATTTTTAGGAATGTTGATTTCCTGCCCCTCTCTGGAACTTGTTTCTGATGTTGCTTACTTGTTTGTTTGGCTGACCCCTTTCAGCCATCCTGTACTCCTTGAGAAGCAGGTAAGGGGAGAGGATCTCCCTTCTTGGTTGTGCTTGCCTCGAGTGGAGTTTCCATCTCTCTGAGTGCTGAGTCATGGAGGAGGGACAGACGGCTTGTGGCTCAAGTGCTGCAGATTCTTATTATTCTTATCAATATTTAGTAGAGTTTCTGAAGTAAATGTTTCCTAGTTTGCTGTATAACCTGAGGACAATTTCTGGAGACTTTATGATTGCTTTTTAAAATAGTTTTCACTAGTTATGGCTGTTTTGCTGGAGAATGAGTCTATGAAGCTCCTTTCACCACCATTTGGAAAGTGGAACTCCTCTTTTCTTGCCCTGAATCCAAACCATTTTATCATCCCAGGATGCACAGTGGATTGTTTCTAGGACCCCCCGGAATATAAAGTCACTGGATGCTCAAGTCTCTTGTGTAAAATGCTGTAGTATTCACATATAATCTACACATATCCTCCTAAATATTAATACTTTAACCTCTCTAGATTACTTATAATATCTAATAAAGTAAATGCTATGTAAATAGTTGTCAGTTAATGGCCAATACAAGTTTTGCTTTGGGGAACTTTCTGAAATTTTTAAAAATATTTTTGATTCCTGGTTTGTTGAATCCACAAATGTGGAATCTGTGGATATGAAGAGCTGACTATATTCTCATGAACTCTCTGGTGTTTAAGAAGCTGTCTTCCCATCTGATATGAATTCAGATTTTCTGTATGACAGTCTCTCAAGAGTTCAATGGGGATAACTTTCTTACAAAGAGAAATAGACCAAGCCAGGTTCTGAGATGTCTACACAGATTGATGTGTTTAATCTGCACAATATTCCCAATGCCCTGTGTTCAGAGATTGAATCTCCAGCGAGGAGCTGTCAGGTTGGGAATTCAGTGATAGCAACCTGTTTGACTGAAGTCAGACCTCAAAACACTCTTTCCCACATTATCCAACTAAATTAATGAGCCATTTTTGGGTATAGACTATATAACACAGGATGATTTGTAGAGTACATGAGTAACTTTTTGGGGGCTTGATTATTTATAGGTTTACTAGGAAAAACACAGATAAAAAGATGAATAAATGTTAACATAAATATGGATTTATAGTGTTTCTGAGAAGATAGGTGAAAGATTCAGGGCAAGCAGCAAATACGGCAATGTTTCCCTCTCAGAAATAAATAAATCCATTTAGACTCCGTGCCTTTCCAAGAAGGTGGAAGGTCTCTGATACTACTTTTCTTTCTGTTTTATTGTTTCAGTGCTCAAATTAAGGAGTGCCGTGTCCATATATTATTATTCTCCAAGGCGCTACAAAATTTGCATGAGAGTATACATTGTAAAAATGATATATGAACACACACAAAGCATATCAAAATTGTAACTTCACAATGTTGCTGCTTAGACAAGTCTAAAATAGCTATTTATTATACTTTCATCAAAGTAAGCCAATTTAACAGTAATTCAAGAACACGGCCAAAATTGTAAAGGCGGTATGAAAATGACTGATTTTGAAAAGTAAAATACAAACATTATGTAAAAATTTTACATGATAACAACTCTGTTAGATGCAGAAATAAATTGGTCATTTCGTTAAAAGTGTGGCAAGAAGATGCATTCAAGAATTCTCTCTGCTTGTAGATACACTGGACAGCTTAAAAAAGAGGGGCCTCAGTTTGATCCTGGGTTGGAAAGATTCCCTGGAGAAGGGATTGGCTACCCGCTCCAGTATTCTGGCCTGGAGAATTCTGTGGCCTATACAGTCCATGGCGTCACATAGAGTCGGACACAACCGAGCGACTTTCACTCCAGACAGACAAAAGGGAAAGATAATGGCTTCTCTTCCTCCACCCATACCTTCTTATTTGAAACTTCAGGTATGGCTAATCTTTTCATTTTCATGCTTTGCAGAGCACCACAAGGATTAGCTTGAACTAGCCGATAGCTGATTTAACTTAAAAACGAAGCATCCGTAGGCCTGTGGTGAATGATACAGTCAGCAGGATATCGGTGAGTGAAGAGGGAACTGGCAGAGCTCCAGTTCAGAAGGACCCAAAGCTTCCGGTCAGCTGATGATAATATCATTTCCAAATTGAAGAGCAACCTTCTTGTGAGCATTCTCACGGGCTGGTGGACACCTAGACCACTTCTGTAATATATTAGCTCAAAGCATTATTTTCTGGTTGTCATGTCTTTTGTTGTCAACAGTTGGTCCTAAAGTCATTTTCAAGTTTATGAATATGTCAGAACAGGTAATGAAAGAAATAGTTAATATCCCAGTTCTACACGTCTCCTGGCAGCCTTACTCGTGGCTTCTCGATGACAGAGAATGTAAGCATTGTGTCTCTCCAGTGCCTCTGTGCCTGGTCAATGTCACCTCCTCTTCCTGCTCCTCCCCTGAGAAGAGCATCACGTTCAAGTAAATGGACACACTGGATCCCAAAGCCCCCCACTAAAGGAAATCAAAGGTGCTGCTGAAAACCAAGTTTAAGCAAACCTCATCAAGAAGCTGCTTCTCCCCCCTCCTCCCCCCACCTCTCCCCCTCATTCCATCTGTCCTGACGCATCTGTATCTCGCTTAACCAGTTTTGTCAGTGAGCTTCTAAGTGGCAGCACTCACTGACATGGCTTTTGCTCCCTCGTGTTGCCCTCGGAGAAGATCTAAATGAGTGGGCAGAATAATGATACAGAGTGGAGAATCAAAGAAATTTCTTGGGTCTGCAAAGTTCTTGGCATAGGGAAGGACTGGCCACAATTATTATGATTAATTATAATCACATATCATAATAATTATGATATATCTGTGTGGTGATAATACGTCTGATACGGCATACATCCTGTGGGCCTCCTTGAGTCTCCTGGCCTCACCTGTCCCCTGGTCCCTCAGCTCCTGGACTGAAGGCAGGGCGTGGGGAGCAGGGGGCGTATCGGTGCAGGACTCACGCTTCCTCCTGTGTTGTGTTTAGCCCTTTCCCCACTTCTGATCCCATAAATGCCACTCCTTAAGTTACAAGATCTGCTTCTCCAAAAGAGGTCTGCTGCAGGAAGTGGCCAGGGGACCCAGCCCAGAAATATAGGGATGTTAACTCCCATGGATCTTCCCAGGTAGTGTGAGTGGTAACGAACCCACCTGCCAACGCAGAAGACCTAGAGACACAGGTTCAGAGCCCTGGGTCAGGAAGATCCCCTGGAGAAGGGCATGGCACCCCACTCCAGTATTCTTTCCTGGAGAAATTCCATGGACAGAGAAGCCTGGCAGGCTATAGTCCATAGGGTTGGAGTTGGAGATGACTGAAGTGACTTGGCATGCACCCACATAACTCCCATGGCCTTCAGGTTGATAAATGGGAAGGGAAAGGCAGAGAGGAGTCAGCAGCAGGACTTGCTCTCGAAGACCTTGTTCTGAGTCTCACACAGTTTACCAGAGACATGCTGCACCTGCCCAGGAACTGGCTGTGTCTCTTCTTGGCTCATGTGACACAGCGGATAGTCCAGCAACGCAGGCCCTGGCCTGGCCTCCTAGCCTTCCCTCCCTGCCTTTCCATCATTCTTCTCCCCATGATTGTCCTTCCCAGTAAAGTATGAGTGCTTAAACCTAGCCCCACACCCCAAGCGTTCTGCCTCTTTATCTCTACAAATGTTTGGTGTTTGCCAAAGCGCGAGATCACTTCTCTCTCTCTCTTTTTCCCTTCAAACAAATCCCAGAGATGGGATGTATAAGGTTAAAGAAGATGGTGGTAGCTCTTAGATTCACTTTTTAAATTCCTGTCTTTAATTTGCTGGCCTAATGTTCCAATTAATTTTGATCTCTTGATTTTGTATTTTCTTTTTCCTCTGCCTGGCAAAATCTGACTTATCCTTCCAAGCCCAGCGAAATGCCATCTCCTGGGTGACACCTTTCTTGCCACTTGCTCCCATGCCTGCCTTGCCAGTCTGTGCTATCGCCAGCCAGATGGAATAAAGTCTGTTAGCCCTGCTTCCTAAAGGATGGAAGCCCTGTTCTCGCTTCTTGAGTACACTGTAACCGTAGGTTTCCTCCAAGTCTTACTGACTCTAGCTCCAGGACTGGCCTGTAAAAGGTGTTCAGTAAGGTTTGCTGAGTGAAGGTGGTTTGAGATCTTTCTGCATCCAGCACTGTTGCCTCCATTAGCTCGGATAGGCCTGCCCGCCCTGGAGAGGACAGGGGCTTCCTAGTCTCCACACTGCCGGTCTTCTCTGACAACGCAAGCTGCTTTAACCAGCACCCTGCTCTTCTAAAAGCTGTATTCTCTCATCCCTAGATCTCCACTTGTTGTTCAGTTGTGTCTGACTCTTTGCAGCCCCATGGACTGTAACCCTCCAGGCTCCTCTGTTTGTGGAGTTTCCAGGCTAGAATACTGGATCTCTAGAGCCTACAGAAAGGAAGAAAGAAAAAAAAAAATCTAGCGTAGAAATAATATAAGTGCACAAAGCCCAGACAGACAGTAATAGCCCTTAATAAATGTTAGATACATTATCTCTGATGTAAAGAGATACTGGTGTTCAAGGTCTATGCCAACATAACTCTTAAATCCCCAAACCCCAAAACAAGCTCTCATTCTGCTCAGGCTTGGCTTCTTTTCCTGCCCCAGGCTGCTCAGCAGTCCTCTGTAACTCAGGACACCCCTGCCTCTATTCCAATCCTGTCTTTGTTTTCCAGTCTCCCACCTTCATAGATGCTAGTGGAGTTGCTATACCCAGACAGATCCCTCCTTATCTCAGCTTTTATAAATACCACTTTCTCAGCCTGAGATCTGATTGTCTAAGGCTTTTCCCATTTCTTTCCTCAATAAGATTACAAACTTTCCAAGGGCAGGAATCACATTCAAAACTTCTTCAGAAAAACTCCTGTCCCAGGGAAGAGTCAGCAAATATTGGCCAGTTGATTCATTGCTATAGAAATTAATCTGACCAAGCCAGGCAGAAGAAGTTAACAATCAGCTACAGTCTGATGGTTAGAAGGTATCATTGGATTTTAAAAAGGAATTTTCTGTTATTTTTCCCTATGTCAGCAGAGAAGAAAAAAAACCCACAGCACACATTTTTCTATACGTCTAGAGAAGAAAACACCACTGTATGTTATAATAGTTCATTAAAGCATTCTTCTGCTCCTTTTCCTAACATACGCTATGAATCTTCATAGCAATCAGGGTACATTTTTTTCCAATTAATTTTTTTCTTTTGCTTTCCTAGCAGTCAGTTTTTCTCATAGCTATTTTTCTAAGTCAAACACTTTAATTAAAGTTGGAATGAAAAGTCTGATTAAAATCTAAATTGGCTCAAGGAGCTGTGATCTTCTGGTCTGTTCTTTGCACTTACATAATTTATGTCCCAAATTGCTACATTAGGACTCACAGTCCACTTTCCTTACTTAAAAGGTTTAAAAAGCCTGGAGCTTTGAACCAAATAATCCTAATTTGGGAGCCATTGAATACCCAAAGTCAAGAATTTCAAGACTAGGACTAGGTTATGGAGTGAGTTTCCAAAATAATTTAATTTTTGATCAATTGTGAAAAACAGACATACAGCTTCTTTCATATTGGTTGCCTTTCACACCCTAACCTGTTACTTAAATGTGCCAGTAAAAAAAGTGAAAGTGTTAAGTCAGTTGTATCTGACTCTTTGTGACCCCATGGATGATAGCCCACCAGGTTTCTCTGTCCATGGAATTCTCCAGGCAAGAATACTGGAGTGAATAACCATTCCCTTTTCCAAGGGATCTTTCCAACCTAGGGATCGAACTTGGGTCTCCTGCATTGCAAGCAGGTAGATTCTTTATATGTCTAATACTCATTCAAAAACTCATTCTCGGTAATAGAATCTCTGCTACAATCCAGAAGAAACCAACTAACTTTGAATATCTAAATGAATAGTTTAAAAGATAATGATGTGGCTTATCTGAGCTTAACTTTTTCTATTTTTCAGAAATCTCTCTGATGATACATTTCAGAGGTAGGAACTGAAAACCCAGAAAAACTAATGTGTCCAAAAGAAAAAACCAAAACCAAGAAAATACCAAAACCTGAACCACTGAGTAAGTTGATAAATCCGATTCCCATTTAGTGGCTCAGGTGGGTGAATTAACAATTTCATAAAAAATGTATAAGACCATCAGGGAAATCTGAATGAGAACAAAGGCTGGGAGAACAAAGCTAACGAAGATGCTGCGGAGCATTTATGAGGAAGAAATCGAAACTACTCAGGAGGCTTGTTTTTCAAGCTCAGTTCCTGGGGGTCAAACAGGGTAGCCAGCTCTAATGCGGTCTCTGCAGATTGAAATTGGCTGCCGCGGGCAGAGGTTACCCCACAGTATCAATTACTTGCTACTACCTGGAAAATTTAATTTCATGCCCAGCAATAGATCTGCTTTCTTTTCCCACATGAATGGCAACTGTCCCCAGTTGATAAGAAGAATAACTCATTTCCTCAGAGTCATTAGACTCTAGAAACTTCTCCATTCAGAAAGGCCTCTGCAGATTGTTGAGTGAAAAGAATAAAAGCTACGTGTCTGCCCTTTTCTTAACCTTTTGAGATATTGTTTGGTTTCTGATTTGTAGTGGGGTGATTCTGAACCCTTGTGTACAACTTATACTTAGATGACATTGGTTTCTCCATGCAATTCCTCAAAGAAAATGTCCAGGGATGTTAGCAAACAGAAAAAAAAAAAAAAAAACCCACAGAAATTGTATTTTCAAACAGAGGGGATTCTGAAGAGAAATTTGTACTGGGTTTATTTTTGCCTGGAAATATTGTAAAGGTCTAAAAATAATCTCCCCTTCTTTCCCTCCCCAAATCATAGTCTTTGGAAAGATGAGGTAAGAACAGTTTTGCTAATGAGATTAATTACTCTAGGAAGTTGATAGACATATTTAAAACACACAAACAAAGAACAGACCCTTTCTATGCGGTCTGCTCCACCACTGACCTGAATCTGGATATAAGCTAGAAGAGTGAGAATGCAAAACTGCCAGACATCCTTAAACATAAATGACCAAAGGAACTCTTTTGGAAAGGATCATATAAATGTTCTTCATTTTTGATACCTTTGTTCTCCTGGCCTTAATTCTAATTAAAAGAACTTTCCTAATGGTTTCATCAGCATTGCAAAGAAAGAATAAAATTATAACTCAATTAAATAGCCATTTATATTCTATAAATTTAATTTCTTTTTAAAAATTTATCTATTTTAATTGGAGGCAATTCTTCCTTTCCAAATCCTTTATAATATTGTAGTGGTTTTTGCCATACATTGACATGAGTCAGCCATGGGTGTACATGCGTTCCCCATCATGAACCCCCCCTCCCACCCCTCAGGGTCATCCCAGTGCACTGGCCTGGGAGCACCCTGTCTCATGCATGGAACCTGGACTGGCGATCTGTTCACATATGATATTATACATGTTTCAATGCCATTCTCTCAAATCATCCCACCCTCTCCCTCTCCCACAGAGTCCAAAAGACTGTTCTATACATCTGCGTCTCTTTTGCTGTCTTACATACAGGGTCATCGTTACCATCTTTCCAAATTCCATATATATGCATTAGTATACAGTATTGGTGTTTCTCTTTCTGACTTACTTCACTCTGTATAATAGGCTCCAGTGTCTTTTAAGGCAGAAAGGAAATTATTATTAATTGGTGTTTCTTGTAGAGTATGTGTAAGGGCATGCTTGCGCACGCGCGCGCACACACACACACACACACACACACACACAAAACAACACTAACCACATAGCAATGCATGTGAACAGAAATCGTAGCCCAGCTTGCCTGTAATAGAGTCACCAGAGAACACAAAATGGACCTCACATGCAATTCTTCCTTTCCAAATCACCCTGCCAATTCTCGTTAATAAAACCCAACCTACCCAGGCCATAAAATGATGAAAGGGAGAGAGAGCAGCCAGGGCTTTGGGTGGTAGGCATCTCAGTGGGTGGGGAAATGATGGGGGAAGTGAGGATAGATAAAGAGGTAGGTGAGAATTGCTTCTTCTCTAGCCATTAGTTCCAAGAACAATGCCCCTTCTGAGAAGAGGTGCCATTGTCAGAGGAAGCAGCAAATATTTCCTGCTGAGGGTCAGAGGTCTTCAATTTATTCCATCCTTTTTGATACAAACGTCTCTTTTGCTGTCTTACATACAGGGTCATCGTTACCATCTTTCCAAATTCCATATATATGCATTAGTATACAGTATTGGTGTTTCTCTTTCTGACTTACTTCACTCTGTATAATAGGCTCCAGTGTCTTTTAAGGCAGAAAGGAAAATTATTATTAATTGGTGTTTCTTGTAGAGTATGTGTAAGGGCATGCTTGCGCACGCGCGCGCACACACACACACACACACACACACACACAAAACAACACTAACCACATAGCAATGCATGTGAACAGAAATCGTAGCCCAGCTTGCCTGTAATAGAGTCACCAGAGAACACAAAATGGACCTCACATGCAATTCTTCCTTTCCAAATCACCCTGCCAATTCTCGTTAATAAAACCCAACCTACCCAGGCCATAAAATGATGAAAGGGAGAGAGAGCAGCCAGGGCTTTGGGTGGTAGGCATCTCAGTGGGTGGGGAAATGATGGGGGAAGTGAGGATAGATAAAGAGGTAGGTGAGAATTGCTTCTTCTCTAGCCATTAGTTCCAAGAACAATGCCCCTTCTGAGAAGAGGTGCCATTGTCAGAGGAAGCAGCAAATATTTCCTGCTGAGGGTCAGAGGTCTTCAATTTATTCCATCCTTTTTGATACAAAGGCCATACTCTACCTTCTTCCCATGCTAAGAAATAAATGAACTCACTATCCGTGTGTTGCTTTTGACTGCTATTGTAGCTATTTAAGTGGTTTTTAAGTGTAAGTTGAGTAAAAAAAAAAATCTCAAAACAAAAACTAACATTAAAAAAAAACTTTTAAAAAAAGGAGAGAAGGGAAATTACATATCTTGCTTCTTTAGATCTACACACAGAAAAAGAAATTAAAGATCCTTTACCATAGCTCCTTTGTTATTCAAAATGAGAAATTGGACTCAAAAAGCAAAGTGACTTACCTCAGTTCAAATAGCTTCTTAGAGTCAAAAGTGTTATTAAAATCCAAGTGTGTTTAATCTGGGACAGCTTGAACATCAAAATAAGTGATCTAGTATATTATAACCCACTGAATAAACATGAGTTTGACTAAACTCTGGGAGTTGGTGATGGACAGGCAGGCCTGGCAAGCTGCAGTCCATGGGGTCGCAAAGAGTCAGATATGACTGAGTGACTGAATTGAACTGAACTGAATAAAATGAAAATCTTGATTCTGTATTGATATGAAAAAACAAATAGGAAAGAAGGAAAAGTTCTCTTTAACTAGAATGGCAACTTGTAAACACGGAAGAAATGATTGATTTGTAAAGTTATCAATGGATGCTAATATTAGAGAGTGGAAGTCTTGATGAAAAACAAGTTATCTACATAGTCTAAAAGGATTTTACCACAAATTACGTATTAATTACAAAGGGGAGAAAGTAACCGTATAGTGGAGAAACCTGGTGAGCAATAACCAGTAACCAAGTGACAAGAGTAACATCATCACACTGGGATAAACTGACATGTCCCTCCTGATATGATTGATATACTGAGGACAACATCACTTCTCTGGCACTCCTGCCAAGGCAGCGTCCCCAGAATCTAGTCATAAAGAAACAGACAAATCCAAAGTGATTAAGTCAGGAGGACCATGTTGATGCAATTGACAAACCTTACTTGCTTAGATGATTGTATTTTATCAATGTTATTTTTTAAAAGATTTTGATCACTGCACTATGAAAAACAGAACATTTTTATTTGGAAAGATACACTAAAATATTTTTTTAGTGTAAATAAATAAATTCATGCATGCATGCTTAGTCGCTTAAGTCGTGTCCAACTCCTTGCAACCTCATGGACTGTAGCCCGCCAGGCTCCTCTGTCCATGGGACTTGCCAGGTAAGAATACTGGAGTGGTTTGCCATTTCATTCTCTAAAATTAATAAATATTTACTCTCAAAGAGTTTGGGGGAAATGCATATCTTGTGTGTATAGATACAAAAAGTATGTGTGTATATATATATATATAGTATATATAATTATATATTATAGACAGATGGTAGAATAGTAAAACAAATGAGGTAAAATGCAACTGGTGAATATGTGTAAAGAATATACATAATTCTATGCATTGTTTTTTTGACTTTTCTCTAAATTTAACATGTTACCAAAATAAGGAGTAACATTTAAAAAAAACAACAACAATAGATCTCTTGACTCCAGGACAAAGGCTACTGTGACACATTTAAGAACCAAAATCTTTTAAGATCCGTAAGGTTTGCGTTTATGTAACATAACTGTCTTAGTCAGGCTGCAATAACAAACTACCATAGATGGTGTAGCTTAAACAGCAGAGATTTATTTCTCACTGTTCTGAAAGGTAGGAGTCCCAAGATGAAGATGTCAGCAGATCTGGACCCTCTTCCTGGCTTGCAGATGGTTGTCTTCTTGTATCCTCAGCTAGTGGAGAGGACAGAGTGAGAGCAGGCTCTTGTTTCTCTTCTTATACAGGCACTAACCCCATTCATGAGAGCTCCACCCTCACGACCTAATCTGCTGCCAAAGGCCCACTTTTCAATATCATCACATGGGGGCTTAGGATATCAATATGTGAATCTGGGGACACAGATTCATATTTAGTGCATAGCTGAGTAACTAACCTTTACCAGGCTGGCCTGGTGAGCAGATTCCTCTCTCTAGTCAGTGTGCTCTTCATTTCATGGGATCAGGCCTCCGGGACAGACTCTGAGCAGCTGTAATTCCTATTTGGCAGGGTTTAATTCAGAGCTCTGGGCTACCAAAGGTCTGTCATCAGTCCTTGACCTAAGCCGCATGTTGGCCCCATGCTTCTGCTCTCACCCATCTAACCGTGGTGCTGCCCCTGGGCTATAACATTCGAAGGAGTGGGGGTGGCAGCAGAAGCCCTGCTGGCTCACGGGGCTGTCACCCCCGCCTGAATGCCACTAATCCTACAGTTCCCTAGGATGCTCACAGCTCTGTCCACAATGGCTTTCAAGACCTTTGCTCCATGATGCCAACAGACCTTCCCAAGGATGACCTCATGTTCTCCCAGGTGGGTCCTAATTCCTGTCAGATAGATGGTGGACGTTCTTCAGCTGCCCAGGACCCCCACCCATCGCGCCTACTGATGGAGCTGTGTGGAAGTCAGGAGTGCAGTCAGCATTGAAAGATCACAATCTATAAAAGCACTGCTCATGGCCTAAAGAGTTCAGAAGAAGGTATGCTAGGAAGCTGTGCTGTTCTTTGTTATTGCTATAAAATCTAGAGAGTAAATTTATCATGATCAGAAATTAAATCATTGTTCATTTGGTCCTATATGCTCTGGGCAAAACTTGCATCTGTGGTCATCATGAATGAAGCCCAGTAACACATTTTGAGAGTGTCACTGGAGGCCAATATTCACAAACAGCCAGAATAAGAGTGGCACTGTCATGAAGATGTCAGTAGTGTTAAGTCAGCAGTACAGGGAATGGCAGAGGCAGGCAGATCTAAATTTCTTAAATACAAACAGGTTCTGAAGAGCCATGACTTCTTCTGTAATAATAGCATTGACACCATTTTCTTTGGTGACAGATATGGAATTAGTCATAAATAGAGCATTTAAGAATAAAGAACACAAAGAGTTCCTGGGCTTGAATAGGAAGAGCTGGTACATGAACGCTGTGAAGAATCTTTATGTGCAGGTGTTGAACAATCAGCAAATGCATGAGGACTCTGTTATATTTATTGTTCCAAATCTTGATAAATCACTGTACCTCACACGAGCCTGTGGATTTTGTAATATACATACATGTATTTTAAATTGAAGTATACTTGATTTACAATGTTGTATTAATTTCAGTTGTATAGCACAGTGTTTCATATGTATGTGTATACATATTCTTTTTGTAATATACATATTTGTAACATAGCATTTTATAATATATTTTTATATTAAGTTGTTTACATAGATAAGGGCTCCATATAATCTGAGGGTGCCCTGCCTATGGTGATATCCTTCTTTAATGGCGATAATTTAAGAAGAGTTCCTATGAGAGTTCTCAAGAATTTGTAGAGCCTCTCTGGGCCTCAGTTTTTTCACCTAGTTACTGTAGAAGGTTAATTTATTATTTACATGAGGCTAGAAGCTTATTTATTATTTTACACTGAGAAATATTATTGTCAAGCCCAAGTAGGTAGAGGAATCGGCTGGCTAAAGCACTCTTTCTTTATAGACAAGATGCTGGGGAAGCAAAGTTATGGAATCAGAAAAGGGAGAGTTTGTTTATCATGGAAATGTTGAGCCTGGTCATCAGGAATGGACAGCCAAATGTGGGAGGGCACATTGGTATAAACCTTTGATATGAAAGGGCATGCGTTTTCTAAACAGTGGTAAGGGGGTGGCACCTGTCTTAAGTTCGGAGTCTCTGTCTAAAATCATCAAAAACGAATGATCAGTCTTATTGCCTAGTGTGTCCCTTATTTATCTGTGTTAACAGTTTTGGGTAGGTTCGCCCTGAAAGGGAGTTAGAGCTACAGGGACCTCATATATTTGTATTGTTATAGACTGATTATGTTCCCACCATACCCCTCGTCAAAGGTAAGGTGCAGTGGCTCTGCTGGAGCAGTCGTGAAGAGATACCCCACGCTCAAGGTAAGTGAAACCCAAATAAGATGGTGGGTGTTGCGGGAGGGAATCAGAGGGCAGACACACTGAAACCATACTCACAGAAAACTAGTCAATCTAATCACACTAGGACCACACCCTTGTCTGACTCAATGAAACCAAGCCATGCCTGCAGGGCAACCCAAGATGGGAGGGTCATGGTGGAGAGGTATGACAGAATGTGGTCCACTGAAGAAGGGAATGGCAAGCCACTTCAGTATTCTTGCCTTGAGAACCCCATGAACAGTATGAAAAGGCAAAATGATAGGATAGCAAAAGAGAAACTCCCCAGGTCAATAGGTGCCCAATATGCTACTGGAGATCAGTGGAGAAATAACTCCAGAAAGAATGAAGGGATAGAGCCAAAGCAAAAACAATCCCCAGTTATGGATGTGACTGGTGATAGAAGCAAGATCCGATGCTGTAAAGAGCAGTATTGCATAGGAACCTGGAATGTCAGGTCCATGAATCAAGGCAAATTGGAAGTGGTCAAACAAGAGA
>SJXQ01005629.1:135653-330027 GCA_006408695.1 Aepyceros melampus | reverse complement strand
TCTAGTCAAGGCTATGGTTTTTCCTGTGGTCATGTATGGATGTGAGAGTTGGACTGTGAAGAAGGCTGAGTGCAGAAGAATTGATGCTTTTGAACTGTGGTGTTGGAGAAGACTCTTGAGAGTCCCTTGGACTGCAAGGAGATCCAACCAGTCCATTCTGAAGGAGATCAACCCTGGGATTTCTTTGGAAGGAATGATGCTAAAACTGAAGCTCCAGTACTTTGGGCACCTTATGCGAAGAGTTGACTCATTGGAAAAGACCCTGATGCTGGGAGGGATTGGGGGCAGGAGGAGAAAGGGACGACCGAGGATGAGATGGCTGGATGGCATCACGGACTCAATGGACGTGAGTCTGAGTGAACTCCGGGAGTTGGTGATGGACAGGGAGGCCTGGCGTGCTGTGATTCATGGGGTCGCAAAGAGTCGGACACGACTGCACGACTGAACTGAACTGAATGTTCCCACCAAAATTGTATGCTGAAATCCCAACCCACAATGTTTTGCTATTAGGAGGTGAGGCCTTTGGTGAAGGATTGGGTCATGAGGGCAGAGGTTGAAAGTGATTAGTGCTCTCATAAGACCTCAGGAAGCACCTTCTACCATATGAGCTTGTAGCATAAAGATGGCCTTCTCTAAACCAAGAAGTAGGCCTTTAGCAGACACCCTGATCTTGGCTTTTCAGCCTCCAGAACTGTGAGAAATAAATTTCTGTTGTTTATAAGCCACTCCATCTGTGACATTTTGTTACAGCGGCCTGAACAGATTGAGATTCTGTTCCTTACCTCTGATACTGTAACTCTCTGCAAGCCAGGTTTCCCTCATTTTTAAGTTCCTGGGCTGCAGCTTATACCTGTCTTGTCAGTGAGGGTTGACCTGTTGCCCCGCACATATGAGCCTGTTAACAATGACTTCAGCTTTATTTTCCAGTTACAGAAATGTTGAGGATAATTGAAGTTTGTATCCAGCTTGGATGCTTTTTTCCTTTGACTCACTAGAGATATCTCTGATGCCTATACTCTTAACCAGGAGGGCTGAAACGCTTCCTCCTCCCATGCTATTTTCAGAGCACATACCTTTAGGAAAATTTCTTTTCCACTGTCCATATTTTACAGTTCTGCTTCCTCTTCTAAACTATGAGCTCATGAAGGTATGAACCAGGCTTCACTCACCTTTGGATTTCTTGGAGACAGTGTAGCATCAAGGTCAAGATCTCAGTTGCTGGAGTCAGACTACCTAATATGGGGTACTTGCTCCTCCTAATTTCCTTCAGCCTCCATCTTCTCACCTATAAAAAAGGATACTAGTAGTAATTGCCTCCTAGGTTGTTGGGGGGAGTATGGGATGACATAGGTAAAATGCTCAGCATAGTACCTACCAGTTAACAATACACACTAAATGCAGTATCTAGTTGGTGCATGGAACCGGGTTACTCAAAGGAATGTGCTCTGAGAGAATGAATGCAACTGAATCGGTGAACTGAAGTCACAATAGAGCTCCCCAACTACAAAATGGGTCCTCATGATACACAAAGACATTTACTAATGTGACTGCAACAGAAGGGCAAATTCTGAGACTACTGGATGGATAGATGAATCACTGGGCTTCTTGAAGTTTCTAGCATCTCTTTCTTTGCCCAAAGGGAACGTTCCTCAGAAATCCCCTGAGAAAGACCCAGCCCTACTTGATGACAGAATCAATCTGTGAGGAAGAGACATTAGCTATCCCCATTTAATTCAAAAGTGGGAGGTTTAGACCCAGAGGGCTCCTGATTCTTCTGAAGTTTAAAGAATAATATTCTGCCTGGTTTTTGCCACCCTGATGAAAAAGTCAGGGCTCCTCTGCTTAGTGGGGGGTGGGGTGGGGTGGATGGGATGGGCAGGAGACACACAGTGGTGAATGCCTTCATCTTTAAGGTCCCAGGTTCATTACAAAGTTTCCAGGCCCCTTTTTTTTTTGGTGGAGGGGAGGGAGTGTTCTTAAAAGGGCTATTTCATTGCATATGCACTGGCATTTTTCACCATGACAGGTAGACACATCTTAAAGCAAATATAATTCAAAACAAACAGAGTTGGTAAGAAGTAGTTTCTTACATGAACTCATCAAGTCCATCCCCTTGTGAAGGAGAATCGAATCTCCAGGTAGAAGACCAAATACTTGATCCTTTCCAGAAGGCCATGTGGGTTTTACTTCTTTTCCTTCCATCATCGATATGATCTCAAAAGACCACATCACCCTGGCTCACAGGAGGGGCTAGACCTTGCTTTGCTAAGAAATTGCTTGTTGTTAGTGAGGGCCTGAGCCTCGTGAATGAAGAGATTTTCAACCATGTGGCTGTACTTGTTTCCTGTTTCCTGTCTCTTGTTTCCTGTTTCCAAGCTTGCTCTCTCGGCGCTCACCTCCCCAGACTCTTATGTTGACCAATGAGAGGTATGTAACAGGGGGTTGAAAACCACTGCAAGTTCTATATAGATATGATCTGCACCCATTTTTCAGGGCATTGCTAACTCATGATCCTTAACTTCAAAGAGATCTAAAGTTTAAATAAGTTCATGATCTGTACACAGGTTTTGCCTGCGTGTGTGATTCTAAGAATTTAAGTTGGCTTGGGTGCCAGCTCATGGGCATGGAGAGAGAAGACAAGGAGAGAAGGCAGTGGACAAGGAAGCCTGGAGTTCAGAGGAGCAGTTACCTGTGTAACTCAAGTCTCCTAAGCCCCATGAACAAACTTATGCCAAGGGTTTTCCCTGGTAGTCCAGTGGTTGAGAATCTTCCTGCCAATGCAAGGGACACAGGTTGATTCCTGGTCTAGGAAGATTTCACATGCCTCAGGGGCAGTTAGACCCATGGGCTGCAGAAATGGAAGCCTGCAACGACTAAAGCCTGTGCTCTGCAGCAAGAGAAGCCACTGAAATGAGAAGCCTGTGCAGTACTACAAAGACTAGCCCCCTACTCACTGCAACTTGCGAAAGCCCGAGTGCAGTAATGAAGACCCAGTGTAGCCAAAAGTAAACACATAAATAAAAGTTATTAAAAAAAAAACAACAACCCAACCTATGCCAAGACCAGCCCCTTTTGATCCCTCTCATCCACAAAGGGCCCTGGCCCTGTTAAGTGCCCTTACAGAATTTTCATCTGTCAATGGCTGTTGCTTCTATGGTGCCATTTCGCACTGGGTACCACCTCGTCATGCCCTGAGAACTGCATGCATGGGCTCACCGCCCAACACATTTCCTCCTGATGTCCCCTTTGAATAGCACTCAGTCCAGTGTTATCACACCAAGGCTGCCTGAGCCTCTCCATTTCTAGCATTTCAGAGGAAGATGTCTTTCCTGTTTGCTGCCCATGCTATCCCCACTGAGCCCCACACTGAGTTCAATGGTGCTGCCCCAGGAACAAACTAAGTGACAGGCTCAGTGTGCATGAAATCACTCTTCCCTGCCCCAGCTGGTGCTGTGCTTCAGGGCTCCCTGGCTATATCCTGCTCTTTCCTCAAGGCTTCTCTTTCTCAGGAGACTCAGCCTCCTATGGTGTGGACTGTGGACTGACTGCTTGTGTCCCCTCTAAAGCCCTGTGTTGAAAGCCTACCCCCTCAATGAGATGGTGTTAGGAGATGGGGTCTATGGGGGGTGATTCGGTCATGAGGGTGAAGCCCCTATGAATGGGATTAGTGCCCTTAGAACAAGAGACTCAAAATCTTGTTCATTCTCTGCTCCTGACCAAGTGAGGCTATCAGGAGGAGATGGGCCATCTGCAAACCAGGGACAGGGCCCTCATCAGGCACTGGATCTGCCCCACCTTGATCTTGGACTTCCCAGCCTCCAGAGCTGTGAGAAATCGGTGTCTGTTGCCTAAGCCTCCTTATCTATGGTGCTCTGCTATAGCAGCCAGAGCTGGAAAAATCTGTCCCACTCATTCGCCTTGTTTGTCAGGTATCTCCAGAAATGTCTGCATCTTATTTGGACTTAACCTCCTTCTTCCCCTGCTTCACCTCACTTGCTTTATAAAACGCTCCATGTTTTTCTTACATTCATTTACTCCATAGATTTATTTGAAGAGTATTTACTCTATGAAATGTTTCTCAAGCTATAAAATGAAATTGTATTCCAACTCCAAGCTGTACTAAAAATGTCCTGTAACTTAAAACCCTTAACTAGAGGCACTAGGCTTATGGAAAACTGAGGGACTTGTGACTATAATTTCTCATGTATATTCTGTTTTAAGAGATGATTTAAATCCAAACACTGAAATAGATTTAAAGGGTCTTATTGAAAGTGTTTACTCAAAAATTACACCTTAATGAAACTGCAGTATATATCATTTTAAGCTCCAAATTGCAAAGTAAACAACTAGAATGTGTGGGTGCTTACCTAGTTCTCCTGGAGGTAAGTTCTGGGAGGACCTGGAAGTTGGCAGAAGCTGGAATAAGAGTGGTTCTGGGGTTTGCTGGAGGTGGCTGGGTTAGGTAAGAAAAGAATGGGCCCCTACTCCTCTTAACTCCTCCCACCCCCAACCCCCAGGCTCTAGGGATGGCCCTAACTGACCTCTATTACCCACAAAATAACTCCATATGTATATGGGGAGTGAGATGGGAAACTGGGAGACAGGAGAGGGAAGAAAGAGAGCAATACAAATCCCATTTATTTTGAGTTTTCGACATCCTCTTCTAGGAGAGCAGATCCCCAGCTGAGTCCCCAGCTCCTTATGCTGCCTGGAGAATCTAATGTGAGAACAAGGGAAGGAAGGAAAGGTGAGCATAGCTGTGTATCCACACCCACACCCAGTCCCGCCCCCTCAAAATTCTTTTCTCCCGCAACTCCAGTCCACCCTTTCAGCTGTAGAAAGCCTGGCAGCAATTCATTCCTGCTCAGGCCAACACCCTCCAGGAGACTCACTGGTCTTTGTGATTTGCTGAAATCAGAACAATGAATTCCTGTGCCTGGGTTAAAATCAGTGGGGGTGGGATGGTGTTTGGGGAGTGAAGAAGGCAGTTTGGAGCTGTGGTGTTTTGGGAAGAGAGATGAAGGAGCTGCTGTGGCTGAAGGTCTGCAGAGGTCAGCATGAGAGCTCTGGGTCTTGGGAAGACTGTTCTGGTTCTCCCAGTGTGGGTTAGGTGTCCCTCCTACACGCCCCTAGAGGGCCTCCTCATTACTGTCAGCACTTGTCTGACTGCCTGCTTTCCGTGTGACCCTTATTTTCGGAGCTATAGACTCCTCAGTGGTGTAGACTGCTTCCAGGGGGGCACAGCATTCCCAGCCCCTAACCCTAGCTCCCAGGTCAGTGACGTCACTTGTCTATGAATGCAGTGGGCTGCCATATGGATAAGGTCCCTGGACTGAGACTTAAGAAACATGAAGAATTCCTGTTCTTCATTTATTAACATGCTGGAACAGTCCCTCTACGTCTGTTTTTCTTTCAATAGCAAAATATCAATTCATCCCATCCTACTAAGGAAATAATGGAGCAAACTGGAATAATAGATGTGAAGGGATTTATAGACTGTATAGATTTAGTCACAGGTAAGATATCCAGATGAAGCTTGAGCAAAGAAAAGCACAAATCTGGCCACATGAAAGCAAGTCCATGTACTCATGTGAAGAGTTTCATAATAGTAGCTCTTTAGCCTCAGCATAAAAGTAAAAAGAAAGAAGGAGAAGAAAATTACAATAATAATTATGAGATAATAATACTTTAACATTTTGTGAATATTGTATTTACTCTGTGTCAGGAAATGATGCAAAACACTTGGCATGCATTGTCTTATTTAAAATTCCTAATGATCTTAGAAAGTAAATGCTCTCATTTCTCTGAAGCTTAGAGGGTCATGTGACCCATGGTGGGCCAGAATTCAGATGAGATCTACCTGATTTGGGAGCCCAGCTCTAAACCAGATCACCAAACGATGTCAAGTAATCACTAGAACTAGTTTGAAGTAGTATGACCTAGTGTGAACCTCCTTAGAAATGAAGTCTTAACTAAAGACAAGTGGTCTTGGGTTTAAATCTTGCCACCTGTGAAACAGTAGTCAGTTGGTTTTTGCAAAGGACTATAGGAAATGCTGGGCTTCCCCAGTGGCTCAGCAGTGAAGAATCCACCTGCAATGCAAGAGACTGGGTTCGATCCCTGGGTTGGGAAGATCCCCTGGAGGAGGGCTGGCAACCCACTCCAGTATTCTTGCCTGGAGAATCCCACAGACAGTAGAGCCTGGGAGGCTACAGTCCATAGCGTTGAAAAGAGTCAGTGACTGAAGTGACAGCATGTACGCAGGCAGAGGGAATGCGTGTTTCTTAAACACCAAGGGCACCAAGGGTCCGTGCTGTATGGGAGGGCAGGGGTGGCTCACAGGCCAGGCCAGTTGACCTTCTATGTTCCTTGATTAATTCTGCTGCTTTCTGTTGTGAGAGTTGTTTAAGGCCTAGGGGAGATTTCATTGTCTGAAGAGAATTTGCATTGGTTCCAACCAAATGTCCCTGAGAGCTTCTCATTTGGAAAACCTGTAAGTTAACCTCTCTCTTCGGATGTTCTCAACTATTTTGGGGGTGTAAAGTCAAATTCCAAATCTGCAGAATGGCAAACACAGGCTATGGATTTTCCAGGAAATCTTGTGTGTCACCACTAAGAACCCAAATCCAGCGATGCACGTTTCCTTGTCCTCTCCCTTTGCCAATACACCATTTTCCCAGATTTTGCCAGGAGTCTTAGCTGTACCTACCTAACTTGCTCAGACCCTCTCCCCTGCATGGTTGATAAGACCCAAGGGCATCAAAATTCTCCAACACTCTCAGCACAGCCTGACTTGGAACCCACCTCCTACTTTGAGTTCTGACCCGCCTCTTCATTTTGAGCCCCTTAGGGTTTCCTTAACTTTCCGTTTGTTATATTTTCCCAGCATTTCTAGGCAGGTTGTAGTAGGACAGGGTTTTAGGATACACAGTTCGCTATATTGGCAGAAACAGAACCCTGACCAATACTTTTACGCAAGTAAAATCTGGTTAAGAACTGACATGAGAAGATGAAAAGAGACCACTTGAGTTACCAGTGGGCCTCCATTTCAAATCAGAAGTCAGGGAGAACAACCTTGGAGTTGTTTCTTTGGAGATCAAGGGATAGAACATTAAAAATAAGAACTAGCTCAAGAGAATCATGCCTAGAGGGGAGACAGGCATCACTACCAGCAGGGCTCGACATGGCCCCTGGGTAAGGAGAATGTCTCCAGGGACCAGCACCCACGTGAAACTATGCCTGCCTCCCAGCCCTGCCTCTCATGAGGGCTGGACAAGAATCCCCATCTCCTGACCTGGGAAGAGTCTCTGCCCTAGGCTTGAGTGCCTCTAAGGACAGGCTCTGCAAAACACACTGTGTGTTCAAACATTAAGTCTATCTTCCTCTCTCTCTTCTTATGACCTGCTGGGAAACAACTCAGCAACTGGCTCTTGCTGTAGGACCCCAAAATTAAAACACTTGAGTCCAACATCCAGTTCTTTGCTCACATGAATGGCTTGACATAAGGTGGCAGGGAATGTTCTTGATTGAACACATCCATTCAGTCAACCCCAGATGTCTTCCTAGACAAGCAGATGGACTAACCTTGGGAGGCTTGGTGGTTGGTGGGGAGTGTGTGAGGGGGAGTGAACGCCCTTGTCCACTGTTCACTGCCCATTTGACTGACATCTGAGCTGGGTTGACTTCACCTTCACCTTGTACACAGTCACCCATGAAGCTCATTTGCCTCATTGAGCTCTTCATAGACTTCCTCCAGTGAATTTTCATCTTTGATAAGAAATCAGGGCCACAACTGGCAAGCTTAATGTGTAGGAACCATCTTTCCTCATGTGAGTTCTTCAGCTGGGGGATGAGAAATGCCCCCCAAAATTAATTAGCCTCAGGTGTGTGGCATAGGGGGCACTTGCTATGTCAGACATGCTTCAGCAATTGAGAACAAATCTGCATTTATCCTGGAGATGGGAAACTTTGGGCCTCAAAGGGCAATGCTCTTAGAGTTCACATTTTCTTCTCATTTCCCTTAAGACTACTAAAGTGTCTTAGCCATTGCAGAATCTACTCTGTATTTTAAATTCACAGTCCTTTTGGTTAATTTTAAGAATAGAAGGGTTTCTCTCTCCTCCCACCTCTTAAACCAAGGCCCAGAAAGATCTGGTGATAGATTCAGGATCACACTAGTCCCCAAGGTGGACCAGTTCTTAGGGCAGTTTTCCTCCCTCCATATCCTCAGGGCTTCCCATAAACTGGTAACAGAGGAAGCAGACAAACAGCTGGAAAATATCCACCCCTCTACCCCAAGGAGTGGGAGGAGTGGCCGTGGGGCCTGTCTTGCCTGTAGTGGAATTTTGCTGAATAAAGACACCAAACAGACTACACCATGGTCTCTAAATCTTCAGCCTACACTTTCAATGTCCAGTGAGGGGCCTAAGGAAACAAACACTTGCTTTTGATTTTCATCATAGGCTACTTGTAAAGAGGGACCAGCATTTAATAGGTACATAACACCTCCAGCTCTGTTCCCACCTCTCCTTCAAAGGACGCCAAGGCAACAGGTCCACACCCGCATGTGCCAGTGGCCTTCATGTGGACTTTCCTGGACAAAGAACCTCAGCACCGAGTTTCCTTTAAACCCAGGTCGGAGAAATCTAAGCCTCCTGGAAAGCATAGACTGCTGACCATTATACCCATCTTTGACTCGTTATGATATTGGGCATTCCTCATTCCTTATGCCTCTCCGGGAAGAGGACATTGAAGCGGAAGCTCTATCGTAAACATCTGGCAAGTTTGCCTTCAACAGCACTGGAATCCTCAAGGTTATGTTGCAGGCAGGGCTCTCCTCTCACCTCTCATCTCTCTTCTCTCTCACCTCTCTCATCTCAAAGCAGAAGCAGGTTAGATAGTTCCTCTCTCAGCAACCTGGCACGTGGCATGGGGTGCAACTGGCCTTGCAATCTGAAATGGATGGCACAAAGAAATGTGGGGATACTTAGAGATGAATCCTGGCAGGACCAGCGACAATCAGGCTGCAGTGACATCCAAACCCTTCTGTGGCATTACCGTGGCTGTGTATCTGGCATCTGGGCTCCCTTGGCACCAGACCTGGTTCTCATGTGGCCTTTTCATCAAATTTGCATGTTATCCAGTCTCTTTCCAATAAATTCCTTTTCTGCATAAGTTGGCCGGAAATAGTTTCTGTTGTTTGCAATCACAGATCCTGGCTAGTCCCGCCTCCTTGAAGTTGTTTCAGTGAATGGATGAGTATTTGAGGACTGAGCTATGCTCATGGCATCTTTATTAAAACGGAATGAGGATGTGAGAGCTTCTTGATTGAGGCTCGAAGGACTTTTACGTCTCCAGTTGCTGGCAGTGGGGACAGGAAAGGGGGCCATTTAAAGTCAGCAGGAAATGCTGGTCTATGTTCAATCACCCACGTGACTTTGCTACAGCTCCCAACCTCCAACTTAAGAAAAGGTACTGACAGGCATCTTGCAGATTTATTTTTCAAGCTCTGGTCTCCCTCTCTCTCTGGCCCTCCTTTCTAGCCAAAGCTCAGGCCCCACAGCTGGATGAAATAAACAGTTATATTGAGAGGCCTTAAAATTAGCATGGCTCAGTATGTTTTAAACTTGGGGCCATTCCCTGAGTACAGAATGGAAGCTTTTCTCACTTTCTCTGCTGCAGCTGCTGGGAATGAAGTCAGGAGCTGTCTGCTCCAAGGGCTCCCCCAACCCAGACCTAACACCCATCCCCAGACCCCCCTCCAAATCCAGGCACCACCACACCCACCATGGACCTCAGTGAAAGACAACCCCACTCCATCAACGGCACATTATCATGTGGCTTTCCATTTTTCTTAATCACCTTATTCTTTTGCTCTTCCAAAGTTGAGGATAAATTATTTAACAAGTCTCCAGGGATTAGCTTTATGAGAACTTAAAGCCAGTGCCCATATGCTATAGGTTAGGGTAAGCCAAACTCTGAAAGTTAATCCTTCTTGTTCCACTCTGGAAAGCACCCAGCCATGCACACACACGTGTGCACACGTGAGCAATCACAAACCCACACACCCCACAACAGCACCTCCCAAACCACATGGCCTGAGCAGTAAAACATCAAGGCTTGAATCACCCTACTCAGGCCAATAAAAACTTAACTTTGGGCCCTTATGTAGTTGAGCCCGGGCTTGCAAAGTATCCCCCACATGCCTGGCTCAGTGAGAAAACCATTGTCATGCCTTTCAGACAAGGGAATAGGTTCTGTTTAAAAGCTTACGCATTCATTTGCACCTATATCTTTCTGACACCTGCAGTGAAGTATGGAATAGCAGAATTGAAAGGGTGCATATGTGACATGTGTAACATTGTGCATACACTGTGTTTTATCATTTTATAATGTATTAACTCCACCACAATTTTATTTAGTTTTAATTTAAGGGGCAGAGGGCAGCTAATGCAGTAGTGTTCTGTTTTGGGCAGAAGAAATAGATTTGAATGCTGGCTCTGCCATCTTCTTACCAGATAACCTTGTGAAGCCGGAGCTGCTGCTTTATCTGTAAAAAGGGAATTGAAAATAGTGCCTACCTTGCATTATTGTGACACTAAATGAAATATCAAGTGAAGTCTTAGCACAGAGTTTGGCAAACAGAAAAAGCTATTATTAGCTAGAAGAAATGATAGCTATTATTACTGTTCACCCCTGAATGGGTTCTGCTTTGAAGGAGATAGACAACAAAACTATGTGTATGAATTAGTAATGAATTCATTCTCCATACATTTTGGTTTTCACACACATTAATATCACCCCATCAGAACTTCTCATCTGAGAAATCAGTTTCTATAGCTCTGGTAAAAGGTAAAGACCATTCTAATTAAGATTAACCCAAGCAGTCTTATGGTCAGTGATGATAGACATTATAATTAAAAATTTTTAAACATTAAAATTTAAAATATTTAAAATGTTTTATAACTATTTACCTAGAAGCAGCCTAATGCAGATTCTCTATTTTTCAGAAGAAACTGATATCTAGAGAAGGGAACTTGCCTTAGACCACAGAGCAGAAACTAGAACCTGAGTTCCCTAAGACTCTGAGAGCAGCTTCAGTCTCCTTCATTCTGCATCCAACTAGGAAACTACAGCCCACTTAGAAACCACTGGTTGGTACCTTCATAGTCCACGTCCTAAAGCAGGAACTGTGGTTACCCTACAGGGAACCCTACTGGGTTATGTGTCCAGCAAGTCACCCCTATTCCGCCCACAGTCCTTTTGGGGAACTGCTTCACCCCTCCCACTACTCCCCACCCATCCCCTGCCATGGCTCCTGGCAGCCATGTTTGTATCAATTTCGAATCAACTCCTGGCCATGGGAATAAGCACCAGGACAAGGCCTGATGCTGCTGCTGCTAAGTCGCTTCAGTAGTGTCCGACTCTGTGCGACCCCATAGACAGCAGCCCACCAGGCTCCCCCACCCCTGGGATTCTCCAGGCAAGAACACTGGAGTGGGTTGCCATTTCCTTCTCCAATGCATGAAAGTGAAGATGCTCAGTTGTGTCTGACTCTTCCCAACCCCATGGACTGTAGCCTACCAGGCTCCTCCGTCCATGGGATTTTCCGGGCAAGAGACTGGAGTGGGGTGCCATCACCTTCTCCAAGGACTAGGCTTAGACTGGGCCAATCGGAATAGCTCTTTTCATGAACATGGAATGAAGTGAGGGAAGATCTTTTTCAAGTGCGGAAAGAGCCC
The DNA here is from genome assembly GCA_006408695.1 of Aepyceros melampus. Taxonomy (NCBI): domain Eukaryota; kingdom Metazoa; phylum Chordata; class Mammalia; order Artiodactyla; family Bovidae; genus Aepyceros; species Aepyceros melampus. The sequence goes on along the minus strand of SJXQ01005629.1, from coordinate 318,286 downwards.
TTTTCAGGTCAATGGACACCATTATCGGTTGTGTTTTCAGTGGTGCTATCCACAGAAGCAGAAAAGGCCAGGGTATAAAAAGAGAAAAGAAAATTGACCCACCAGGAGGAGATGGAAGAGTCAAATTTCTCATGGCTTTTGTCCTGCAGGTTCTAGTTTATTATGAGGTCTGCTGCCTGCTAACCGACAAATTTTTGGAAATATTGTTGAATGAACTCTTTCCTGATTTAAACTAGCTTGAGTCATTTCTCACCTCCTAGCACCCTCATAGCGGTTACTTTCCAGGAAGTGAGAGCATTAGGGAACCTACACTACATTGCCCATTTGAACCTCATCCCAGTGGGGAGATATTTTCTCATCATTAGAAATGACATTTCCAGAGTCTTCCTGTGCTTTCTCAAGAGTGGCATGAATGTCCTATAGCCCCAGTGACGAGAATCGGAACAAAAGCAGTTAAATAGACTTTCTCCATAGTCAAGGTCAGAAACCTCTGGAAGGTCCCTTTCTTACACAGGCCCCCGTGGCTGCTGGGAGTTGCTGGGATTGCAAAGGTCTAGGTGAGAAGGAGAGGGTAAGCTGCAATCATGAAGTATTTCTATGTAAGCACATAAAAAGATCTGAGAAGAAAGGGACCTGATTTGTTTCAGTGTGTTCTCTCATCATAAATAACATTTCATTCTCATACCCCACATAGAGAAATGGCACTTCCATGCTTCACATCTCGTTAATGCATGGCATGCCTCTGGCTGTGGTCTCTGAAGCTCCCAGGTCTACCATGCCCTGTCAGCCCTCCCAGCTCCTGTGCTCTTTCTCTGGCAGATGTCTAAGGAAGTGTATCAGACCTCCACAACCTCTACTCTTTTTTTCTACTTTTGCCACCATTGCTCTGAAGGCCTTTGGCTTCCATGAAACTTGCATTTTATCATCTAATAGAAAGCCTTGATCCCTCATAGCTCAGTTGGTAAAGAATCCGCCTGCAATTCAGGAGACCTGGTTCGATTCTTGGGTCGGGAAGATCCACTGGAGAAAGGATAGGCTACCCACTCCAGTACTCCGGCCTGGAGAATTCCATGGACTGTATATAGGGTCCATGGGGTTGCAAAGAGTCAGACATGACTGAGCGACTTTCACTTTTACTTTCAGAAAGCCCCATGCTCCACCTGGGGAGCTATAGCTCCAGCACTTGTCAGCCATCTGAGGTAAAAAAAACTCCTGTCATCCATCTGGGGCACAAAACTGTCCCCCTAGAACATGAGTGGCTGGAAGAGAGATCACAGCAGAAGAGACAACATGCGTTACAGGAGAAGGACACCATAGCCAACTGTCACGTGAGCTGACCATGAAACAGCTCTCGCATGTCCTGTCTCACAAAGTCCCTACTCTATGTCCAGCCAAACACCATCTATGAGCCTCCATCCAGGAGGAGGAAGCCTGGAGTCAGAGGCCCTTGCACACATTCAGGTGGCAGAGTACCAGGAAGACATGCGTTCTTTGAGGAAACTTGTGTATCATTGGGTACTTAAAGTAACCAAGTACTATGACTTTGCTAAATGATGTGTCATCTTGCATTCGTGTCCCAACAAGTATTAGCAGATGCTAGAATGTAAGCCCAAACCCACAAGTACACACACACACATAGGCCTTACAACAGAGGAGATGCAACTCATGAATGTACGTGTGTGTGTGTGTGTGTGTGTGTGCGTGTGTATGGACGAGAGAGAGAGGGAGACTGAGGTTGGAAAGATGACCACGCATGGACACATCCACGTGTGGCAGGCATAGCCCATGGATCACCAGTGTTTTGAAGGAGCTGGCCTGGAAAGCCCTGGAAAATTGCTGAGCCTCTGGGGGTCATTTGGGAGACCTGGTGAGCATGCACTGGGGCTCAGGATCCATGAAGCATCATTCCCTGGGAATCTCAGTCCTCCTCTGTGACACAAAGTGGTTGGACCCGAAGCTCTACTGGTGCTTCCCCAGTTTCAACCTTCTGAGATTCCTCCTGAAGTTGGTAGGTGAAGGCCCAGAAGGTTTGGGGGTAAAGGGAAATGTTTTAGGGAGGGAGATGCCAAGAGAAGAGGTTTATTAGGTGGGAAGACGTTTATAATATGGCTTAGGACCTCACAGTGGTTTGTTATCTACAAGGGTGGCACTGTAATTACAAGGTATTTTACAAGGGAACATTCTAAGCCAGGAATAATATAATTCCAGCCTTTGCTCCAAGCTGCTCAGGGCTTATGCACAGGAACTTATTAAGGCCTACAGACCCCCAGAATGGGCTATAAGTATCATTGTATCTTTCAGGCAATAAAAGGCACTGTGGCTGCAAAGAGGGCCGTCTTTGTGCTCCCAGAGTTACTCACTGGCCCAGTGGTCTTCTGGGGTGGTCCAGGCCTCCCTGGTGTGGTCTGCAGTAGACTTTCAGAGTTCTGTGGATTGGTCTATGCTTTGTCTCTACTAACACTCCAGAGGGATTTATAATTTACTTCTGCTCCCTCTTCTGAGAGTTCGCTAGATTTTAATGCCATTCTTCTTGCTTCCCCTTGTGACACTGTCCATGTCGACCCTGTGCCTCATTTTTACAGTGCCAAGGCGGCCTGAGTGTTCTCTGGTTCTGACAAAGTAGCCCTTTAGTCTAAAGTGTCAGCTTCTCTGGTTCACTCTGGCTTTTAGTTAACATAATATCTTATAATGCTGAATTTCAGCCCCATAACTGGGCACAACATTGCTCAGAAGTTATCTCCTCTTTTACTAACAGCCATTTTTCTCCTCCAAAGGCGGGTGTTGTCAAGACATCTTCCAGACTGTGCCTAGTAAAAGGCCAAGAAAGGAAACCAGGAAAAACAGAGAAATTATTTGTGGGTCAAGGTTTGTTATTCAAATCAAAGTTTCATTTTAGTGGAGAGACAGGAAAAGAACATATGCATGCCCACCCAGACAGTTTATTATAAGCACAATTGTTTTCCTTTGTTATTGGCTGTTATTTCAAAGGCTCTTGAAAGTATATATAGAGTCATTACTCTTTAAAGTAGTAACTCTCTGCAAAAGTTTACAGAAGCATCTATCTATTGGCCTAATTTTTCAATGAAAGAACATTTAAACCACAACAACCTGAGAGTCCCAGAACCTCTTCAACTTTTTTTGCTCTGTTTGTTTGACAATGAAATTTCACATCTGGGTTGACAAGCTTGGTGCCAAGTTTTAACATAATGTGATTTCAAATGGATTAGCTATTATGTTCAAGCAGGAAGACTCCGGCTTCTAACAGAGCTCCTTGATAGCCCTTCACCCATAACTTGCTGCTGGAACAAAGAGTTCGTCACTTCGCTTGGTGGCCAGTGAACACAGGCTCTTGATCCAGACTATTTTCCTAGAGGGAACCAATTACTTTTTCATTCACTGTTTGTCAGTTGCCGGGCAGGGCCCAAACATCCAGGTTCCTCCGTTTATCTCATCTGTGTTAACGTGCTTCTCTGAGCCTCAAGCCAACGTGATCCAGTTTATTCAAACTTGTCCTCATTGAGAGGGCCACTGTTCCACTATTAACTATGCACATCAATAGTACCTCACCCAAAACCTACTGTAAAGATTTTGGAACAATTAACCCCCCACATGCCAATGGCTCAAATGTGATCAAGGTTTATTATTTTTTGCTTCTATTAAGTGTAAAATATGTTCTCCACTAGCAGCCTGCTCTGCTTCAACACGGGGCACGGGGCCCTAGGGTGACTCTGCCATCAGTCTCACATGGGCCGTATGTAATAGCCCAGCACAGGAGAAAGAACGGGGCAAAGCACATCTGGAGGTGTTTGAGGGCCAGGCCTGTAGTGTCACATACCACTTCTGCTCCCATTTCTTCCGTCACAAGGCCAGACTGAATCACCAAGAGCCACGGAGGAGGAAGAGGAAACGGGGTTGGTGAATCGTGAACCGGTGTCTGCCCCTCTTTGTTCTAGCCCCAAAGCTTAGTTTATAGCACCTCCCAGCTCCAGCCCCTAGAGATGCTAGGGGTCTCTGGCACAGGAACTGGGATAGAATCATCTCTACCCTTCGTCCTCATCCTGGTCTCTGGGGGAATGAATGGATGAATTTCAGCCAAAAGAGTGAAAGTGTAGACACATTTTATGAATCTTGGACCTTTTGATGGTAAGGACAGATGGTGAGGCTCAACAGATGTAGCTGTTAAGGTCATCTTTTGCAAATTGAAAAAGGATTCTTGTCTTTTCTAATTGTATAAAACTAATATGCGCTCATCATACAAATTCAGAAAAATGCTGAAAATAAGTTAAGGAAGGAGATTAAAAACCACTCATAATCCCTTTTCCCAAGAGACGCTAACATTTTTCTTGCTTATATATTCTGATAGAATCTTTATGTGCATGTCATTTAAATTAATTTGTGTCTACAAAACTGAGATCATACTGTATAGTATATGCTATTTTGCAACTTGCTTTTTTACTTAACAGGATACATTCTGAATATCTATAATGTACAGAAAAATAGATCTGCATCATAATTTTTGGCTATGTACTATTTGATTGTGTAGACATGAATGAGAATGTACAATACACTGCACTGAAAAGGTATAAACTAGGTGGTCAGTGAGACCAGGGATTATGTCTGTTTTATTTATCAGTTTATTCCCAGGGCAAGATATGATGTCTTGCTCATAGAGGGTGCTCAATCATATTCTAATTAAGCTGGCCTCAGCAAGGTGGACAGAGCCTCTCAGACCCTCAGTGAGCGATAGTCTCTCAATTGTGTCCAATGTTTTGCAACCCCATAGACTGTTGCCTGCCAGGCTCCTTTGTCCATGGAATTCTCCAGGCAAGAATATTGGAGTGAGTTGCCATTTCCTTCTCCATTTCAGATCTTGGTGTGCATACAAATTAAGTGGCTTGCTTATTTGCTTGCTTTGTGTCATTCATGTCCAACTCTTTGCGACCCAATGGGCTGTAGCCCGTTAGGTTCCTCTGTCCTTGGGATTCTCCGGCAAGAATACTGGAGTGGGTTGCCATTTCCAATGCCAGGGAATCTTCCCAACCCACATCTCTTGTGTTTCCTTCTTTGGCAGGGGGGCTTCTTTACCACTGGCACCATCTGGTATGTGGGGAATCTTGTTAAAACACAGAGTGTCATTCAGAATGTCTAGATGAGCCCTGAGATTCTGCAATCTCACCAAGCTTCCATGTGATGCCCCTGTTGCTATACATTCAATAGCAAGGATTTAAACTAATGATTCTCAACTGGGGGTGATTTTGTCACCTGGACTCACTTGGCAAGATCTATAGACCATTTTTTTTGTGTGTATGGTGCTAATGTTAAAGCCATGAAGTTAAAAGATGCTTACTACTTGGAAGGAAAGTTATGACCAACCTAGACAGCATATTAAAAAGCAGAGACATTACTTTGCCAACAAAGGTCCATCTAGTCAAGGCTATGGTTTTTCCAGTGGTCATGTATGAATGTGAGAGTTGGACTGTGAAGAAAGCTGAGCACTGAAGAATTGATTCTTTTGAACTGTGGTGTTGGAGAAGACTCTTGAGAGTTCCTTGAACTGCAAGGAGATCCAACCAGTCCATCCTAAAGGAGATCAGTCCTGAGTGTTCATTGGAAGTACTGATGTTGAAGCTGAAACTCCAATTCTTTGGCCACCTGATGCAAAGAACTGACTCATTGGAAATGACCCTGATGCTGGGAAAGATTGAGGGCAGGAGGAGAACGGGATGACAGAGGATAAGATGCTTGGATGGCATCACGACTCAATGGACATGAGTTTGGGTAAGCTCCAGGAGTTGGTGATTGACAGGGAGGCCTGGTGTGCTACAGTCCAGGAGGTCACAAAAAGTTGGGCACGACTGAGTGACTGAACTGAACTGAGTGTTTAAGAACCTGCCTGCCAAGGCAGGAGACAGATATAAGAGATGTGGGTTCTATCCCTGGGTCTGGAAAATCCCCTGAAGAAAGGCATGGCCACTCACTCCAGTATTCTTTCCTGGAGAATCCTAAGGACGAGGAGCCTGGAGGGCTACAGTCCAGAGGGTCACAAAGAGTTGGACACGACTGAAGCAACTTAGCATGCACGTGTGCACAGACATTTTTTGGTTGTTATGACTGGGGTGTGTGTGATGGGGGTGGGGGTGCTACTGGCACCTAGTTAGTGGACAGAGACCAGGGATGCTGGGATACATTCTCCAATGCACAGAACAGCCCCCACATAAAGAATTATTCAGCCCAAGTTTTTAACAGTGCCACTGCCAGAAACTCTGATCTAGCCTTTCTCAACTAGTATTTCTCATCTGTGCACAGACAGATAATGATTTGTGTGACCATTTTCTCAATTTTCCTAAGGATAGTACATAACTAGTACTAAATTATATACAGAGGGTAAGTTGATTGATTACACATAATGGATGCTTTAGGTAGTTCCAGCTTAATTCTTTCCCAGAACTTAGATTTACAGCTGGCCATACAGCTATCCTGTTTCAGGGATTAAGGGAAGACAAAAACCTCACAGTTTCATTTCTCTCTCTCCCTTTCTCCCTCCCTCCTTCTTTCTTTTTGTGGAAAGAGGAATTGGAAATTACTGCTTGCACTTAAGCTTTTCTTGAGAGTTGAAGAAATAACTTATTAGAAAAATATAGACTGCATTGATTATTCAGTTGGGGGATATTCATAGGAGCTTTTTATATATATATATCATATATATATATCATAGGAGCCATGATCCTAATGCATTACTCTTGACACAGAGCTGCAGCCAGTAAAATACAGTTCAGCCACCAAAAATTACTCAAGTTCCGAAAAGGAACTTTTTGAACACCATGAAAGAAATAACAGAACACAACAATATTTAAAAACAAAGAAAACAAACAAAATGTATGGACTTGTTTCCTCCTATTCTTGATGCAAATACCCCTCAACTTTTCCACCAAACTTAACTCAGGTCTTTTCTATTTCTCCCCAGTTGCTCTTAAGTTAGGTATCATAAAAGGCCAAAAGAACTAGCTTTGATGAGGATAATTTTCCTTGATGGCACAATAGATAAGAATCTTTATGAACGAAGTCAGAATTTTCTTTAGAAGACAGGGGAGAGGATATGGACAAAAATAGAGTACAGATACAATATTAGTATTCTTCAGAGAAATACAACCAATAGATGTATAAAACAAGGAACTTGTTCACATGATTATGGAGGCCAAAGAATCCCAAGATCTGCAGTCTGCAAATGGCAGATTCGGGAGAGCCAATGGCATATGTTCCAGTTTGAGTCCCAAGAACCAGAACTGATGGGGTAAATTCCCATCTTAAAGCTGACAGGCTCCAGACTTAAGAAGAGTCAGTTTTCATTTCAGTCCAAAGGCAGGAAAAGACCAATATTCCATCTCAGCAGTCAGATAAGAGGAGTTTCTTCTACTCAAGTCTTCAGTTGACTGGGTGAGGCCCACCCACATTATGGGCTTCCCTGGTGGCTCAGATAGTAAAGAATCTGCCTGCAATGCAGGAGACGTGGGTTCGTTCCTTGGGTCAGGAAGATCCCTTGGAGAAGGGAATGGCAACCCACTCCAGTATTCTTGCCTAGGAAATTCCATGGACAGAGGAGCCTGATGGGCTACAGTCCATGTCGTGGCAGAGTCAGACACAACTGAACAACTAATACGTACACCCACATTAGGGAGGATGATCTGCTTTGTTCAGTCTACCATCTCAAATGTAAATCTCATCTAGAAATACCCTCACAGACACACCTCAATTAATGTTCGGCCCAACATCTGGGTACCCTATGGCCCGGTCAAGCTGACACATAAAAATAAGCGTTACAGATATGGCTATTGAACATACATATGTTTGTGTGAAAGTCACTCAGTCATGTCTGGACTCTTTGCGATCCCATGGACTGTAGCCCACCAGGCCCCCCTGTCCATGGGGTTCTCCAGGCAAGAATACTGGAGTGAGTTGCCATGACCTCCTCTAGGGGATTTTCCCATGCCCTCCTCTAGGGAATCTTCCTATGCCCTCCTCTAGGGAATCCTTAATCTTTGATCTAGGGATCGAACCAGGTCTCCTGCATTCTTTACTGGCTGGTCCACCAGGGAAGCAAGCCCTGGTATGGGTAGCCTATCCCTTCTCTGGGGGAAATTCCTGACCCAGGAATCGAACCGGAGTCTCTTGCATTGCAGGTGGATAATATTGCTAATATAGATACTATTGGTCTGATCCCATTGGTATGCACTCATGACAGTGTTCTGGGGCTCCCTTCCCATGAGTGTCTCCAGATAAGGTTACTTCTGATCTAAATTCTTCTGAAGATTTCTTCTGAAGTTATAATATTTTGAGCCAATATTGCTTTCCTAAGTGACCCACAGAGAAGGAGGGGAGGGGGAAGCAAATTTTTAAAAAATTGGGACTATCTGAACTTTGCTGAGAGGCTCAGAGGACAGTGACCTTTCTCAGGGCCTCTGCCTAGAGTGGTACACCGTGCTTGTTTCAAAGGAAACCAATCCCCTATCCTCTCACCAGGCCCAGTGTTAGCCCCGCAAGGAGCGGCTCTTTTCTGATTGGTGCACCCAGAAGGATGCCTTTTTCTGATTGGTCTCTGGAGACGAATGGTTCTGTGTTGTCTTGGGCAATCATTTGCTCTTCCTAGAGAGAGAGGGCTTGGGGGACTAGTAACCCCTGCTGAGAATTCCTCTAAAACTGAAAAGGCCAAATATTTTTAGACTGCCCAGCACCAAGTTTGAAACACAGCGGTCATCACTCAGTACACAGCAGGGGCAAGAGAAGGAGGGCAGGCTGGCGAGAGGATGCTGGGAAGGGAGGGGCTTAAGGTGGTTACAGCTTGGCCTCAGGAGAGGCACAGTCTCTAGATCTGACTTCTCACTAAATGCCTGCAGGTTCTGTGGCCTTGAACAGGTTGAAAACTACTTCTCAATTTTTGAGCTGGTAATGGGGTTGTTCAGGGATTAAACCAGATATGCAGGGCACAGACTAACGTAGCTTTTAACATGAAGTGCTTCAGACGCTTTCAAATCTAAAGCACAGCATGTTGATGGTTAACAGCTCTTGCGCATCTTAGGGTACATATATTCTAGACTTAATGAATAAGAGTGGGACCTTGTTTTAAAACAACCCCTGGCCAAAAATCAGGAACATACCCTGCTCCTTGCCAGACCCCAAATTACCTATTAGGTAGCTAGTGAAAAGAATTCGAAGAAACAGGGAGCAAGCTGAAGGCATGTTTCAACAAACTCACTTAGGTCCTATTTCGACTCAAGACATTGTCTTGAATAATTTCAAAGGTCCCAGTATATCTAGAGAACGCTCCCTTTTGAGGAGCTTCTCAGAGAAATACGTCATTTAAGGTCATGCTCTCCTTCTGCAATGCAGGAGACCCCGCCTGCAATGCAGGAGAATCTGCCTGCAATGCAGAGAATTTCTGCAATGCAGAGAGTCCTCCTGCAATGCAGGAGACCCCGGTTCGATTCCTGGGTTGGGAAGATCCTCTGGAGAAGGGATAGGCTACCCACTCCACTATTCTTGGGCTTCCCTTGTGGCTCAGCTGGTAAAGAATCTGCTGCAATGCAGGAGACCTGGGCTCAATCCCTGGGTTGGGATGATCCCCTGGAGAAGGGAAAGGCTACCCACTCCAGTATTCTGGCCTGGAGAATTCCATGGACTGTGTAGTCCATGTGGCCACAAAGAGACACAACTGAGTGACTTTCACTTCACTTCACTTCACTTCTTCACTTTCTGCAAGGTGACCAGCTTCCATTACTGATAATAAGGATGACTAACAGAGATGACATCTAATTATAGCCCTTCCTTTTCCATTTGGCACAAAGAGACACTTCCTTTCCTTATAAACAGAAATATTAAGATGTAACCAGCACACCAGTAACCACGTCATGAGGTCAAGTCAGACATAAAGAGTGATGTTTTCTTTCCCTCCCCTTCTGCATTGTGTAATTGATCCAGTGGGCATAGAATGGTTCCAGCCCAAAGTTCCATGTGCTCCTGATGGCAGGTTACCAAGGCCGTGTGTTCACAGAGAAAGGAAGAATTGTAACTTTGCAGCTGACCTAGTGGGATTGTCATGACATATAGCACTCCATGGTGCTTTTGACGTGTGATCTGGGTTGAGATCAACAGATTAGAGGCTCTTGGATGTTCAGAATGGTCCATTCCTTCCCAACATGGGCCATGTCCTCATTTAACTCAGTTTCTTGCTAGTGTCTGTTGCATAGACTCCTTTCCCTTTTAAGAAACTGACTTCTATGGGGCCACATGGCCTTGTACCTCGGGGCTGCAGGTGCCTGGTGTTTATCCTGTAGCTGAGCTGGAGTCCCCACGGTTACATAAGCCAGGGGCACTTCCAAACATGACAGTAGCTGGAGAATATTTGCTTAGCAAATTAACAGCGTAAATAAGATTAAAAGGAGGCAAGGAGTGGGTTTAAATGTTAAAATGCCTGAGGACAGACTGTGTTTGAGCATCTTAAAAGCATCTATTAATACTTAAGTAATTTAAAATTACTTGTACATGCACCATGCCTATTACAGCAGGCCAGGCTTGATTGAGCTATGTGTATTTGTATATGTAGCTGGAATAAGGAAGAAATTGCTTTTCCACTGTTCAGTGATCTACAGATTTCACTTACATCTCAAACATCCTTTGTGTAGCAGCCTATGGATTCAAACAAAAAGATATGACTGCCACTGCCCAGGTCTTGGAACCCACCAAACTCCTGTTGTTCATGCAGTACCTCCCGGTGGTCTCCCCACATATGGAATTCATGGAGAGTGACTTACAGCCATCTGTGAATCAGCTTAGGAACGTTGATCTCACTGCCTCTTCTCTCCTTGTTCAGCCTCCAAGGGCCCCTGCCACCCTCTACTTTGACCTCTGCCACCCTGTATTGTCTGCAGCTGCAGTCGCCTGCCTCCCAAGCCACATTCCTGCCTTTGACCTGGGCCCTTTCCAAAAGACCTCTGCCTGGCCAAGGTTCAGCTAATGCGCCCGACCACCACCAGTGCTATCAGTCAGCACAGGACTATGACAGCTTCAGTCTCCTGTAAATTAGGAAGGAAAACATTCACTCCCTCTATGTCCCCTTCTGATGGATGGAGTCGGGGGCAGGGTGTTCCCACAGCATGGTTCCTTGGGTCTTGGATTATTCTTAGGTTTATTGCAACACCTGTCAGTTTACACACTCAGCTCCTATTCTTCAAGGAATGGACAGATGTCACCTGGGGAACACGGATGGGAGGATTTCACAGCCAGATACTATGCTGCAAGTTCCAGAAACATCTACTGTTTCTGGAGAGAGAAGCAACAGTACTCTAACAACAGGACCCTGCTCTTGGGTCTGGCTGGCTGGACCATTTTATCCTTTTATTCCAAATAATAAATTATTCCTTGAGGAGTCTGCTTCTCTCTCTGCTCCCCACCCATCTCCCACCACCTAATCACCACCCCCTCACCCCAAAATACATCCACACCCATTTGAATCCCATGGGAGATACAGCGACTCAGGCAGCAACTCACCCCCATGTTTATCAGTTGGTGCAAATAGATTCGGAGGGTGGAGTTTTGGAGATCTGGGTAGGCTGGGGGCAATAAAAGGTGGGGTATCATCTACCACATTCTACAAATGAATACTAGCCAGGCCCTTTGTTTTTTATGAGTTCATTTTATGATTTTATTCAATTAGTCTACATCAGGGAGGTCATGCAGAGAAGGCAATGGCACCCCACTCCAGTACTCTTGCCTGGAATATCCCGTGGATGGAGGAGCCTGGTAGGCTGCAATCTATGGGGTTGGGAAGAGTTGGATACAACTGAGCAACTTCACTTTCACTTTTCACTTTCATGCATTGGAGAAGGAAATGGCAACCCACTCCAGTGTGCTTGCCTGGAGAATCTCAGGGACAGTGGAGCCTAGTGGGCTGCCGGCTATGGGGTTGCACAGAGTCTCACACGACTGAAACAACTTAGCAACAGCAGGGAGGTCATGCACTTCAGAAGTTCATCTTATAAGCTGCTAACCAGGGAACACTAATAGAGAAATCCAAGGACGAGGATAGCATTTTGAAAAGTTAAGGTATATAGTTTCCATTGAGATAATTTTTAAAGTTGAAAATGATGAAAATGACAAGCACTTGTGTGTGAGATTATTTATTTAGTACAAAAAAATCCCAAGGCTCAGACAGTGAATGATACAATATGTAACATAATAACATAATTCTTCTCTATGTATTTTTCTAAGGGCTCTTAATTCCAAGTTTACTCTGATTTCCCAACTTTTTATTTAGAAGGCAGTTCCAAGAGAACTGTGGAAAAATAAATAGTGGGAGACTAGAACATCTTAGGTTGAAGTCTTTGAACACCACCTCCACCCGTCTCTTGCCCTAAAGAAAGTTTTTCTAGAATGCTTAAGAAGCCAGGAGAAGAGTTGCCCACACTTTGCCTTTGATTCTTTGGTTTTGCCAGCTACAGCCTGTCCTTTAGATTTTATCTTTGCCTTTGGGGTTTCAACTATCACCCAAATGAAAATGCCCTGATTTCCATCTCCAGCTCTGATCTCTACTGGACCTTGGATGTGAAACCCTCCAGAGCCACACCTACTCCTTTCTCCCTTCATCTAAAACACAAGATTTAGAAGCAAATCTATTCATTTCTTTCTTCCCAAACTAGGTCTGTATCTGGACTTGTTCATTTCAGTCAATCACTCTGTTTTGTAAGTTCAGTTACTATTAAATATATGAAAACTTTTCAAAGGATTGGGAGGCTTTATTTTTCCAAAAACTGAAAGCTTAAAAAAAAAAGTTGTTTTTTCCCTCTAGTATTGAGTTGGAAGTTTTTCTATTTCTCTTATTTCCTTTCTAAGGGAAGGAACACAGCTGAACAGCAGGCAGACACGGATGGTGGCCGCAGGAGAAAGCCTGAAGCAAAGTAGCTACCGTGTCTATTGGCTGAGCATCATGATGAGTGGACAGGAGTCCAGCCCCAGATGCCATTTCAGGATAAGATCAGCAGTCCAAAGCCATTGCTCCCACCTTCCCAGCATCCCTGGGGAGCAGGAGCTGGGTGTGGTACCCCTCTTGGATGCGATGCCAAGCTTCCAGCCAGCGAGGCCACGTGCAGATGGTGGGCATCAACTGAAAATGCAATGATGTCACAGGCACAGCTGCTGCTGTGTCCACCCTCAGGTTTTGCTCACAGTCTGGCTTCGGCCTGGTACTGAGCACATTCTGTGCTTCCTGGTCTTCTCCAGGCCATGCTTTGCTTCTTCCACCCATCCACTCCCAAGCGGAGGCTGCAGCTGCCGCTGCTTACAGCCTGTTTCCATGGTCTCTTTCCAGACCAGTGTCAAGAGTGGGAATGTGGGCTCACAGCTGACACTAGCTGGCTCTTTGTCTTCTTGTCAAATGGAACAAATTAGGGGGCAGCTGAACTATCTTTTCTTTTTATATTACTCCTCCAACTTCCAAATTTTTCTTAATGGCTAAAAGCTCAGTCTCTGTTGCCAGGCTTTTTGGGTTCAAGCCTAGGCTCCACCATTTTACAAGCTGTGTGAAAATTGGGCAAGTCACTTAACCTTTCTATGCCTCAGTCCCCCATCTGTTAAAAGGAGATAATAACAGGACTTATAAAATGAATAAGGAGATTAAAGGAATTAATATATGTAAAGAACTTAGGATAGTGCTTGACCTATAGTAAATACTGTGCTGTGCTTAGTCGGTCAGTCATGAACGACTCTTTGTGACCACATGGACTGTAGCCCGCCAGGCTCCTCTGTCCATGGAACTTCTCCAGGTAAAAACACTGGAGTGGGTTGCCATGCCTCTCCTCCAGGGGATCTTCCCAACCCAAGGATCGAACCTAGGTCTCTAGCATTGCAGGCAGATTCATTACCATCTGAGTCACCAGGGAAGACCATGAATACTGGAGTGGGTAGCCTATCCCTTCTCCAAGGGACCTTCCCGACCCAGGAATCGAATCGAGGTCTCCTGCATTGCAAGCAGATTCTTTACCAGCTGAGTTACCATGGAAGCCCATAATAAATACTACCTATTACAATTTTTATTACTGAAAAGATGTTCACTCCACAGTAGTAAGTCATATCATAATTGAAATGGTCATTTCCAAGAGAGGTGTTTATTACCAATAGGAAATTTTGTTAAACATTTTCAATTTTAAGACAGGAAATTCACTATTTCACTAAATCCTATAATACAGACAAGGAGAGGTTTTTGTTATACCCATAGAGGAAGCTCAGAGAATTTTAATAGCTTTTCTAAGATCATTGAGTTTGTAAGTACAGAGTAGAAACAAACTTAAGGTCATGTGGTATTGAAGAAGACTCTTGAGTCCCTTGGACTGCAAGGAGATCATACCAGTCAATCCTAATGGAAATCAATCCTGAATATTCATTAGAAGGACTGATGCTTAAGCTGAAGTTCCTATCCTTGGCCGCCTGATGCGAAGAAGTGACTCGTTGGAAAAGATCTTGATGCTGGGAAAGATTGAAGGCAGGAGGAGAAGGGGATGACAGAGGATAAGATGGTTGGATGGCATCACCAACTCAATGCGCCTGAGTTTGAGCAAGCTCTAGGAGTTGGTGATGGACAGGGAAGCCTGGCGTGCTGCTGTCCATGGGGTTGTAAAGAGTTGGACACAACTGAGTGACTGAACAACGACTCCAAATTTCATATTCTTTCTACTCCATTAAGCCGCCTCAATTTGTACTGATCTGTTCAATCCATTTTTGCTGAGGAAGAACATTGTACTAGGGTGAAATGAAATCAGGTATGATGAAGAAACAGATACCAATAAAAAGACAAGTAGACAAACAGAGGTACAGCCTTTCACCCAAAAGCGGTACCCTTCAAATATATAAAATTTAATTGCTTTAATTGAATGATGGATTGGATCCAGTTAACTATTTAAAGAAACTTTTCTAAGTAGGTGAACTCCTAAATCAAAGTTTGGTCAGCAAATCAGAAAATCATCTAAATATTTTAGCAGGAAGGGATTTAATAGTAGGAACTATGTGCCTCTGAAACTATCAGAAGAGTCGAAGCCATGAAAGTCACAGAGATGCTCTGATTTTTTTAGATCACAAAGAGCCTCTATCAGGCCCTTAAGAAAACAGACAAATCACAAGAACTCACTAGAGAGCCATTGCAAACCTCACTTACTATTTTCCATAGCTGCCTATTGCTTCCAGAGAGAAATAATGGCTGATTCTCTTTTGCCATGGAAATCTCCTATCAGTGCCTTTCACTGACTATATCTGAAGAACTCTCCCGGCAAAGAAGTCTGAGAAATGTAGTTTGCAGGCTTCCAGCTCTGTGATAATTGAACACACTTAGAAGAGCAAGGATACTGTCGTTGTTCAGTTGCTCAGTCATGCCCAACACTTTTCAACCCTATGGACTGCAGCACGTCAGACTTCCCTGTCCTTTACCATCTCCCCTAGCTTGCTCACACTCATGTCCATTGAGTCAGGGATGCCATCTAACCATCTCATCCTCTGTTGCCCTCTTTTCCTCCTGCCCTCACTCTTTCCCAGCCTCAAGGTCTTTTCCAATGAGTTGGTTCTTTGCATTAGGTGGCCAAAGTATTGGAGTTTCAGCTTCAACATCAGTCTTTCCAATGAATATTTAGGACTGATTTCCTTTAGGATCGATTGGTTTGATCTCCTTGCAGTCCAAGGGACTCTTGAGCATCTTCTCACACACCATAGTTCCAAAGCATCAGTTCTTAGGTACTCAGTTTTCTTTATGGTCCAACTCTCACATCCATGACTACTGGAAAAACCATAGCTTTGACTATATGAACCTTTGTTCACATAGTCTCTGCTTTTTAATATGCTGTCTAGGTTGGTCATAGCTTTTCTTCCAAAGAGCAAGCATCTTTTAATTTCATAACTACAGTCACCATCCACAGTAATTTTGGATCCCAAGAAAATAAAGTCTGTCATTTTTTCCATGGTTTCCCCATCTATTTATCATGAACTGATGGGACCAGATGCCATGACATTAGTTTTTGTTTTTGTTTTTTTTTAAGCTAGCTTTTTCACTGTCCTCTTTCACCTTTATCAAGAGACTCTAGTTCCTCTTCATTTCCTGCCATAAGGGTGGTATCATCTGCATATCTGAGGTTGTTGATATTTCTCCCGGCAATCTTGATTCCAGCTTGTGCTTCATCCAGCCTGGCATATCACATGATGACTTAAAGAGCAAGCATCTTTTAATTTCATAACTACAGTCACCATCCACAGTAATTTTGGATCCCAAGAAAATAAAGTCTGTCATTTTTTCCATGGTTTCCCCATCTATTTATCATGAACTGATGGGACCAGATGCCATGACATTAGTTTTTGTTTTTGTTTTTTTTTAAGCTAGCTTTTTCACTGTCCTCTTTCACCTTTATCAAGAGACTCTAGTTCCTCTTCATTTCCTGCCATAAGGGTGGTATCATCTGCATATCTGAGGTTGTTGATATTTCTCCCGGCAATCTTGATTCCAGCTTGTGCTTCATCCAGCCTGGCATATCACATGATGTACTCTACATAGAAGTTAAGTAAGTAGGGTGACAATATACAGCCTTGATGTACTCGTTTCCCAGTTTGGAATCAGTCTGCTGTTCCATGCCCAGTTCTAGCTGTTGTTTCTTGACCTGCATATAGATTTCTCAGGAGGCAGGCAAGGTGGTCTGGTATTTCCATCTCTTTAAGTATTTTCCATAGTTTGTTGTGATCCACATGATCAAGGCTTTAGTGTAGTCAATAAAGCACTACTTTTCTTTGGGATTAGAATGAAAACTGACCTTTTCCAGTCCTGTGGCCACTGTTGAGTTTTCCAAATTTGTTGGCATATTGAGTTCAGCACTTTCACAGCATCGTCTTTTAGGACTTAAAATAGCTCAGCTGGAATTCCATCACCTCCACCAGCCTTGTTCATAGTGATGCTTCCTAAGACCCACTTGATTTTGCACTCCAGGATGTCTGACTCTAGGTGAGTGATATTGTTGGGTATCTATAAATACTATATAGCACTCCCCATTGACTCGAAAAGTATCTGCAGATGGGGATGACTCTCTTCTTCAAGTCCAGGAAACTAGTGTTTCATGGTGATAGGTATCACATTGTCTACTTCCATGCGCATGAAGGGCTTCGCTTGTGGCCTAGTCAATAAAGAATCCTCCTGCAATTCAGGGGACCCAAGTTCCACCTCTGGGTTGGGAAGATCCCCTGGAGCAGGAAATGGCATCCCACTCCAGTATTCTTGCTGAGAAAATCCTATGGACAGAGGAGTCTGATGGGTTACAGTTCAGGGAATCATAAGAGTTGGACACGACTTAGTGACTAAACCATCACCACCCACATTAAAGAGCTGAAAGTTCTTCCTTGTACTATCTTATTGCCATTAAAGTCCCCAGAGATGCTGTTTGAGGGTATTGCTCTGAGACAACTGGGTCCATATAAAGAAGGATGTCCTTCTGAGTCTCGAAGATCTTGGGGTTTGGGATACTGTCCCTTGTGTTAGATGATAAATATGTGGGTGCTTTGCATGCAGCAGCCAGGGGAAGGCCCTCACATTGTGCGTCGCTTATGGGGCTTCTCAGCCTTGGTGGTAGGTCCCGCCCCTGAATTGGTGATCTAGAAACAAGCCCCCGAGCGCCATGCCATTGTGTTGATCTCTGTTCATGCCGATTCTTTCCTCCCTGCAAGTGCTTGGTCCCCTCTCCAGGCTTCAGGCGCACATGCCCATCCCACTCTCCCTCGTCCCAGCCCCAGTCCAAAGTGATCCTCAGGGATGGGAGTCTTTAGCCAAGGTCTCTATCTTCTCTCCAAGTCCAAGTTGTCACAGTGCTGATTTCCTTTCAGTTCCCAAGGGCTTTTCCTCTCTGGACCAAATCTATTCCAACAAATAAAAAATGTTGGCTTTCAAACAATCATTTCTGATATAAGATGTGAGAACTTACTTTGGAAGTGACATCTGCACATCAAATATTGCTTTCTAAAAATGTTTCCAAAAACAGACATACACATATACAGTTGCTTGGTTTATGACAGAGCCACAATTAAATGAGAGGGAGATCTTTCTCATAAGTCATGTTGGGACAGTTAGATATCTGTATGTAAATGTTAACCCCAATAACCTTTATTTATTAATAAACTAATAAATATCTAAAAAATGGAGTATTTTCATGACCTTGGCACAGGCCATAATTTTTAAAAGTCAAGACATAAAATGGACTAAGCACAAAAGAAAAAGCTAAAAAATTGGACTTCATTAAAATTAAGAACTTCTGTTCTTCAAAAGTTCAGAAATGGCACCAGTGAGAGATAAGGCAGATTGGAAGAAGACATGTGCAGTATATATGTCTAATGTGAGATTGACATCCACAGTATCCTATGAATCAATAAGAAGAAAGACAAAAAAAAAAAAAACCTGTAAATATACAATGAGAGGGAGAGTTGAGCTGCTGCTGCTGCTACACTAGGTAAAAGAGAATGTATAAAGGACAACAACCATGTGGAGAAGTCCTCAATATTATTAGTTATCAGGATAGTACAAATTAAAACCACAATGAAATGCCATTACATACTTACAAGAATATGAAAAATTTAAAAAGATGGACAAAACCAAGTGTGGCAAGGTTGTAAGCAACTGAAACTCTCATATCAATACATTGATGCTGGGAGTATGAAGTGATGTAATCACTTTGAAAACTCCTTGTCAATATCTAATTAAGCTAACCATACATTGTTTTCCTAGATAGAGATTTCCCAAGAGAAATAAGTACTTGCATCCAACAAAAAGAAAATCCTTAGAAGCTTTATTCATAATAGTCATAAACTGGAAATAACTCAAATATCATCAACAATAGAATGGATAAATAAATATATATTATATATATATATATATATATCACAAGACATCAAATAGGTATATAAAACAGTATTTTAATGATTTAATGTAACTAACCCAGAAATGAGTTATATATGTACATATATATGTAACTCAGCAATAAAAAGAATGAGCTAATGCTCAAACAGCATAGATAAATCTCAAAGACATTATGTCGAAGGAAAGAAGCCAACAACAAAGATACTCTCAGATTTTAATCAATATTATAATCAATACTCTCAGATTACATTTATATAAAAGTCAAGGACAGGCAAACAGGTCTATGATGATAGAAGTTAGTATGGCTACCTCTTGAGAGTGGATGGGTGCTGACCAAGAAGGAGCCAAAGAATCCTTCTAGAGTGTGTGGGAATGTTTATGTCTTGATCTGGGTGGTGTTTACATGCTTGTATACATTTGTAAAAATCTAGTGAATCATGTTCTTAATATCAGTGCACTTACTGTAGGCATATCGTACTTCAACTTAATCAGAAGGGGAAAAAGAACTCATTTGAGAAATTAAAAAGGTAAATGTTAAATATTCCTGTCTCTTTTTCTCTTCTTAGAGCAACTTAAATTCTTCCCCAAGAAATGTATATACCTCTGACCGACTTAGGGAAGGACTCCAAGCAAGAGAGCTGGAAAAGCAAAGAGCACATGTGTGTTTCGTTGCTGTCTCATATCTCTTTAGCCTTTTGCTAGCCGTGGAGAGACATACATGCTTCAGGATGGGGATGGAAGGAAGAAAGAAGAGAGCACCCCCAATCAGGTTGCCCTCTAGAGCACTTGTACATAGCAGCAAGCTGCATACACACGACACTTGATGAACATGTGCTGCTTTTCTGATTGAGTCTTTCTCGGCAGGCTGGGCCCCATTAAAGACCACAGAAACAAGCCTGATTGCATGGAGGTGCACAGGCTGATTTCACAAGGTGCCCTTGAGTGGACTCCCTGCTTTCAATGCACATCTGAGCACTGTGCTCAGAGGGGCCCTTCTCTATTAGGTTAGCACTCAGCTTCAAGTGGGTCAGCATAGCTCTCCTGATGAAGATTCTGGGCTCACCTGATTCTTGCCTCTCAAGCCTGGGAAAGTCCCTTTTCTTTAACACTTCCTGGCAGGCCTCCCACTCCCCCTCCTGCTCTGCTTGGTGGCCTCTGGGTAAATTAGACATGCTACATTTGAACAACCTCAGCATCCGCAGACAAGCTTATCTCAGTCTGGCCACAGACTTAAAAGTACCTGCACTTCACATTTTGGGTAATCCATCCTTTGTCTACAGAAATGAACATCCCCTCCCATGAACTCCTAATAAATATCTGGAAGATCTCAAGGAATGAACCTTGGCTGACCCACACGTGCACATCTTTGAAATCCCTCCCTTCCGCACTTTCTGTGGAGCTGGGCGAGTGGTCTGAAAACCCTTGAACACTTTTGCGAATCATAAATTCAGAGAACTGTGAGTTTGGGGATTTGAGGAACAGATTTCAGGAAGTAGCATGGAATAATCATGTTTTGGGTCATTTCATCATTGTCCATTCCCAAGAGATTACATATGTTCTCTGCCTGTATCCCTACAGATCCATACTTCCTGTTGGAAGGAAAGAAACCAAGTCAGTACTCGATTTGCAAATGATATTAATCAAAATTTTATTTTAAGTGCAGCCCTTGGTAATGTGGGGATAGCTCCATCTCTCACAGAAGATCAATTCTGTCTGTTTGAATGTGCATGAAAAGCAATGTACGTCCTCTCTGCACAAAGAATCATCTCATAAATACGTATTCCTTTCCCATATGGCACATTTTCAGCCGTTGTTATGTGTTTAGTAAGAGGAACAGCAAGCAGTAGCTTTGAGCTGCGTGACCAAATTCATGTTATTTTAAGAATCTAAGAGTTTGACCTCAGTTCAGAGTCATACTTAAAATGGATAGGTTTTATGAGTTGCAACGGTAAAATGGGAATTCTTTGTTTAATGAGTTTATTTCATCATTGCTATGGGATGGAATAAGTGACAATTAGGGAGAGAATCATTCATTTTTCTCTGTGCAGAATTTACCAGATCCACAGGGTTTGGGTTCTAGCCTAGAAGTAGAACCCTCTGGTGCTTGAACTTCTTTGCTGTGGTCAAAAATGTGACTACAGGGGGAAAAGGATTAGAACATTTTTTAACAACTTCCAAAAGCGTCTAAGACATCAAAAGGGCTACATGAAGCAACATTTTAATGGTTTCATGTAAATGAACCAGAAATGGATATACTGCATTTCGTTTAGAGGTACATAGGGATTAAAATTAAAGGGGAAATGCTTACAGAGGGTTTCTGACTTTAATAAATCACAAATGTTTCTAAGACCGATTCTGTGCTGCATAGGATTAAGAAAGGACCGCTTGATTTTCCTAAAAAAATATTAATCTGTTATATTTTTAACTCATAAGATTCTGTGTTAGCTAACAGTGTTTAAATACAAATCATCTCTACCCATCATTGAAAATGCTGAGGCTACCATGGCAACAATAGATTTCATTTTTTTCAGTCTAAATAGCGACATTATCGCAGCTCTGAAAAACAAAGACTGGGAAGTGGTATCAGCAGAAATTTCAAGGATGTGTCAAGGTGGAGATTGCAAGCTTGTGGCCCATGACTGAATCTGTTTGGCACTCGTGTCTCATTTGGCCCAGAGAGCATCAAACTGTTTGTGAATTGTTTGCTAGCATTTAAACAATCTGTTGATGGGATCAAAAGTTAAGATTTCTGGTTTCTCTGGACAGATAGAGAATCTGGCTCCAGTGACCTTTATTGCCTGATGGCAACATTGGCAGGAGCTGAAGCTAGACTGACTCTTCAGAAAGCAAGTTCTCCAGTTTGCTACAGCCTCCGTCCTGAGCTACTTCAAGCAGCCACATCACCCTGTCCCTCTAGGCTTTAAACGTGATCCAAACCAAAGAACAGAGGAAGAATGCACACCTCCCTGAAAACTGCACCCATGTCAAAAAGCCATGGAGCATTTCTGCTCTGTCCTTCAAATGGAATATCAACTTTGTATTTTCAAATAGAGTTTCTTTCCTTTACCAAAACTCAACCCCAGATCCCTCAGTTTACTGTTCAGAGCCCCTTCATTGAAGAGGCAAGGAGAAACACAGGGAGCTTTATCTCTGCACAATACTTTAACTCTTCAGTCAGTCAACGAAATAGATGGCCCTTGAAACTAAAATCAAATTGTGGAATTAACTATGGCAATTATTTCTCCAAGTTCTATCTTCAGCCACTGAGAATTGGGGGCTACATATTCCACTGGCTATTTAATTATTACCAGCAATCTTTGGTAAGCACAAGATAACGGTTCTGTTGGCCAAAGTTTTTAACTAATTTAGACATTGTCCTAAGCAGGGAAAGATAATGGGATCAGGTGTGGCATGAGCCAGTTCCACATTATGACCACAGAAACACCCTTAAATCAAGCCAACAACTTCACCCACATAAACTGCTTATTATAAGGAAAAAGAGGTTAAAGTGTCCCTGAAGCACTGCAAACCTATTGTCATCATGAATAAGTAACTAAAAACACACTTGTAAGCAGAGGGGTATCATTTATATTTGCTTCGATTTGAATGAAATGGCTAAAACTAGGCAATGTGTCCAGTTATAACTCATAAGGCAGCCACTAATTCACCCTAGAATAAGTCCACCTTATAGGAGAATGACACAACCCTGGGTTATGACTTACAGCACTTAGGTCAAGGTGACTCATGATTTTAGCAGAATTGGAGATAAAAACAATGCCCAGAAGATTCACCTTCATCGAATGACAAGAGTTATCATTCAGTCCTGGACTCCCTTCTCTCCAGCTGAAATTGAGGCAGACAAGACTTACCACAACCCTTCCCTGAGTTATCCTCTCTACTTGTGCTTCTTCTCAATCTTATTTTTATGTGTGTGTTTGAATATTACCATTGAAATATGATGCTGTGAAAGTGCTGAACTCAATATGCCAACAAATTTGGAAAATTCAGCAGTGGCCACAGGACTGGAAAAGGTCAGTTTTCATTTCAATCCCAAAGAAAGTCAATGCCAAAGAATGCTCAAACTACCGCACAATTGCACTCATCTCACATGCTAGTAGAGTAATGCTCAAAATTCTCCAAGCCAGACTTCCACAATACGTGAACTGTAAACTCCCAGATATTCAAGCTGATTTTAGAAAAGGCAAAGGAACCAGAGATCAAATTGCCAACATTCGTTGGATCATCAAGAGAGCAAGAGAGTTCCAGAAAAACATCTATTTCTGCTTTATTGACTATGCCAAAGCCTTTGACTGTGGACCACAACAAACTCTGGAAAATTCTTAAAGAGATAAGAATACCAGACCACCTGACCTGTCTCTCGAGAAATCTGTGTGCAGGTCAGGAAACAACAGTTAGAACTGGACATAGAACAACAGACCAGTTCCAAATCGGAAAAGGGGTGTGTCAAGGCTGTATGTTGTCATCCTGCTTATTTAACTTATATGCAGAGTACGTCATGAGAAACACTGGGCTGGAGGAAGCATGAGCTGGAATCAAGATTGCCGGGAGAAATAACAATAACCTCAGATAAGCAGAAGACAACACCCTTATGGCAGAAAGTGAAGAGGAACTAAAAAGCCTTTGATGAAAGTGAAAGACGAGAGTGAAAAAGTTGGGTTAAACCTCAACATTCAGAAAACTAAGATCATGGCATCTGGCCCCATCATTCATGGCAAATAGATGGGGAGACAGTGGAAACAGTGACAGACTTTATTTTTGGAGGGGTCCACAATCACTGCAGATGGTGACTGCAGTCATGAAATTAAAAGATGCTTACTCCTTGGAAGAAAAGTTATGACCAACCTAGACAACATATTAAAAAGCAGAGACATTACTTTACAAAGGTTCATATAGTCAAAGCTATGGTTTTTCCAGTAGTCATGTATGGATGTGAGAGTTGGACTATAAAGAAAGCTGAATGTCAAAGAACTGATGCTTTTGAACTGTGGTATTGGAGAAGACTCTTAAGAGTCCCTTGGACTGCAAGGAGATCCAACCAGTCCATCCTAAAGGAAATCAGTCCTGAATATTCATTGGAAGGACTGATGCTGAAGCTGAAACTCCAATTCTTTGGCCACCTGATGCGGAGAACTGACTCCCTGGAAAATACCCTGATTCTGGGCAAGATTGAAAGCAGGAGGAGAAGGGGCTAAAAGGGTATGAGATGGCTGGATGACATCACCGACTCAATGGACCTGAGTTTGAGTAAGCTCCAGGAGACGGCAATGGCCAGGAAAGCCTGCCTTGCTGCAGTTCATGGGGTTGCAATGAGTCAGACATGACTGAGTGACTGAACTGACCTGAACTGATTACCACTATTGCTCCTTAAAAAGTTCTTTGAAATTGCCTCTTTTCTGTTTTGCACAAAACTCAACTGAGGCCCAAACCTTGCTGTCCTTTCTGGATGAAAACCCCAGGGCAAGGCAAAGAGTTTGGTGTGAAAGTGAGTCCCTGAGGAGATCAGTAATTGTGATTTGCTGTTATAATTGATGACATCTGTTTACTTCCCCATTTTAGATTTATTCAACAAATATTTATTGACTGTGTATTCCAGGCCAGATATAATCCCTGAGTTATGGCATTTAAATTAGTTCACTGGCTATTTCTCAATATCTCCAGGGATGGAAAATGAAACCCTCACTCTGCAATGCTTGTTAGTATACGATCTTCCACTTAGTGACATACTTTTCACGACTGTTCAAAGATTTTCTGACTTACTCACAACATACCTGTTGACTTAACAACACTCATTGATCTTTTTTATCGTTGTTGTTCCTGAAAACACTTTCCAAGAACATATCATGCGTAGCAATCTTAGTCATCATTGGAATATCCTTTTTCTTTCAAGTGAGTTAAATCCATTTAGTAGGAATGTTTTTGGTAGGTATCTTGTCTCCTACGGGAGAAATAAGGCAATTCCTTTTTTATTATAAACAATTTGTTCCACTCTGATATGCAAATTTGTTCCTTTGTTGCTACCAATTTGTGATGTGTAAACTGGGCATATCTCAGGGATGGTATTTTCATTGTCAGCTCTCAGTACTTACTATACTTTTCCAGAGTTGAAGAAGAATCTATATAAGACAAGAGGTTCCATCCAGTTAAAACTGCCAACTGAGGAGTCAGATAACAAAGCACTTGTTGGAAAAGAGTCTCTCTCAGTACTTACTATACTTTTCCAGAGTTGAAGAAGAATCTATATAAGACAAGAGGTTCCAACCAGTTAAAACTGCCAGCTGAGGAGTCAGATAACAAAGCACAGTGCCCCTGTAATGGGGTCCCTGCATGACAGGGGCATCTGGCATCCTGCTGGTGCACGTGACTGCCTCCTTGCGATTCTGATTGACAGAACCTGACCTTAATGATGCCCTTTGGATGTCCATAGGACTTTCCAACAAAGACACCTTGCAGGGTTCTCTCAGAACTCAAGTGCACATGAAGAGAAAAAGAAAATTGCAGGAGATGTTGGATACCAGAAACCTGGACACAGGAAAGATGAAGAGAAGCAGGAGAGAAGAAATGTCTTCCCCTCTTCTCTCGGGATGGATGCTTGGTTATTTTGAGATGCAGTGTGTTGACATGGAAACTGATGCGAGGGTATAGTGAAAGCTAATAACCATCAATTTTGGTTAAATATAGAACTTATAGATAAATGAGATGCACAGAATGTTGATATTGACACATGTGATCCAATGGAGAAAAAAAGATTATAATTTGGATCCCAAACTCAATAGTCACTGGTCCTTATTTTTATGAACGTGTCCTGTGCTAGGCTAGGTTGCTTGTCATGGCCAACTCTGTGACCCTATGGACTGTAGCCTGCCAGGCTCCTCTGTCCATGGGAATCTCTAGGCAAAAATATTGGAGTGGGTTGCCATGCCCTCCTCCAGGGGATCTTCCGAATCCAGGGATTGAATCTACATCTGCTGCATTGTCTGATGTGTTCTTTACCGCTAGTGTCACTGGGGAAGCCCTTTTATGATTGTACCTTTTGCAAAAAAAAAAAAAAGCCAGGTGATAAGTGCAATGGAGACCAATAGGCAGGTAAGAGGCTCCACAGCACAGTGTGAAGAGGAAGAATGCATTCAGCTTATTTCAACTCTGCAGTCTGCATCTTATTGTGAAATAAACTTTCACACTGTGCAATAGTCTGGCCAGCCACCAAGAACTAGATTTAATTTTTACCCTTGAGTATAAATTAGTCCAGCACACTGACTGCAAGACTCCAGAGCTCAGCTCAGACTCAGCTTGCTTGAGCCCCGCCATGCACTACAGCCAGGTCTCTTAAGCCCATCAGCTAATTAAGCTCACTTCCTGAAGGGAGAATTCCAAATGTGTGAGGGTCATGAAATACACGTAAGTGAGATGCTACTGAGATGGTGGGTAAGAGGAAAGGTCATACCTTCACTAGAAGTCTGATATGACATAATTTTGTAAATACATATTTCTTGAACACATACAGGGTGTAATTCATGTCTAAAACACAGCAATTACATTAAGTTTTTATCTTTTATTGGAAAAGACTGTTAAAGGAAGTGAATAAAAACTGCTCAGTTGTCTCTGACTGTTTGAGACCCCATGACCTATACAGTCCATGGAACTCTCTAGGCCAGAATCCTGGAGTGGGTAGCCTTTCCCTTCTCCATGGGATCTTCCCAAACCCAAGTCTCTCCCGCATTGCAAGCGAATTCTTTACCAGCTAAGCCACAAGGGAAGCCCAAGGAAAATTAAAGAAAGAACTGTGTTTATCTGACTTGGCAAGAAAATGTTCAACCCCAAACTGTTTCAGAAGCATTAGGCCAGTTCATGTGAAATATTATTAATGATTCAGTTTTATTGAGGGGAAACTAAGTCACTATCCTGATAGATATCTTTTTTGCATGGTGGAAAATTCAAGAGTAGAGTTATATTAAGAACAGAAAAAAATATACAGAAAAGAACTTCAAAAACCCAGGAAAACATCTTAAAAGCAATCTGAAACATTGCTGTTCAGAAATAATGTAGGAAAAAAAGGATCATCAACAAAATAAGAGTCAGGGATTGATTTGGGCAAAATATCAACTACTTTACATTGGGACAATTTCACACTAACTGTCAGGTGAACTGTGATGATGGCTTTTTATTCTTATGACAGTCCCACAGGAAATACCAACATATGACTGAATGTTAAGATTGATCAGAAAGACACCAGTGAAATGAGGTCAGCTGGAGGGGGACCTAAGTGGAAGCCTACAAAAGCCCAATAAAAATGAGTCTCTCAGTCATGTCTGACTCTTGCCACCCCATGGACTGTCGCCTGCCAGGCTCCTCTGTCCATGGAATTCTCCAGGCCAGAATACTGAGTAGCCTTTCCCGTCTCCAGGGTATCGTCTTGACCCAAGGATCGAACCCATCTGTCAGGTGAACTGTGATGATGGCTTTTTATTCTTATGACAGTCCCACAGGAAATACCAACATATGACTGAATGTTAAGATTGATCAGAAAGACACCAGTGAAATGAGGTCAGCTGGAGGGGGACCTAAGTGGAAGCCTACAAAAGCCCAATAAAAATGAGTCTCTCAGTCATGTCTGACTCTTGCCACCCCATGGACTGTCGCCTGCCAGGCTCCTCTGTCCATGGAATTCTCCAGGCCAGAATACTGAGTAGCCTTTCCCGTCTCCAGGGTATCGTCTTGACCCAAGGATTGAACCCAGGTCTTCTGCATTACAGGCAGATTCTTTACCATGTGAACCACCAGGGAAGGGAACGTCATTCCAAATAACAAGAAGTCTCATTGGGAAAAGGACCCCATGAGCCTTTCTGCAGAGAGCTAAAAAGGGGGAACTTGCCCAGGAAAGGGAAAGTTAAATATAGCTTGATAAACCAGAGAAGGAGGCTGAAATCAGCAAATGTCAGCCATGTGAAGAGGGGAAGGGGAAGGCGGTGAATGGTAGCTTGGCTATGCAGGCGTCACCTGGGGGTAATGTGATGAAAGCAAACTACACTACAAGACTTTTAAGGAATTGATGCAAAGAGAAAACTGCAGATGCGTGGGTCTACTTAGGCCACAGGGCAGAAGGCTGATAAGTGGTGTTTCTGCAACTCCACAGATAGTCTATAATTAATAGATGCACGCTCAGGTGTTTTATCTTTCAAATGTATGCACATGGAAGCATGAGGACATCAATAACTGCGAGGAGTCTGAGACTGTACCGTATCTACAAATTATCAAGTTAGCCTGCTGGTTTCATGGCTGCTGCAGAGGACACAGAGACTCTTGGATCAGAGACTAATGACCTCTTATTATTTACATCTGTGCCAGTTCCCTGAGCCCCAAGTCCCATGAGGGTGACAAGAGGAGGGCCAGGATGCACCTCCAGATGCAGTGGACTGTCTTGTAGGAAAGAGATCTTGAGCTTAGGAAACCTGGATCATTGTAGTGGGCTGCAAACAAATCTTCCCCTTGCTTCAAAGGGAGGCATTATTTCTACCCTCCAAGAATGATCTCTATACCAATATTGTGTTTGTGAGATTCATCCACACTGTTGTGTGTAGTTTGGGATTATTTATTCTCATTGCTGTATACTATTCCATTTGTAAACATTACACAACTTATTTGTATACATTGTACTGCTGACAGCCATTTGGATGACCTTCAGTCTAGGGTTATTATGAATAGTGTTGCTTTGAACATGCTAGTTCATGTCTTCTATAAACAAGTGAATTTCTGTTGAGTACATCACTCTGGGTAGAATTGGGTTGGTCATATGGCATGCATATATTTAACTTTAAGTAGTTACAGCAGTTTACGCTCCTCAATAGTATATGAGAGTTCTGTGGCTCCACATCCTTGCCAACACTTGACATTTTCCATCTTTTTTCTATTAGCTACCCTAGTGGCTATAAATGACTGTAAGTGCGCGTCAAGCTCAGTGTGCTTTAAACATGAAACAATTTTTTTTTTAGGCCATACTTTCAACTATACTGTCAAACCCTACTTTCTCATCACTTAATGGTATCTTAAGAAAATCTCACAACTTTTAGGTCCTTTCCATTAATTAAAATTTAGTTTGATTCAGGGTGAAGTTTCAGTCTCTGATTCAGAGCTCTTTCCTTTCTCCAGTCCAGACAGGTCTTGCAGCTTAAAAGGTGTGTGGAGTAGAGAGGGGTGTGGTCTTCTCTTTTTAACAAACCAAATGCTCCTCCCTTTAATAGGTTCCGGCTCTGGTTTGGAGGCAGGAAAGATGGTAGAGTTTTTTTTTTTTTTTTTTTTAATGTCTAGCTGATTAGCTCACGTGAGTTCATGAGTCGTCTTTTTATGGTTGTGGCTCCTTCTCTGGCTGTCACTGGTGCAGTTCAGTTCAGTTCAGTCGCTCAGTCATGTCCAACGCTTTGTGACCCCATGGACTGCAGCATGGCAGGCCTCCCTGTCCATCACCATCTCCCAGAGCTTGCTCAAACTCATGTCCTTTGAGTTGGTGATGCCATCCAACCACCTCATCCTCTGTCGTCCCCTTCTCCTCCTGCCTTCCGTCTTTCCCAGCTTCAGGGTCTTTTCCAATGAGTCAGTTCTTCGCATCAGGTAGCCAAAGTATTGGAATTTCAGCTTCAGCATCAGTCCTTCCAATGAATATTCAGGACTGATTTCCTTTAGGATGGACTGGTTTCATCTCCCTGTAATCCAAGGGACTCTCAAGAGTCTTCTCCAATACCAATAATGGGGAATATATCCATGTCCCTCGTTCCAGGCAGAGGGCTTTAAAATCCCTTGGAATTTCCCCTGGTGTAAGGAATATCTTTGTTATGCTAATGAGATGACTCTGGTGGGTTCCTAGATTGCTTTAGGGTGGAGGTCTTTCTTGGTCCCCAGAAAGACCAAGAAGCCTGTGATTAGAGTTGGACCTCTCAGCTGGCTTAGGAGGGGAGAAGAGCTGGAGAGGAGCTGGAGATTTCAGTTAAATCTCATGGCCAGGGATTTAATCAATGCTGTCTATGCAATGAAGCCCCAACAGAAATTCTGGATGCCAGTGCTCAGCGGAGCTTCCTGCTTTGTGTACACACTGATGTAGGCTGGTGTGTCCTGATTCTGTGAGGAGAGGGCATACAAATTCTTCATTCCCTCCCAGACCTCACACTATGTGTAAATCAAACTAGAGTGCTAAGCATAGTTCTTTCTTGAGTTCAGTGAATCATTCTAGTGAATTTTTGAACTGAGGGTGTTGTGGGAACCCCCAAATTGCAGCCAGTCAGTCAAAATAATAGGTGGCCTGAGGACCCCACGTGCAGCTGGTGTCTATGAAAGTGAAAGTCACTCAGTCATGTCTGACTCTTTGCAACCGCATGGACTATACAGCCCATGGAATTCTCCAGGCCAGAATACTGGAGTGGGTAGCTGTTCCCTTCTCCAGGGGTTCTTCCCAACCCAGGGATCGAACCCAGGTCTCCTGCATTGCAGGCAGTTTCTTTACCAGCTGAGCCACCAGGTGCCGGCCCCTAAACCTGAGGTGTCTGATACTGTATCTGGCAGTTACTGCCATCACTGGACTGTAACACATCCCTGCTAAGGTGGGAACAAAACACCTGAGTAAACGCCCTGCTCCCTGTCCATGGCTGTTGCCCAAGACTGACTCAATGGCGGAGCTGCACGAGGAGTTCAGCAGAAGCCCAGAAGGCCTCTTATAACTCAAAACCTCTAGCTCCAGCTTGATCATTTCCAGCTTCTCTGCTTTCAACATGGTGGCCAGTCCATCAGCCTTTGCCGTTGGAACACCCTGGGCAGCAACCAGCCATTTTAGGGGAGAAGCTGGCAATGCAGGTCCAGTCCAGGTCCCTCCCTCCATGCCCATGAGATCCTCGGGAACTATGCGTGTGGGAGTGCAGAGAGCTCCACCAATGCCCTTCCTCCCACTTTGCCATCCTTCTCATAATGGCACAGGGGCAGGGCCTTCAGCCCATCGCCTAAGCCCAGCTCCAGTCTGGAACACGATACGGCAGTCACCCCTTCTCGTAGACGCTCCACAGTCTTTATGTTATTGTTGTTCAGTCACTAAGTTGTGTCTGACTCTTTGTGACCCCATGAACTGTAGCACGCCAGGCTTCCCTGTCCTTCACTGCCTCCTGGAGTTTGCTCAAACTCATGTCCATCGAGTCAGTGAGGCCATCCAACAATCTCATCCTCTGTTGCCCCCTTCTCCTCTTGCCCCTTACCCTCAATCTTTTCCAGCATCAGGGTCTTTGTCAATGAGTTGGCTCTTTTCATTGGCCATCTTTATAAATAATTCCTTTGGGAGTTTCCCTACTCCCCATTTGAATTAAGGAAAGGAAATATACCCTTCCTTAAATACCCTCCCTGTCAAATACCCATTCCTATCTGCCCCGACATTTAGATTTCCAACAACTCTCTTCCCAATCTCTTTCTGTGGGCTATAGAGGGACTGGTGCTATGGAATGAAAATGAAAAAGAATCACATGGTTAGTTGTGAGAGGCCTTAGTAGGGAGGATAAATATCTATAATAAGAAATGGGATTTGGAAACTGCAGATAAGAGAGAGAACTGGTCCTGCTGGGGACTAGATGTAATTCTCTCTTGCTAGTTTATCTCGTTTTCTTTCTCTGCTTCCTGTAGCAGCACTAATTACAGGCGGGGAAGGTGAACCCTGCATAACTAAATTGGATTATTTTTATTGTTTCCACAGGAACCACACCATGTGGGGAATGTTTGTTCAGGAACTATGCTGTGTTTGCATTCATTTCATTCAATTGTCCACAAGAGTGATTAGTTTTATGTCCTATAACTTTAATACCATGAAATATGCTTAAAGTACATTGATTTTAAACAGGATATGAATTTTGAAACTCCTGAGCTTCCCACTTCCTCATGTTCTGTCATTATTTTATTTAGTTGATCTCCCCTCTTGATCTCATTCAGCTTTTAAAAACTATAAAAGCCTGAAGGCCGTTTACAAACTCCTGGTCTCAGCCTTTCCCCCTGGTGACCATTTCCCTGCTGAGGAGTTTCACGCAGTGGTGCTTCTGTTCAGATCCTAAGAGGGAATAGGACAAGAATACTGGAGTGGGTAGCCATTCCCTTCTCTGGGGGACCTTCTCAACCCAAGGATGGAACCTGGGTCACTTGCATTGCAGGCAGATTCTTTACTGTCTGAACCACCAAGGAAGCCCCGAACAGGCAGCAGGCAGTGGAAAATCCTGGCTGGACATGGAATGTATCATCCTGTCCTCTGCAGCTGGAGTCAACAGTGCCACTATCTCCAAGGAGGCTAGCTGTTCCTAGTTGCAAAGTGTATTGTGACCACGTGGCCTAATGGATAAGGCGTCTGACTTCGGATCAGAAGATTGAGGGTTCGAGTCCCTTCGTGGTTGGTTCCATTTTGTTTAAAAAAAAAAAAAAAAGGAAAGGCATGCTTTAACCTGAGTTCACATTCAGGTCCCACCACTTTGGGAAGTTGTGGCCCCCTTTCTGCCCCTCCATTGTATGACTGGTACAGTGGCAATAAAAATACAAAGGCCCTAACAGGGCTGATGGATTAGATGAGATAATGCCTGTAAATCCCGGAGGGAACTGCCTGAAATATAATAGTGCTTAATAACTATGACACGCTCTTCTGAATAAGGGGGTAGGGTGGGGTGAGAGTGGAGAAGGAACGTTTCACAGAGTCACGACAAATTCTCTAAGTACTGTAGCATTTTTGTGGACTGTGCTGTCTCCAAAAGGGATATATAGCTTTTCATTAGGTCGGAGGGCCTTCTCGGTGAAGAAGGAAATTATCTCATCCGGGTTCTGTTCCGCGGTTGCAGCGCCTGCTGATGTTGATGTAGTTCACTTAGCAAGCCACACACCACGCTGCCGCGCTCATCGCCCTCCGCATTAGCTTATTAATCCTCGAGTTATTTCTCTACGGTTCAAGGGCATATTGGCTTTCCAGCGGAGGCACGGAGAGGGGCTCCAGCCTCTCCATTTCCACAGAAATAATAGGCTCCAGCCAGGCCGAGAGGGAGTGGCCGAGCCAGCTCTGTGCCTCCTGCGCCCACGGTGCTTGGAGGTTTCATTTACACTGAAGACTTTCTCTCCCTAGAGCTGAGGTTTCCGTTGGAGGCATTTTATTTGTTAAGCGGGAAAGAAGCCGTGGGAATCAGAGAGCAAAACCTGGACTGGTCATCGGCTTTGGCATTTAGGCCCTCCCCTGCTGTTCCTGCTCTGCGCGTGCTTAGTCGCTCAGTGGTGTCCAACTGTTTGCGACCCATGGACTATTTAGCCTGCCACCTCCTCTGTTCATGGGATTCCCTGGGCAAAAATACTGGAGTGGGTTGCCATTCCCTTCTCCAGGTGATCTTCCTGACCCAGGGATGGAACCTGGGTACAAAGAATCCTAAATTTCCAGCCCTCATTTCCACCTCTATACTAGAGCATATAGGATCAGATCAGAAAGATCTCCATGTTCCCTTTCAATGTGAACACTCCAGCATTCAAGCTTTTGGAGAGAGGAGATGGCCTCTTGCAATGGCCCTAAAATCTCATTAAATTAGAGGAAGTTTTAACTTTAGAATTTTCTTTGTAATTAAGTAGCATTATGCAAGATTTGACTATGGGTCAAATGTGTCACTATGCGTCAGCAAGTAACAGTGGAATACTGCCCTGGGCATCTTTAGACCCAAATGAAGAGCAAAGCAAACCATCAAAGAGGGTGTCTCTGCTGCACTGAGGCTGAACATCCCATCCTGGGCTCACCCTGACCGTTTTGGCTTTATCCAGATGCGGTGGGTGGGGCTGCTTCCTGCAAAGCTTCCAGGCAGCTGCTGCCCTGGAGCTGTGTGTCTAATGGGTGCCAAAGACAGTGAGCTCATGGCACGGCTGCCTGGTCCAGCATTTGTCTCTAAGGGCTCTTCTCAGCAAAGGCGCCTCTCTCAGGCAAATGTACAGATGGTTTAGGGAGCACCTAACTGAATCACCCAACTGTTCTCTGGAGTGTTGGCGGCTCGGCTCTACCCACACCTGCACAGCACCCCGCAATGCCCAGGGTTATCTCTGGGGGCCACTAGTGGAAACCTGTTGCTGTTTCTCACGAACATCTCCAGAAGGCAGAAGCTCTGGAACGTGATTTATGAGTCTGGGGTCATTGTCTCAAACGCTGCTTTCCCTGCACTCTGGGTTTCTGAAGGAGCAGGCTCTGGGTAATTCTGCAGAGATTTAAGGCTCAGTCTTTATCCCTCATGGCCCCCTGTGAAGTGGAGTGGACTTCAATTTCCCTGGCCTCCCAATAGCCAGCTCTCCTGTGAGGCCAAGCTACTTGGCTATTCAGACTGGAAAAATCTGTTTCTGAAGGAAAAAGTGAGTGAGGATGGTAATAGGAGGAGGAACGTACCTTTTGAGCTTCGTGTGTGTTGAGTACCTTGTGTGTCCAGCACTCCTATTCTTACCACCATCTTAGAGAAGAGAAAATTAGAAAACAGGAGAAATGCCTTTCTTGAAACCACAAAGCTTGTAAGTGGCAAAGCTGGCTCAAAACCAGGAGGGAAGGTTCTGCAAGGGTTGCTCGCTTGCAGCCCTGGAGAGACTGCAGTCTTACTCTGTGGACAGTGACTATCCTAATGCAAGGCTGTGGCTGTCTGTTCATTTGGTGGGTGCTCACTCTGGAAGCATCCTCAAGCTCCTCTTTGAGGTCCCTTGAGGGGTGGTAAACCCTGCCTCCGTGCTGGAGAAGAAAAGGAGCCTGCAAATGAAGCTGCTGCTCTTCTGTGCAAAAGAGCTCCCCCATTACTCACTATCCCTCCCACAACAACCTTCAGAAAATCTGCAGAGTTGGGGCCAAGTGCACCAACTTCTCTAAAAAACTCACTGGCATCTGTTGTACCTCCTCTGGTCCAGTCTCTGTTTTCTCAATTTCAGATTTTTCCATAGGTCTTGATATTTTTTCCAAGTAAGTTTTTTTTTTTTAATAATGCAAATCATTAAAAAAAAATTAGTTCTTTTACTCTAGTGGTTTGTCATTTTGACTAGTCTTTTGGCAAAGGGGAGGGGTACACCATACAGCTTGTGAGATCTTAGTTCCCCGACCAGGGCCCTGAGCAGTGATGGAGTAGAATCCTACCCACTGGACCACCAGGAATCCCCTCAAGTAGCTTTTTATTAAAGTCTTATGCATGCGGTGGCCACGCACTCATGCACACGTGCTCACTCGCTCAGTCAGGTCTGACTGTGTGACCCCAGGGACTATGGAGCACCAGACTCCTCTGTTCACGGGAATTTCCCAGGCAAGAATACTGGACTGGGTTGCTACTTCCTCCTGTAGGGGATGTTCCTGACCCAGGGATTGAACTCATGTCTCCTCCTGCATTGGCAGGAGTCACCTGGGAAGCCCTAATATATATATATATATATGTACAACAGTGCCCTGGGCTTCCCTGGTGGCTCAGACGGTAAAGAATCTTCCAGCAATGCGGGAGACCTGGGTTCAATCCTTGGATTGGGAAGATCCCCTGGAGGAGGGCATGGCAACCCACTCCAGTATTCTTGCCTGGAGAATCCCGTGGACAGAGGAGCCTGGAGGGCTACAGTCCATGGGGTCGCAAAGAGTCGGACACGACTGAGTGACTAAGCACACACAGCACAGCAAAAGTGCCCACATGCTAAGTGTGCAGCTTGACGACTTTGTGTGTTAACGAATTGAACACTCTTGTGTTAAACAGCACCCAACCCACAAAACAGAACATCACTAACATGCCAGAAAGCCCTGTCTGCTCCCACCCCACAAAGGTGACACCTGTCTTGACTTCATCCACCCTGGATCAAGTTTGGTTGTCTCTGCACTTTGTAAGGACACGGCAAGTCTATACACAGCAGACTCACAACATATGCTTCTCTGTGTTTGGTTTCTCCTGCTCGGCGTCATGTTTGTGAGATTTGCCCACAGCACTGAATGAAGTTGTAGGTCATTCATCCTCATTGCTAGCAAGTATTCCATTGTGTGAGTACAGCAGTTTATCCCTCCATTCTTCAATTGATGCACAACGAGTTGCCATTTGGGGGCTATTACAACTGGTTATAAGACTCAGTTTTGAAAAAGTATTTGGTAAAGCGTCACAATAGGTGCTGAGTAATTAGGATTCCAGAATTATCACCCCATCATCAGTTTGGCTCCCCAGATGCTTGGGATTGGCAGGTGAAGTCAGTGAAGACTGGGACACCTATAGCACCAAGTTTATTTCGGAGAAGAACTGCTTTAACAAGCTTAGGTGGGAAGGAATATGGGGTCAACTCACACCCTGAGATGTTACCAGAAAGGAGCCCAACTCCTCCTGGTGGTCAAGAATCCTTCTGGTCTCAGTCCCACAGGGAAGACCATGTTACAACCAAAAGTCTTTGAGACAACGAGGAACCTTATAAATAATGGTCCAGATAAATCAAGTGTCATGACACAGTTAGAGGATGGGGATCTTGAGACCTGTAGATTACATTTTGAGGTAGAACTCTGTGACCACAAATTCAGTGCTGTTCTCCACAGTAAATATTTCAGGGAAAGCTTAGCTGCAGGTGACCTGGAATGGCCAGCATTTTAAACTACGTATTTTAAGTTATGGGCATAGTTCCTAAGTAAGAATGACATAAACAAAGGATGTTCTAAAGGTCGTTAGTCTTTGGAAGATCCCAAGGTACATACGCGACCATGTTTGGAAAAGCAGAATGAAACCAGCAGCAGTCAGAGAATCTGATGATACCAGTGTGGGGACAGGTACTGTAAACCGAGGCTCAGAGATGCCGGATAACTCTCTGAATCGCGTACGCAACTACTGGAAACAAAAATGCATCTTTTATAAGCTTTAAAAATTTTCTTGTTTAAAAAATTTTTATAAAATGTCTGAAGGTTACACTCATTTATAGTTATTACAAAGTATTGGCTATAGTCCATGTGTTGTGCAATACATCCTTTGTAGCCTGTCTCACACTTGTAGCCTGTATCACTCCCCTCCCCTTCCTCTCCCCAGTAAGGAGTGAAAAACTAGTAATCACTAGTTTTTGTAGTTTTCTGAGAAACCTCCATACTATTTTCTGCAGTTTCTATGGGTGTAGAGAAAAGGGAACCCTGGTACACTATTGGTGGGAATGTAAATTGGTGCCATCACTGCAAAAATACAGATTTTAAATTATTGCAGTTTTATAAATAAGCTCTTCCTTTCTTCCCTGGTTCCCACACAATTTCACAAAATTGGTAATAGGTATAAAATTTCTTTGACCTAGTGGCATTAAAATTTTGTTTTCTGATGCTTGTTAACACATGATCATTTTGGCAAAATTAGACAATGAGAATTATATAAAGGGGAAAACAAAAAACACCCATCCGCCCATCCAGTTGGCCTCTGTTCACATTTTGATAGACTCTTAAAGCCGTCATGGTTTTCACTTCTGTCTCTTGTGTAGTCTATTATACAGGGTCATACTGTATAATAGCAATGTAAATCCTCTTTATAACTTACTGTCATATTGTGAATATCTTCAAATATTATAAAGAGACTTGAAAAGCAGCATTTTTGTCTGTCATATGCATGTGTCCAATTCCTTTAACTTCTTCCATCACAGCGGAGTGCAGTACACTTCCAGTTGATTTAACCAAGACATGGCTCCAGGTTCATGGCCAGAAGAACGATGCAGACTATAATGAAATTGGGTATTGTGGAATGCTGCATGTGTTAGTGAGGACAGGCAGAGAGGAAGGCCTGAAAGCGCTGAATGCAGGGTAAGTAGACCTTCGTGTGGAGAAGGCAGTGGCACCCCACTCCAGTACTCTTGCCTGGAAAATCCCATGGATGGAGGGGCCTGGTAGGCTGCAGTCCACGAGGTCGCGAAGAGTCGGACACAACTGAGTGGCTTCACTTTCACTTTTCACTTTCATGCGTGGAGAAGGAAATGGCAACCCACTCCAGTGTTCTTGCCTGGAGAATCCCAGGGACAGGGGAGCCTGGTGGGCTGCCATCTATGGGGTTGCACAGAGTTGGACACCACTGAAGCGACTTAGCAGCAGCAGCAGCAGCAGACTTTTGTGTGTTTACACTTCTCTGTTGACTTTTCAAATGAACAGACTGCACGCTAAGACTTCATATAGAAAAAGTATAAGTTTGGGGTGTATTTGAAAAGAGCAAGTAATAATGGTTGATTTTTTTGATCATTTCAATTTTGTTTTCTGTATACATGTTTTATGTAGTGAATATTGTGAAACTTTGTTTTTGTTCTATTAAAGTACAGATAATAATATAAAAATTATGTTTGTTTTAAAACATTCTGTAGTTTCGTTTTTCACTCTGAAAATAGCCTACCCCTAGGTTCTTCTGAATTACTGAGGTTTTTGCTATAAGAAACCAGCTTATTCAGCATATTAAAAAACAGAGACATTACTTTG
Source organism: Aepyceros melampus (assembly GCA_006408695.1). NCBI lineage: Eukaryota > Metazoa > Chordata > Mammalia > Artiodactyla > Bovidae > Aepyceros > Aepyceros melampus. The sequence continues at coordinate 279,920 of SJXQ01005629.1, read as the reverse complement.
CTGACAAAGGTCCATCTAGTCAAAGCTACGGTTTTTCCAGTGGTCATGTATGGTTGTGAGAGCTGGACGATAAAGAAAGCTGAGCACCAAAGAATTGTTGCTTTTGAACTGTGGTGTTGGTGAAGACTCTTGAGAGTCCCTTGGACACCAAGGAGATCAAACTAGTCAATCCTAAAGGAAGTCAGTCCTAAATATTCATTCAAAGGACTGATGCTAAAGCTGAAACTCCAATACTTTGGCCACCTGATGCGAAGAACTGACTCATTGGAAAAGACCCTGATGCTGGGAAAGATTGAAGGCAGGAAGAGAGGGGGATGACAGAGGATGAGATGGTTGAATGAATCACTGGGCTTGAGTTTAACAAGTTCCAGGAGTTGGTGAAGGACAGGGAAGCCTGGTGTGCTGCAGTTCATGGGGTTGCTAAGAGTCGGACAGGACTGAGTGACTGAACTGAACTGAACTTGCTATAAGGAAAATGTTATGATATTCTCTGTGGTAAGAGTTACAGTGGGCTTCTCAGGTGCTCAGTGGTAAAGAATCTGCCTGTTCAATCCCTGGGTGGAGAAGAACCTCTGGAGAAGGAAATGCAACCTACTCCAGGATTCTTGACTGGGAAATCCCATGGACAGAGGAGCCTGGCAGGCCCCAGTCCCTGGAATCACGAAAGAGTCAGACTCAGCCACTTAACAACAACTCCCATATTACAGCTGATGGTATTGCCCACCTTGCTGCATTCTGGGTTTTACTTTGTCAGTTATAATAGATTCTCCCCTGATTGTAATTTGTGTGTTAGTCGCTCAGTCGTGCCTGACTCTTTGTGACCCCATGGACTGCAATCCACCAGGTTCCTCTGTCCATGAGATTTTCCAGGCAAGGATGCTGGAGTGGGTTGCCATTTCCTTCTCCAGAGGATCTTCCCAACCCAGGGATCGAACCTGGGTCTCCTGCACTGCAGGCAAATTCTTTACCGACTGAGCTACAAGGGAAGGATTACAATTTATACATATGAAAATTACTCCTGTCAGTATAGAGTGTGGCTGTGTGTCTTTCCTGTTTTATTTAAGGGAGGGAAAAACCGTGATTTGTGGCTTTTCCTTTAGCAAACATGTCTGTACACAATGGTGGTGAGAATCCACTTACTAGAGTTCTCAGTTTAGCAAAGCCCGTGAATTTACTACCCAGAATCCCATGCTGGCCAGGAGGGAGCTCAGGAGGGGAGTGCCCTGTGGGGCTGGATGCAGCGTCTTGGGTCTCCTGACCACTCCTCGCCTGAGCATCTCTCGCAGGAGAAACTGAATGCTGTGTGCAGTTGACAGCATGTACCACATAAAGTGCACGAGTGCATTACCTACCACGATACTATCATACTGTATTATCATCTGAGCTCGTCTTCTCCAACAGCCAGCCTGCAGCCCGCAGCCCAAACAAGCGAAACCGATACCCAGAGGAGGGTTAGTTCCAGGGCGTCACGGCAAGTGAGAGGCCTAGGAGCTGCCCCTGAAAGAGGAGGAAAACTGGCTTTGCAGGAAGGTGGAGAGGGTCTCTGGTTGGATGAGCACAGGACACAACTTAGCTCAGGCAGCCTCCGGTAATCCACCATCCACAACCCAATTGCTCAGCGGCTGCAGGAGTGTCCTAGTGAGGTCTGAATGCCCCCCATGAATTGTCCAAATTGTTACATGTTTTCAGGGCAAAAAATGTTTCTGTGTGTGTTTGCTTTTAAGAAAATTTTTGACATTCAATACTGTATTAGTTTCAAGTATACAGCTTCAGATTCTTTTCCAATATAGCTTATTTTAAGATACTGAATATAGTTAGTTCCCTGTGCGGTGTAGTAAATCCTTGTTGTTTATATGCTCTGTATATAGCGGTCTGTATTATCTGTTAATCTCATGCTACTAATTTGTCCCCCCCCCCCGCCTTTCCGCATTGGCAACCATAAGTTTCTTTTCCACGTCTGTGAAAATATTTTGTAACTAAATTCATTTGTACTATTTTTTAGATTCCACATATAAGTGATTTCATATAATATTTGTCTTTGTCTGGTTTACTCCACTTAGTTATGATAATCTCTAGGTCCATCCACGTTGCTGCAAATGGCAATATTCCATTCTGTTTTAAGATGAGTATTATTACACTGTATATATGTATGTGCCATATCTTCTTTATCCATTCATCTGTTGATGGACAGTAAGATTGCTTCCATATCTTGGCTATTGTAAAGTGTGCTACTATGAACATTGGGACACATATATCTTCAAATTAGAGTTTTTGTCTTCCCCAGATACATGCTCAGGAGTGAGATTGCTGGGTCATGTAGTGACTCTATTTTCAGTTTTTTAAGGAATCTCCAGACTGTTCTCCAGAGTGGTTGCACCAATTTACATTCCCACCAACAGTGTAGGAGGGCTCCCTTTTCTCTACACCCTCTCTATCATAACTTATAGACTATTTGATGATGGCAGGGCAGGAATTAGAAGTCACTTATTCTACAACACACACCTGCACACATCCTAGGCTCTAACTTCATGCTGGTGAAGACATGTAACCTTGACATGTGGACAAGCAGAATGCAGTAAGAGTTAAATAATTCTTTCCAGAAGAAGCTGTGGTCTGCCAGCATCCATGTCCTTTTTTGACACGTTGAGTCATATCACTTCAGCCCTGGGCTGTGCTCCTCTCTTTCCTACCACTTTCTCTGCTCCACCAATATGCTGGCCTCTTCTCAGTCTCCCAGTAGGATTGCTAATATTTGTTCAGGAGTGTTCCTGCCACCTGGAGTCCTCTCTCTGTATCTTTCTCTTTGTTTCATTTCGGTTCACAGCAGGGCGCCACAGTTTTCTCCCTTTCTGTTAATAAAAATTAAGCAATCAGTTTCCTTCCCCTCCATTACACTTAATTCCCTCTGTAACTCAGTTTTATTGTAACTCTGGCAAGTGCTTTGCAAGGCAGATGGCAGGAAAGACACGTTGCCAAAGTAAAGGGCATTGTTTGCAGAGGAACATTGTTTATGTGAAGGTGATGATGCTCTCCTTCCAAGGATAGATTATTTTTCCTGAAATCAAGTTCATGTTTAACTCTATTAATGTAATAAGCTTATGCACGTGCTGCCAAGGTTAATATAAGCACATGTGACGAATGATAGTAACCACTGAAGATACTGGATGCATACTATATTCCTTATTCAGGGGTCATAGGAAGTTAGGCTAAACCTATTATATAATTTTTTATTCCAAGAATAATAAATATAATGAATGCACTGCCTTTTGCAAGTGCTGGAATATCTGATTTGTAAAAGTGTCCTAGAGTCTAGGCAATGTATTTGTCACAATGGACAACAAGCCTGGCAAGTTAAAAATATGGTCCTTTGTAATCAGACTCAAGAAGATGCAGTGTGGCCAGGAATGGCCAAAGGCTTCCAGCTCTAGTGCCAACTCCAGTTGTTTGATTGACTGATTGATTGCCAATGATGGGGTGGGAGAGACATGCAAGAAGAGGATGGATATCGTTTGTAACTTTCCTGACTCCTGGTGATGCCCAGAAAGAGGGGAAGGGAGGCCTCAGGTGGTCCTCCTGCTCAGGTCAGGCCCTGCAGGGTATCATACTGTATTATGAACTGAAGTGAAAATGTTAGCCTCTCAGTCCTGTCTGACTCCTTACAACCTCATTGACTGTATGTAGCCCACCAAGCTCCTTGATCCGTGGGATTTTCCAGGCAAGAATACTGGAGTAGGTTGCCATCCTCTTTCCAGAGGATCTTCCTGACCCAGGGATCAAACCTGGGTCTCCTGCATTGCAGGCAGGTTCTTTACCACCTGAGCCACCAGGGAAGCCCATATTGCATTAGATTTGTCTGTTAAATTAAGAGGCTCTTTTCTATGACTCAGCTATAAAATCAGTCTTCTTATTTTATAATCACACAACATTTATAATGCTTTCTGCTCTGTTTGTAGAAACACTTCCATTTCTTCCTGCCCCTGTCTTTTGGGCCTGTATCTAGCAATTTGTTTCTCGCAGAAAACATGGGAGTTCCTGAGTTAGGATCTCAGAACCAAGTCTTACTGGTGGAGAAGTCTGCTACCACATCTCCTGGCTTTAAAGAGAAGTTGGACATCCATGTCCCATTAATTCCCATAGTGGATGTGAGCTTATCAGGACACATGAAGCTGGAGTATCTGGCCAGAATTTCCCTCTCTTAAAATCATGTGGATAAAAATTACAGAAGTAATTAATGGACAGAAATGTAACAAGATATATTTTCTTTGTTTTAGAACAGCAAGAAAACATAGTCATTGTTGAAAAGCCAGAAAATATAATGGATGTGAGAGTTGGACTGTGAAGAAAGCTGAGCGCCGAAGACTTGATGCTTTTGAACTGTGGTGTTGGAGAAGACTCTTGAGAGTCCCTTGGACTGCAAGGAGATCCAAACAGTCCATTCTGAAGATCAGCCCTGGGATTTCTTTGGAAGGAATGATGCTGAAGCTGAAACTCCAATACTTTGGCCACCTTATGCGAAGAGTTGACTCATTGGAAAAGACTCTGATGCTGGGAGGGATTGGGGGCAGGGGGAGAAGGGGACGACTGAGGATGAGATGGCTGGATGGCATCACAGACTCGATGGACTTGAGTCTGAGTGAACTCCGGGAGTTGCTGATGGAGAGGGAGGCCTGGCGTGCTGCAATTCATGGGGTTGTAAAGAGTCAGACACGACTGAGTGACTGAACTGAATTGAAAAAAGAAAACAGTAAAATCACCCATAATTCTACTCCAAGGAATTAACAGCCATCAACATGTTATTGTACCTCAACTGTTTTTTATGCATTATATGATCTTTAAAGTGGAATTTGCCAAACGTTTTCCATTGTAACCCATTTTTCCTTCAGTAGCATATTATCAGCGCTGTTTCCTTTTTTTTTTTCTTGTCAAAAATTCTGCTTCGGGGCTTCCCTGGTGGTCCAGTAGTTAAGAATCCGCCTTGCAATACAAGAGACACTGGTCCCATCCTTGGTCCGGGAAGATCCCACGTACCTTGGAACAACTAAGCCCACGTGCCCTAACTACTGATCCTGTGCTTTAGAGCCTTCAAGCTGCAACTACTGCACACGTGCCGCAGTTCCTGTAGCCTACCCGTCTAGAACCTGTGCTCCACAACAGAAGAAGCCACTGCAATGAGACCACTCACCACAAGAAAGAGTAGCCCCAGGTCGCCAAAACTAAAGAAAGCTTAAACGCAGCAACAAAGATGTGCCGCAGTCAAAGAATAAATAAATAAATCTTTTTTAAAAAAATGCTGCTTCAGAATCATTTTTAATGGCAACAAGGTTCTCTGCTACATGGATATACCATAATTTAACCAGTTCCCTGTGGTTGCACATTCAGAAAGGTATGTAGCTATATACATTGCAACTGACTTTTCCATTGTTAAGACTTTGTACATTACGTATCTGTGATTATTACCCTAAGACAAAGTTGTAGAGGTGGAACTGCTGAGTGAAAACATCAGAAATTTTAAGGATTTTGATATCTATTGCCAACTGACTTCCTGAAAGGCTCTATGATACTTTGGAAATTATAGTTCTTCAAGGCTGTGCTCTTTTATGTTCAGTATGTGAAGAGGCACTGCTTGGATACATGTTTCTCGTATGTTCCATTCAGCTCTGTGGCCTGGCATCCCTGGCCCTGGGGTTCCTTATGAGCAACTGTAATTAGGACGCCTCGCAGTGCAACCCGTTTTCCAAGGTCACCAGTTATTTTGAAACGTATCCTTCATTTACCCCACTATTACCATGTTTAGCATTACAAATCAGTGGCCCTAGGCTTGCAATGGGATTCAGATGTCTGTTCTCTTAGTCATTTTCATAATTTATTTGAAGAATTTTGCTCAATATTCATAAAGCCAAATGTTCAAACAGTTGATTTGCCAGGCTGTGATGGCCCTGTCACTGCATGTGAGGCCCCTGTGTCTGGGGCAGGACAGGGTGAGTGTAGTGGGGGGGCGGGGGGTGGTTCTGAGAGGCACAATACAGGTAACGTTCTTTTGGCTCCATCCCAAAACCACAGCACGCAGATGGTGCAGAACAAAAGGCGTGCGTGCATGGCCCACCTCATTCAGCTGTTCCTCCAGCCTTCCCCTCAGCCCTCCTGGGTCTGTCCCCTCTCCCCTCATCTCTACTCCACATCAGATTGACAAAAGGCCACGCGCACAATACCCCAAATGTGGGTCCAGAGTGGTAAAGTCAAAAGGAGAGTATCGTCTGTCCCTCAGTCCTCTCATTAGACTTTGTCTTCCCTCCCGTCTCCCAATGTCAAAGAAATAAAGTCCATCTAGGTGCCAACAAATCCTTCTGATAGAACGGTTGCTATAGCAACTTTATAGCAATGAATTAAGCAGCAAGCCATCAATCGGAAGGTGTTGGCTCAGAAACTGCTCTGCGTGGGGCCCCACCTTCTTTTGAGAGGAGATAGTTCTCCATGACCCAGCGTCTTGGTTTTGTTACTGTGTTTCAGGCACAATCCTTTGTTAAGGTATTTGATTTAAGTGGAAATAAGACTCCCAGGGTGCAGTGGTAGGGGGGAGGGTGGAGAAGTGGGGTGGAGAATAGCTGAAAGACTGGAAAAATATGACAAATACAAGAGGATGATTTTTTAAAGGGGAAAGGGAGGAGGGAAAGCTTAAATAGCATCAATTCATTCAAAACCAGGTGCAGAAGAATAACATAAATCCTGTGCTCTGTGAGACGGTCAAACAAAATCAGCTCTATCTAATGTATGGGCTGGTTTAAAACAAACCTCATGTTATTATTAATATAATCCCTGCTTTGTAAGCCATGACATTTAACCGGGTAATTAAATAATAATTGAATAAGTCTGCAAGGCAGAAAGGCATAAAACCAGGCAGAAAGGCATATTCCCCGGAGGTGATTTTGATCAAATATTGACTTACTCTTCAATATTAATGATGGGAATTTAACATTATATTTTATATTTACATATTAACTTGGTTTGAAAGACCTTTTGTAATTTATAAATTCTCGAGTTACACATGTGACTTGAATTAAAAGCACAAAGGAAGAACATAGGGGATGGGGGATGTGCAAACACAAGGTGTGTGGGGGAGTGGGGAGGTGGCACACCTTCACTGCAGTTAGTCCTGCATCTGCTGGGTGTGTGGGGGAGTGGGGAGGTGGCACACCTTCACTGCAGTTAGTCCTGCATCTGCTGGGGTCGTTCCCCTATTGAGGTCTTCATGTCTGTGTTGTAAATACTCTGAATGTTCTTATTCTACAAAAATGCTCACTTCACGCCGGGCAGAAGAGGAGCTCCCTTTTCAAGCAAACTCCTTTCCTTTCCTGGCCTTTCCAGCAAGCCAGAGAGAGAAGGGGAAGATGTCCCGAACCCAGTGGTGTGTTGTAAAGGTTTAAAACTGGCTCTCCAGAAAGAATGCATGTGTGTTCATATACACATGTGCTATGCTTAGCCTCACAGTCATGTCTGACTCTTTGTGTCCCTGGGATTCTCCAGGCAAGAATACTGGAGTGGGTTGTCATGCTCTCTTCCAGGGAATCTTCCTGACCCAGGGATCGAACCCAGGTCTCCCATGTTGCAGGCAAATTCTTTACCATCTGAGCCACCAGGGAAGCTCAAGAATACTGGAGTGGGTAGCTGATCCCTACTGCAGGGGAACTTCTTGACCCAGGAATCGAACCCGGGTCTCCTGCATTGTAGGCAGATTCTTTACCAGCTGAGCTACCCAGGAAGCCTGCATACACAAATAATTTTATTTTAAATTTTACTGATATAAAGGATATATGGCAGAAGATTTAAGAATAATAATAAAATGCAATATTCTAGCTTCCTAAATTCATTGAGTCAATTTATTTTCACAGAGAGCTTTTTTGTTTTCTGCTGAAATTTTATATCTGTAGTCAACCTACAGTTATCACCAATTTGTTCAATGCTTGTAATGAACAAACAGGAAGAGTCCTTGACATAAATGCTAACTGATATCTTTGTTTCTGTCGAGTATGATAAAAGCAAACCAACATGTCTGGTCGGTGCGTGTGAGTGACTTTGCTGAATCAGGTTGCAGGTTTCCAGTGCTGGAAGAATATTCCCTCAATGTTTGATGCTATTCACAACGCGATGGCTCCGAATATGACATTTATTTAAGTTTAGCTTGCCTCATTAGCATTTTTCATCACATTCATAAGTCTGAACATGGATAAAACAATAAGGTAAGCCTTGATTTGTAGCATTTGCAATTTCCATTCTTATCCCAGCAGATTTTCAGCTCCCGATGTGATGCCACCAAACACAGGGTTAAGAAGAGGTGAGCAGAGGATCACTGTTAGATAGTATCCCCCTGTGTAGGCACAAACATTTCAATAACCTCAGGAGCATAGCTAATAGTAAAATGCAGTAAAATAATTAGGAAATGACAAGTTTGAGTATTTATTGCTTTCAGTAAGCTCTTTAATGAAATGAATGATTGAACTTTAATAATTGCCATGTTTAATGATTGTCTCACAGAATTCCTGAAAATTTTGCACTTGACTCTTGGGAGCTGGGAAGAACTGGCTCCAACACACTGGTGCTCCCTAACCCCTAGGGTGCTCACCTCTCCTGGCAGCCTCTGTCTAGGGTCATGCCAAGGCTGGTCATACCCTCGGTGTTCCCTGCCACTGTTTGCACTCTGGTGTCCTCCACCAAGGAGCACAGTACTAGCTCCCGGGGAACCAGCACCTGCTCCATGCTATGCCCCTTGAGTGCCTGGCCAGGCCCTGGGGCTGTGCCCTGTGTGGCTTCTCAGCTGTCCTATCCTGCGGCTGTTTCTCTCTGCCCCAAATCTCCACTGTCTGCAAACGTGCTTCCGTGCAGTAAGCACGTTCGTGCCCCATCCCTGCCCTGCTCTCTGCCTGACTTGAGACCCCCATCTGCTTCGCCTGAATTCCCTCCAACTGGCTGTGTAGGCTCTGTCCTCTCCACAACTAGGGAACTGGAACTATTTTTTTTCTGTTTCGGCGGCTCTCTGTACTCTGTAAAGAGGGATGGAATGAAAGTTTGCATTTTCTGGGTTCCTTTCCAGGACATTCTTTTCCATGCTTGGGACACTCTTTGTCATAGTGGCAACCCCTCCCACCGCTTTCAATCTGGGCTACACTGCTTCATTACTCTTAGATGGCATCAGAGGCAACAAGCTCAGCTTTCTAACAGGTATATGTTTCAGAGATAAATCCAACCCCCTTGTGTGTATATGTATTAAACAGGAAGGAAATGGCATAGTAAGCCATTCTTATATTAGGATAAACCCTTTTGCTTACAAATAAAAACTGGCTCAGATGGTAAAGCATCTGCCTACAATGCAGGAGACCCGGGTTCGATCCCTGGGTTGGGAAGATCCCCTGGAGAAGGAAATGGCAACCCACTCCAGTATTCTTGCCTGGAGAATCCCACAGGTGGAGGAGTTGATAGGCTACAGTCCACGGGGCCGCAAAGAGTCGGATATGACTGAGCAACTTCACTCACTCACTCACTCAAAGCAAGAAAACAAAAGGAACATATTAGTTCATATTTAAGATGTCCAGAAATGAAGCTGGCTTCAGGTCAAGCTGGATCCAAGGGTTCAAATGAAAATAGTGTGACTCTCTTATTTTCCATCTCTTTCTCCTGTCTATTGGCCTCATTCCTTCCTCCTGCAAATAAGGTTTCCTAGGGGCCAGGAAAGGGGCCTCAATGGCAACTCTAGGCTGCTCTGGCCTCCCTCAGCAACCACAGTGGAAAGAGAGCATGTATCTTTCCATGAACAGAAAAAAGGGAAGGACTTGCATTGGCCCTTCACTGGTCATGCACCCGAGCCAGACTAGCCATGTGAGCTCTGCTGGAACTGGCTTCTAGCAGGCGAAGAGGGAGGGAATAGCAGATGCTGTCAGTCACCCCCGCCCTATCCCCTTGGCCCTGCCCCTTTCAGTGCTCACCTGCTGCACATCACCTGCTACACATCACCTAAGTGTCAGGCCCTCCTGCTTCTCTTTGCCTGAGGGCTTTGGCATTCAGGCAAGGTAGGCCAGAAGTGCCTGCCGTCTGCCCCCAACCAGGGAGTTGGTGGAGCAAGACCGCCGTCCTCTTGCCCTGCATGTGGGCCAACCCTGGGTTCCCCAGGTGGTGTCAGCTCCATGCCCACAGAGCTCACTAGCTTAAAGACACAACCTTGGCTGAATTCCTTCCCTGTCTTGTCTCAGGTCCTCACTCTCTTACCAGTTTTGGCTGGCCTTGCCTCATGAACAAACTGTGTTGCTAAGTCACTTCAGTCCTGTCCGCCTCTTTGTGACCCCCTGGACTGTAGCCCACCAGGCTCCTCTGTCCTCGGGATTCTCCAGACGAGAATGCTGGAGTGGGTTACCATGCACTCCTCCAGGGGATCTTCCCCACCCAGGGATCCCAGTCTGTTGTATCTGCTGCAGTGGCAGGCGAGTTCTTTACCACCAGCGCACCTGGGAAGCCCCGTGAACAAACTACTTGTACCTGAAACCTTGTATCAGCATCTGCTTCTGGGAACCTCAAGCTAAGACACAGAGAACCTACAATTAGCCCCTCTATGATAGTGTGGCAGAGAAGGCAATGGCACCCCACTCCAGTACTCTTGCCTGGAAAAATCCCATGGATGGAGGAGCCTGGTAGGCTGCAGTCCGTGGGGTTGCAAAGAGTCGGGCACGACTGAGCAACTTCACTTTCACTTTTCACTTTCCTGCATTGGAGAAGGAAATGGCAACCCACTCCAGTGTTCTTGCCTGGAGAATCCCAGGGACGGAGGAGCCTAGTGGGCTGCCGTCTGTGGGGTTGCACAGAGTCGGACACGACTGAAGCGACTTAGCAGCAGCAGCAGGATCGTGTGGAGTGTGAGAGACATCCTTGCATGCCTTCCCCCGCCCGCCTCAAGGAAAGAAGGTGCTAGCAGACCAAAGCAACAGAGAGCTACAACATCTCCAACTGTTCTAATCACTTTCTTGGCACCAAGGGTCTGCTCTTTCCCTCCCAACTTTCAGAGTTAGGTGATAGGATCTCGCTCTAAGATCCCGCCAATCCTTTTTGTCCTTCCACCCTAGCACCCCAAGTTCCTACAGAAATGGCTTCCAGGAAGTTAGTCTCCACTCTGCCCTTCCCCAGGTTTCCCAGGTGGAGCTAGTGGTAAAGAACTCACCTCCCATGCAGGAGACATAGAGATGTGGATTCGATCCCTGGGTGAGGAGATCCCCTGGAGGAGGGCATGGCAACCCACTCTAGTATTCTTGTCTGGAGAATCCCACGGGCAGAGGAGCCTGGTGGGCTACAGTCCATAGCCTGGCAAAAAGTCAGACATGACTGAAGCAACTTAGCATGCATGCACGCACGCACTGGCCCTCCCCATCATGGAAATACTGAAGCCGAGAGTGGCTGGACCACACATCCATAGGAGTCCTCCAGCTCACCCCTTCTTTTATTCCAATTTCAGACAATTAAATAAACACTTGATTCTAAGATTTCCCAAAGGATATTTTTAGATAGTAAGTAAATATACATAGGGATAATTCATATAAACGTGCTATTCAGGAAATTTCTTTTTAATACAGGTTTTTTTCCCTTCACTTTGCCCCATGATTGTCTGTCAAACACCAAGCTGTTGGTGGACCTTCCCAAAGAGTCAACAGAGAGGCTTGTTGTAGGCCAAGGATACACACGTAGGGAGCTCGCCCGTCTGTGTTCTGTTAAGGATCTTGGATTTTTCTTAGGTTCTGATTTCTGCTTACTTTTTCCAGAGGTTGGAAAATCATGCATAGGTTGGCTCTTTTTTTTTTTAACCTTAAACTTTTCCTTGCAAAATTCCGTTAAAAAATCTCAGCATTTCTTAGAGAAAGCCAAGCTGAGAGCAAAACATAAAACCAGCCAAACCTGTGGCTTAACTCTGGGTAGACTTCCCTACTTCTGGTGTTTGGCTTTTGAAGTGGCATGATTTCCCACATTGCTTAAAAAAGAATCAGGAAGCTGCTGTATACAAGTAAAGTTCAGAAAAAGCTTCAGTCCCATGGGGTTGCCCACCTCTCTCAGGAGCGGCCACATTACCTCGAGCTGCATCTGCAAAATCCCAGGGGAAAGTGAGAGTCAGAGGATGTGATCCTTCTAGTTGTAAGAAGGGGATGGAGCAGAGGGACAGGTGTGCTATGTGCCTTTGCTAATATGGCAACTTATCTATCAACTTTGCAAATCTGTTGTCATTGGGCTAAGTTGTATTCTGCGTATGTGGAAATGTAAAATTTAGAAAACCTGAGATTTTAACAATTTAAAACAATTGCAATCATATTTTTGGAAAATATTTTTCAGGTATTTTGTGTTTTCTTCTGTGCCTTGAAAGGAGGATAATGAATACATTTTAATTTCTATTTATTCTGATGTCTTGATGATTTAAGGTTATCATGATAAACAGCCATCCTATCATCATCCTTATTTAAGGGGTAAAACAATGATGTTCTCAAGAGCTTTCAAAATATGTAGAATTTTTGATGTTACTAAAACTGTTCTTAGACAAATGTGCTGTAGGAGACCTCTTCTGTTGTTTCCCTCCTTTTCTTCTTTTTCCTATTATTCCTTAGCAGGGGGTCTGTAAAAGCCAATGCTTCCCATTGCTCTCATTAATTAGCAAGTATTTGCTTGGCACTTTAGGACTATTCTAGATTCTAGGATTTCATACATAGGGATGAAACAGTGAACGAAACAGACCAAGTCTTTGCCTTCATTAAGCTTATATCCTGGCAGATAATGCCTACCTGTCTTCTTCAATCTGCTCTTTCCCTCGTCCTTGTCTCTTCTTCCAAACCAATGAAACTTAAAAGTAAAGAGAATTATGTCTACAACACAAGTAAATCAGCTCATGCTGCACAGGGGGCAAGGGTGTAGCCCATGACTCAGCTCATGAAGGGCAGCACAAATGCTACATGATAGGAATTTGGGGGCAGTGAAAACTCTACTTCTGGTGCTTTTGCATTAGGCCAGATGGTTCAGCTTATGAGACAATGGCCTCTGGATAAAGGTCGTTTTATCTGATTCAGATGAATATACTTTCAGAGAGAACCATTTCTCTCTTTAGCCCAATAGAAAAGGACAGTGATGCGTTATATAACAAGTCACATGAACGTTTGCTCAACATCCAAAAGGACTTGTTGGTCATATGAAAACAGGTGCATCTTGGGGCCGACTCTGCTGGTACATGCTACATTGGTTCAGCATTGAATACCGATTCCAAAGTGGGATCATAATGAGCACATAGTAAAGAACGAGACGCTACTTTTCAGCCCTACCCCAACTATGACTCCACTGTAGCTTAAAGAAAGTCAGACCCCAAGACCAAAACCTCACTCTTTAGATCATTCCATGTTTAGGGACAGCCTGGTGGAGGCCACCTGGTTGGTCCCTCGATTTGGCATCTGGAGCGGAGCAGCCTGCTAATAGGTCACCTGAAGGTTGTTTTTCTTTGCTAACTTGGTCACTGATTTTTTTTTTTTTTTCATTTGCTTGATTTTCTCCGTGTTCAAGTTTGGCCAAATGGAAAAAAAATTAGTCTTCAGTTAATCCAAGTAATCATGCTATGTGCATGGGAGAGAGAAAACTTAAATCTTTTCCTGGCTGCCGTACTGACTGCTATAAATTGTCCTCCAACACGTGTAGAGAGAGTGGAGCCAGAATTTCCATAGAAGGACTCCAACCAGGAAACTCTGGACGGGCTTCATTTTTTAGAGAACTACTCTGGCTTTCAGTCCCCCTTGCCAACTCAACAACCATGGAAGACATTTGACTTGTTTTTAAGGAGACGTTGTTGACTTCAGACAGAAGTTAAAATGCAATCCAAGGACTAAGAAGAGAGCAGAACTTCTAGAAAGTGAGTCAAAAGTAAAGGAGCTCACACATTCTCTGTTACAAAGGCAAAAAAGTAAAAGCCTCTTGAAAATATTTTTGAAACCAGGCATGACATTCTATTCCTCTAAACTATATATTTACAAGTAATTTAAAATGATCAATTTCCTTCCTCCAGAAACTATGAGAATTTGAGGGTTTAATTACGGAAAGGCAAGGGGAGGGAAGGGGTTTCCCAGGTGGGTGAAGAATCTGCCTGCAAAGCGGGAGATGCAGGAGACCAGGGTTTGATCCCTGGGTTGAGAAGATTTCTGGAGGAGGAAATGGCAACCTATCCCAGTATTGTTGCCTGAGAAATCTCATGGACAGAGAAGCCTGGTGGGCTACAGTCCATGAGGTCTCAAAGAGTTGGACACGACTGAAGTGACTTAGCGTGCCTGCATTCATTCATCCTGCTCACAAGAATGGCTAACAGTACATTCATAGTATCATACTGCAGTTGTTTATATTTCCCTGATTAGTGATGTTGACAGTGTTTCACGTGCTTATTGGTCATGTGATTATCTTCTTTAGTGAGGTGTTAAAGTCATTTACCCATTTTATATTGAATTTTTGCTGTTTTGTTACTCAGTCATAGTTATTTATACATTCGGGATACAAGGCCCTTGTTAGCTATATATATTACAACTTCTCCAGTCTCTGGCTTATCTTTTCATTTTATAAATGTGTTTTCAGTGAGTAGACTGTTAATTTATCAATTTTTAATTTCATATTTAGTAATTTTTCAGTCCCTCTAGTATATCTTTTCTCAGCACTTAAAATCATGAAGATATTCTCCAACATTTTCTTATAAAAACTTTATAGCTTCAACTTTATATAAAGTCTATGACTCAGTTTAAAATAATTTTGGGAAGTGGTATGATTTAGTGGTAAAAGTTAATTTTTCCCCATACATTTATCCACTTTTCCCAGTATTATTCATTTTAAAAAATTTAACTTTTCTTATAGACTGGCTTTGACAGTTTTATAAAAATCAATTGATCATATACATGCAGGCCTAATTCTAAACTCTTCATTTTGTTTTATAAATCTGTTAGACAGTTCTTCTGCCAGTATCAGAATTTTGAAGACCTTATAGTAAGTCTGGAAATCAGGCAATGAGAGTTCAGTTTTGCCTTTTTTTTTTTTAAAACTTCAATTGTTTTGGCTATGCTAGGTCTTTTGCTCAGATTTTAGAAAGAACATTTAAATTTTTACAAAAAGCCTTATAAAACTTTTATATGGATTGCATCTAATCTATAGAATAATATAAGAAAAATCTATATTCAGTCTATGAAAACATTAAATCTCTCATTGGAGAAGGTCATTAAGAAAATGTGACTGTAGGTTGATCCTTGAGATAAACCCTGGCAATTTGAATCTCTTCGCCTCCTCCTCTGTCCTTGGAATATCCACTCTGCCCACCATTTCTATCTTGGGAGCCATTCTCAAGGACGCAGTCTTGAGAGTGTAAGATGTTATTAAGACTGTCTGATGGTACACGTGGGGCTTCCTTGGTGGCTCAGCGGTAAAGAATCTGCCTGCTAATACAGGAGATGGAGGAGATAAGGGTTCGGTCCCTGGGTCGGGAAGAACCCTGGAGGAGGAAATGGCAACCCACTCCAGTATTCTTGCCTGGGAAATTCCATGGAGAGAGGAGCCTGGCAAGCTATATAGCCCTGCGGTCACAAAGAGTCGGACATGCCTGAGTGACTGAGCAGGCAGGCACAGTGGTACACAAGACTGAAGCCCGGTAAGGCCTCTTTACAAACTTTTAAGATTCTGCTGGGTGGTGGGGAGATCTCGTCTAATGACTGCATAAGTGAAGTTCCCCTGCTTGTTAAACTTGCCGCCTAGTTTGGAGTGATGTGCCCCTTTCTTCATTCTCTTCTTGCCATCTGTGGAGGGAGGCTGATTTGTGAATCAATATCTCTTTATCTATTTAGCACTTCCTTAATTTCTGTAGCAATATTTTATAGTTTTTGACATAACTCTATAAAATGTCTTTTGTTAAATTTTTATATAAGTATTTAATTTGGGGGATATTATTATAAATGGAATTTTTTTCTATTTCACTTTCCATTTATTTGCTGCATTATATAGACATACAATGGATTCTTTTATTTTTTTTTAAATTGGGTTCTAATTGCTTTATAATGTTACATTAGTTTCTGCTGTACAGGAAGTGAATGAGCTATATATATACATATATCCTCCCCCTCTTGAGCCACCCTCTCACCCCCCACCACTTTCCCATCCATCTAGGCCATCACAGCACTGAGCCAGGCTCCCTGAGCTATACAGCAGGTTCCCACTAGCCATGTATTTTACACATGGGAGTGTATTTGCATTTTGGTTTTACATCCTGCAATCCGCTAAATTCACCTATTGATTATAGTAGGTGTTTCACAGATACTTTAGAATTTTCTATGTAAACATTGGTGTCATCTGAAAAATAAAGATTTTTTTAATGAAAAATAAAAATCTTCCTTTCTGATCCACATGCCCATTATTTTTTATAAATTGACTAGGCTCTCTAGTTCAATTTTGAATAGAAATAATAAAGATAGGCATTCGTGCCTTGATCTGCATCTCAGAAGGAAGCATTCAGTTTATCATTCGCAAGTACTATGTTAATTCTAGATTAACTTGTAGATCCTTTGATCAGATTAAGTTTTCTCTTATTTTCAGTTGCCAAGGATTTGATTATAAACAGGTGAATTTTGTTAAGCACTTGTTAAACAGAAGCCCACAGCATGCTTAATTGATTCTTTCCAAGAGAACTCAGTGCTACCTGTCCGCTTAGTTTTGTCCGACCTCACAAAATCTCCCCCAAAGCAACCTCTTCCTCTTGCCATGAGAGAGTGAAAGTTCTTCTTCCTGCCTCATGTCCTTCCCTCTACCCCATGCTTCAACAATGAAGGATGCAGAAAGCCAAGTACCCAGAATTAAGAGGATCCCTGCCTCCATCAGCAGTTCTCCAAAGTGAGGACTGACATCTTCATGAATCCACATTTAAAGCTTAAGGTTTTATATGTTGTGTATGGATTCCACAGCATTGAAAGATAGAACACAGCTAAAGCATAAATGAAGCAAGAGGTGGGCAAGAAAAGCTGGTCATCCACCGCTGCACCTCTCGATCCTGCTCGCAATCTCTTAAATTACCTCTGCTTCACCACCCACCTCCTGCCTCCTCACACATTTCCAACAACATACACATGCTCCCTTTTCACCATCTGTTCAGAAATGTAAAATCTAAATGCTTCAAATAGATTAGAAAATCTCTAAAATGCTTAATAAAAGTGCTCAGCTATTTAACAGATGACTAGGACACCTTGTGAGAGAAATATGGCTGGCACCATGCTGTTGTGATGTCCCTCACCATCACGATTTTGCACCTGCCCATCTGCTCAGGCAGAGCTGCTGACAGTTGGCAAGGCACTCGGGTGCAGTTGGAAAGACCCACAACTTCCAAGCAGCTTTCGCTCTTGCTTTCTGTGCATAATGGTGCCTTTTTGATTATTCTCCCATCTATTCCTATGCCTTCAACACAGTCTTATTTCTTTTCCCACTTTGCCAATGCTCACTTCTATCACTTCCATTTTCCAGTGGTACATGAATAGATTTTATGGTGCATTGAAATGAGAAGACATTTTCAGCTGTGCAAAGAGTCAGGGTTAAGACAACAGAGAGGACCATTGTACAACCCACTGGCCCATGATTGAGATGATATAGCAAGAGTTGTTAACAGTAGGTTCCAAGGAGATCTACATGGGTTTCAATATCACCTCCATTGCTGGTGGCTTTGTGACCACAAGTCACATTAAAAGGAACTGGGCTAGCTACACAATTTACAGGGCTCAGCACAAAATGAAAATGCAGGACTCCTTGTTGAGAAAGCAGGAAAAAAAAGTGTCACTAAAGACCCTAAAATATAAACATTTTTTCTTTCTCCTGTGGTTTTGAGCATTAACTTGGGCAAATTACTCTATGTGGACTTCCCTAGTAGCTCAGCTGGTAAAGAATCCACCTGCAAAGTGGGAGACCTGGGTTTGATCCCTGGCTTGGGAAGATCCCCTGGAGAAGGAACAGCTAACCACTCCAATATTCTGGCCTGGAGAACCCCATGGACCATATAATTCATGGGGTTGCAAAGAGCTGGACATGACTGAGCAACTTTCACTTCACTTTCATTTTCCTCATCTGGTTGTAAGGTGGTGAGTTAATTCAAATGAAGGACTTAGAGCAGTGCATGTACACGACTGGCCTCACTCACTTGTGTAGTTATAGACACATGCTGGGTGACCCTAGGCTCGCACAGATGTCCAAGAGGCCCTCCCTGTAACTTGGCACCCACACAGAGCCCACTGACTGCCAACTGTCAGCTGGAAGGGAGGAAACTGGACCAGGCACCTGCCCTTCTCATGGGTCTTCTGGTCAACCCACAGCAACTAGGTGATTCCCCAAGGGACTGAAACCTCTTCAAAGGGCTCAATTAGTACTTGGATCAGGGTGGGCAAGAAACTTGCCCCAGCAGAGTCGCCTGATGAATGCCCATGGGGCTTCATGGGGCAGTAGGGATGGTTGCAGCCCTGGCTGAAGACACAAGGTACGCGCACTTGACCCCATCTCTCCTTGTGATGGCGTAGGGTGGGTGGTGGAGGGCCTCAGTGGTTCCTGTGTGGGGCTGGGACAGTGCTCTGGCACCAGGGAGCAAGAGAGTAGGTGGGCGAGAACCTGCTGTAGAGAGGAAGTGAGAAGGTGGGAGGCAGAAAGATTCTCTGAGACCCTAGTGCAAACTATTTTGTCTCATTGGACTTCACTCACAAAATGCAAATTCAAAGATAAAATTATAAAGAATCTTTTCAGAACACAGATCATTAAACTCCAAGCACAGGGCTTTTCTGAACATGGGACCATTTACAGCTCTGCTAATGACATACCCATGAACCAGCCCTTGAGGTGACGCCTGAGGCAGAGTCAGGAGCCAAGAAATATGAGCTATTAGTATTGTCATGACTAACTAGGTGGTCCATATGGAATAGAATATATAATACATATTTCCAGCATGTTTATAGACGTGGATATGTTGGTGTCTAGGAGAGCGATAATAAAAAGACTGCTCAGTCCTGGGAGGGCTGTGATTCCTGGCCTCTCAGAAAGTTGTGGCCAATCCCAGCACTGGGTGGACGGCCTCAAGTGACCCAGCAGCCGGTCAGTGAGGTGCCCGCAATGACTTTAGTCTGATTTGGAAATGCTGGGGAAGCTATCTACGTACAATAGACATTTAGGGTAGATAAAAATGAGTTTTCTGAAGTGGACTGCTCAAGGCAGTTCAGCCTCAGCTCTCTCTTGAAAAATAGTGATAGGATGAAGGTCTAGTCACCATGGGATTGAGCAAAGCCTTCTCTGTGTCCACTTGTTCATATCTGCAGCTTCATTTGGCATTGCTGGGTGAGGTGACTCTGGACTGCTAATCTAGAAAACAAACATATACATCTTGGCAGGAAGTGTCAATCAAACTTTTGCTGAAAGCAAATTGAGCCCAGGTGAGTGCCAGTCATGCACCCTGAAAACCTTCACACTTTGAGGGGCTGCCTTGAAGAAATCAGGCTTTCCATAAGCTGGTGCAAGTGAGTTTAGGTGCTTTCCAAGGACATCTTCTTAGACGAGCTTGAACAATGTGCATTATCCAAGCAGCAGTGTTCTCTTGTAGACCTGAGCCCTCCTTGCTGTGCATACAGATACCCACACACTGAATGTGACATGCTGGGCATGTTTGTCTGCACAGACTTTCTGAATGTTTGGCCTGGATATAAAGTGACTGCTATCATTCAAACAGAAGGGTGGTCTTCCATATCCAGAAATCAGGCAGGCATAAAAGGAGCTGTCAAACAAGAAAATATACAAAACACCAACAATTTCCCTTTGAAAATACATGAGAAAGAGTACCTAATGGGAAGGAAGGCCTGTTGTTTCCCACCTAATAATTCATTCAAAAATCATTTTTTGTCCTTGTGCACGCTAAGTTGCTTCAGTCGTGCCTGACTCTTTGTGACGCTATGGACTGTAGCCCACCAGGCTCCTCTGTCCATGGGATTCTCCAGGCAAGAATCCTGGACTGAGCTGCCATTTCCCTCTCCAAGGGATCTTCTTCCCAACCCAGGGATCGAACCCATGGCTCTTATGTCTCCTGCATTGACAGGCAGGTTCTCACTAGTGCCACCTGAAAGAGTTGACATTTTCATGGTTAAGTTCAATGACAAATCCCCCTGATGACCAAAGCAAAACAGCTAGTGAAACAATATGCACAGTTTATTCTGTCATATTCTGAACTGAGCAAGAGTTAGCCGTCCTGACTCTAACTGAGCAAGGCCAGTCACGTGCCAGGTGCTGCTCTCAGCCCTGTATAAGAATTAACCTCACAACCAGATGAAGAAACTAGCTGAGAGCAGCTTGTTCAAGGTAATGGCAGAGCAAAGATTCCAACCCTCCAGTCTGTCTCTAGAGCACACACTTTAGCTACTAGCTGCTGCTGCTGCCGCTAAGTCCCTTCAGTCGTGTCCGACTCTGTGCGACCCCATAGACGGCAGCCCACCAGGCTCCCCCCGTCCCTGGGATTCTCCAGGCAAGAACACTGGAGTGGGTTGCCATTTCCTTCTCCAATGCATGAAAGTGAAAAGTGAAAGTGAAGTCGCTCAGTCATGTCTGACTCTTCGTGACCCCATGGACTGCAACCTATCAGGCTCCTCTGTCCATGGGATTTTCCAGGCAAGAGTACTGGAGTGGGTGCCATTGCCTTCTCCGTTTAGCTACTAGACCCAAGTTCAAATTCTAGGACAGTGAAGAAGTTTCATTTAACATGAACTGGATGACACATAGAGACGTTCTAAAGCTCTTAACAATAGAGTAGAAAGGTAAAGATGGGAGAAAGGGGACTTTCCTCAACCTTCCTGAGCCGCTCTGCATTTCACATCCATTTCAAACCCTCATTCCAGGGAGTGGCAACATCCAAAACTTAGGCAGTTCAGGTTTCCTGTCCCCTGTCCCAGACTTGTGTCTACGTCCCCGGTGATCACAGTTCTAAGGCCTTATGGAGATGGAGAAGTGAATCTGAGTCCTCTTTTCAGGCTGACATTTCCTGAGATGCATGGTGTGCCATCCAAGCATCTGACATCCATCCAGACAGTGTGCTTCCCAGCCGCTTCCTCCTCCTGGACATGCTTAACCGTACTCCCACAACACTGGGGGGCCTCAGAGGTGGTGGGGCTGCTCAAGGTCCTTCATTATTTCCTTTGTTTTCCCTGTGCTTTCCCAGGGACTTGGGCATAGGCTCCTCATCCACTGAGATTCTCAAGCTCAGCTGGGACTTGGCCAGTGGTGGGGAAGGGAACCATACAGTGACCCACTGGACTGGCATCTTCCTTCCTTTGGTATGGACCATTCTCCTGAGTCCTGGGAAGAAGGGCTGGCACTGGAAGGAATGGAACATAGCTTTAGCTAATTACATATTTATCCAAACTTTTGTTTGTATCCTATGCCTGGGCTTCTACAAGGGAGGAGTCAGGAGTTTGTTGCCTTTGTCATCCTTGCTTGGGTAGAAGCATCCCTTCCTAGAGGCATGGGAGAGAGGATGTTTAGGTGCTCAAGCATTAGAGAGACGGGTGAGTAGGGGAGGGGAAGCCAGGAGAGACAACTCTTACCCCAAAAGTATCCCACCACATAGGCATGGATGCCTCACTCTAAAAATGATCTCTAAAGTTATTTCACCCTGAGTGATA
This sequence comes from Aepyceros melampus, assembly GCA_006408695.1. Lineage (NCBI taxonomy): Eukaryota > Metazoa > Chordata > Mammalia > Artiodactyla > Bovidae > Aepyceros > Aepyceros melampus. The sequence goes on along the minus strand of SJXQ01005629.1, from coordinate 258,219 downwards.
AAAATCAGCACCCTGTCCCATGTGCGATGTAAATGCCCTAGGTTGACCGCACATGGCGGGTAAGGAGCCCTCAGGCCCTGGAGGCTGAAGGATGGTCCTGATGGCAGAGCCAAAGGCAGAAGTTCCAAGCACAGAGTGCAGCAGGCTCTCGTATGAATCCTGGAGTCTTGCTCAGAACACATTTTCTATTCCTGGGGAAACTGACTTGTGTGTTTCCATGTGATGGGGGCTACCTGGGAGGCCCCATCCCACTTGGCACTGTCCCACTTCAAAGAGGCCCTGCTTGGAAAACCTCATTTTTCTTACAACAGATGCTGAGTTTCAGTCCAGATGCCTTAGACATTTCTGCAGTGTCTGTGTGGTGCTCCGGCTGGGAGGGAAACAGAGCCACAGAGTGCGGAGAGTGTGTGAAAGGCCCTACTCCATGCCTGGCTCTTTGAACATGTTTGTTTTATCCCAGGAACTTGGCTGGTGGCAGCGAGGCTACCCAGGTAAGGCCTGGAAGACTTGTTTCTAGATTTCCCTTAGCTTTCCAGGGTAAATACTCCTGAGTCTCTGAGCAGGATTATTCCATCTCTGGAGTGGCTTTAATAGCGATAGCAACTTGAACTTTCATCAGCATAAGAATAAGCTGGGGGGCTGATCACTCATGCAGATTCTCAAGCCACCAGAAGATCCGGGGTGCAACCCCAGAATCAGCATTTTCAGTCACCCCCCACAGGCTTCCCAGGCAGCACTAGTGGTAAAGAATCCACCTGCCAATGCAAGAGATGCAAGAGTCATGGTTTCAGCCCCTGGGTTGGGAAGATCTTCTGTAGGAGGCTATGACAGTCCACTCCAGTATTCGTGCCTGTAAATCCCATGGACAGAGGACACTGGCGGGCTACAGCCCATGGGGTCAAAAAGTGCAGGACGTGACTGAGCGACTGAGCACGCATTTACAAAGTAAGCCCTCCATGGGATTCTGATACAGATGTTCCTAGATTGCACCCTGAGAAACACAGATGTGGGTCTCTGCTTAGCCCTTCATGAGGCCAGTGGTAAGGATTCTGAGTTGCATAAAAATTAATAAGCAGAAACCCCCAATTAACATGTTATTGACCAGAGATATATTAATGCCACAGGCACTGATTTGGTGTTTTAGTCGCTCAGTCATGTCCGACTCTTTGCGACGCTATGAGCTGTAGCCTGCCAGGCTCCTCTGTCCATGGGGATTCTCCAGGCAAGAATACTGGAGTGGGCTGCCATTTCCTTCTCCAGGGGATCTTCCCAACCCAGGGATCAAACTCTGGTCTCCTATATTGCAGGAAGTCTCCTGCGCTGCAGGCAGATTCTTTACTGACTGAGCCACCAGAGGCATTAGTTTCTGCAAAAATCCCCCAGTCAATAATATATTAAAATAGAGTTGGGCATTCAGAAGGGGGAGCTGTCATGCCCTGTGACTATAGCAGAACCTCACAGGAAGAAGAGAGACTTCCCCTTCTTGCCTAGTATGAGTTCAGCCAGCAAGACTGTCACAACCCGGCCAATGGAAAGCCACTATTCTCAGAACTCTCCATTCCTCCAAGGGACTCTGTTTACTATAGCCCTTCCAGCTTCAGTTCCCCATTATACATGAGCTCTCTCCTTGTGGGGGAGGGGACTTGCGGAGCTCGCCATGGTTATGGACCCAAATTGCCATGCTTTGCTGATTCTGAATAAAACCATCTCTGCTGTAGAAATTACTGGCCATCTGTTTGTCAATAGTTTGTATCAAGCCACCTGACTGTTGCTCTCCTACAGTGAGTTCCTAAGCCCCAGGACCCATCTATTCCCGTTACTAAACAGCTAGGTGAATACAGATGCTCCCTATACCTGCCCACTCCTTTCACGTTAACAGAAAACAGCTCCTGGGTAATTGTGAACAACATGTGTCCACGAGCCTTCTGGAAACAGGTGTCTGGAAGCTGTTGCAAATAAACAATGAAGAAGAACTTCTAGGCTTGCTTTTATAACTGAGGCACTTGTTGATCAACTTCACACAAGTTTAGACTTGCTTATAGACGGCCTTGCCTGCCTATTGTCTCTCATGTTTTTGTCTCTCTTCCAAACAAAGTATAACTTCTTTGGAAGAGGCCACAATCATATTTTGTTTCTCCTACTTACAGCATCTGCTATATAATTGGTGTTCAACATAGGATAAGAGTTTCTAATTTATAACCAGGTTGCTTCCAAAAGTTCATTCTTAAGTCAGATATTTGGATCTTGTTTCCCTTTAGGACAATGTTATAAAAGGTAATTATGTTCCCAGAGCAGCCCCTAAATGTTTATTTAACTAGCAATGTAGCTGAACTTTAGTTCCAATAGTACGACAGAACCTAAAATCATCTATAATACTGCTTTTATGGAAAAATGTGTTCCAGATTCCAGGGGGAGATGCCAGAACTCATTTTTCTGGCTACAGTTCCTGAACAAGACTTGACCTATTTGCAGTTAAGGCTCCCTGTGTTGCATGTGTGTGTCCATACACAGCGGGCTGGCTTTTATAATGGGGTCCAAAGATGGGGAAAGGGTGGCACAAATTCCTGTTGGGAAACTGGAAAGGGCAGGGGTGTCACGTGAGAAATGCTTCTGGGTGGCTTGTCTGAGTCAGAAGGAATATCTGGAAGAAGGTGGAATTCAGGGCTGTGAGGTTAGGGAGTGACCCAGAGGGCACTGACTCTCTCAGCTACAGTAGCAGAGTCCAGCCGGGGCTATCTCAACAGCCACCGCAGTAACACCACAAGATATAGTAGCCGCATTGGCCAGGGTCCCAAGTCAAGCCTATAGATATGTTTGGGGAGGCAGTGGTGTCTTGGTTATTTATTGCCAAGTACAAACCACCTCAAAACATAGTGCCATAAAACAACAACCATTTCATTCACTCATGATTCAATCTGGGCTTGCCTATGGTCCTTGTGTGGATGCATTCAGCTGGCAAGGATGCTGGGATCTGGTCTTTGCTGGATGCTGAGATTACTAGACCACCAGTCTTCTAGGAGTCTCAAGGCTTTTCCTTCTCGACGTGGCCTCTCCGCTGAATCTCTGCACATGGTTTCTCCAGCAGAGTAGTAGACTTTTTCTGTGGCAGCTTGAAATATTCAAGAAGCAAAAATAGAAACTTCCAGGCCTTCTTAAAACTAGTCTGGCCACTGGCAAAGCTTTGCTCTGGTTAAAGTGGTCACAAGGCAGCCCTGATCCAAGGGGTGGGGGGTGGACTACACAGAGGCATGAGTTCTTGGAGGCATGGTCTGCTGTGGGTTGTGAAAGAAGCAGACAGCCACAGTGGGTGCCACGTGAGAGCCTCCAAAACCAAGAGCATTTAGCTAGAGCGTCTCCATTACAACCACCCCAACCACATTGCTGACATTCCTAGAAGGAGCTACTAAACTGTTTTTTTTTTCATTTACCATATCTCTTCATGTCTAAAAGATAGATATTTGGCTGCAAAATTTCATCCTATCACTTTCTCCTTCACATCTTCTTGGCTCCGTTTCTCCTTTCATAGACACAGCTGCCTGCTTTATATAGGCAGCGCTCTCTCAGGCTTCATGGCAACACACCTTGGGCAGTTACAGTGGATGTTGATGTGGATCTAGGAAATAGAACATAAAATCCCTAAGTTTGCAAATGGTAATTCTTAAATAGTCAACTAAAGCAGGTTCAAGGTTGGCCCTATAATAATGTTCCTCTCAGAGTCAAGCATATAACCTGAGGGAGAGAGAAAGAAGTGAAGTTGGGGTTAGTGCTTTGGGAATTATGAATAATCCTGGCAGAAACAGACCGAGCTGCTTCCCCCAAGTCTCTCTTCAGGTAAAACTTCTGTTTTATTTATGGTATCAGTAAGCCCAGACTCTCTTCCAGCAAAATATGGCAATAGGGCTAAGCCATGGCTAATAGAAGGGCAAATCATGCCTGGGACTTCCAGAAAGGTTGCTTAAAGGGAGCTGACTTAGCCGAGAAAGAACCCTTGAGTCTCATTTTGGATTCCTTCTTCCTGTTGGCTTGCATTGTGGATGCAATGGTTGGATCTCCAGCAGCTATTTAGGATCATGAGTAGACTAGAAACCACACTTCAGGGTGGTAAAGTATAAAGACGGATGAATTGTAGGTTAGTGATTACCATGGAGCTGTATTCCAGCCCTGAACTCTATTAATAGATAGAGATCTATATAACGAAGGAGATAGAGAGGTTCTCCTTTAAGCCATTGTTATTTGACATTTCCTGTTATAATTCATATTATGTACCTGGTCATAGCCCATTATGAATGTCATCTGTTTTATGTAATTGCACCAGAAAAATGATTAAGAAACACTTGTTAAGACCACAGGGAATTCTCACCTGGACCATTTCCCAATCTTTCTCTGTGTTTGTTAGCTCTCTTCTCTAATTAATCCTTAATAGATTAAGGAAGTGTTGCCTCTTTGGATTTTAATGGTCCCTGGCAACCACTGATCTTTTTTCTATTTCCATAGGTTGCCTTTTCCACAATGTCATAAAGCTGGAATCATACAGTATGAAGTCTTTTCAGACTAGAGTCTTCCACTTAGTAACATATTTAATATGCATTTAATTAACATTTAGTATGCTTGTCTTTTCATGGATTGATAGCTTATTTCCTTTTAGCACTAAATAGTATTCCATTGTCCATGCAATTAGGGTATATACCACAACTTACTTATCCATTTACCTACTGAAGGACATCTTGATTTCTTTTAAGCTTTAGTAATTAAGAATGAAGCGGCTTTAAACATCAATATGCAAAGGTTTTGTGTGGGCAAAAGTTTTCAACTCCTTTGGGTAAATACTAAATAACTCAATTGCTGGATCGTATGGTAAATGTATATTTAATTTTGTAAGGATGTGCCAAACTGTCTTCCAAAGTGCTGTACCATTTGCAATCCCAACAGTAATGAATGAGTGTTTCTGTTGCTCTGTATCCTCTCCAGTGTTTAATGTTGTTGGGGGTCAAGGTTCTGGGCTTTCTAATAGGTATATAGTTGTATCCCATTGTTGCATTTCCCTGCTGACATATGTGGAGCATCTTTTCCTATGCTTATTTGTCATCTGCATATCTTCTTCAGTGAGATGTCTATTAAGGTCTTTGACCCATTTTTTAACTGGGTGTTGTTTTCTTACTGTCAGTTTTAAAAGCTCTTTGTGTATTTCGGATGTGTGTGCTTAGTCGCTCAGGCATGTCCAACTCTTTGTGACCCCATGGACTGTAGTCTGCCAAGCTCCTCTGTCCATGGGATTTTCCAGGCAAGAATACTGGAGTGGGTTGCCATTTCCTCCTCCAAGAAATTGAACCCAGGTCTTCTGTGCTCCTGCATTTGCAGGTGGATTCTTTACCACTGAGCCAGCTGGAAGGCCAGCTTTTTGGATAACAGTCCTTTATCAGTTAGGTCTTTTGCAAATATTTCTCCTAGTCTGCAGCTTGTCTTTTCTCTCTCTTAATATTGTCTTTCACAGAGCAGAAGTCTTTAATCTAATGATATCCAGCCTATCGATTATTTCTTTCATGGATCATGCTTTGGTGATGTATCTAAAAAAGTCATCACCATGTCCAAGGTCATCTAGGTTTTCTCCTATGTCATCTTTTAGGAGTTTTATAGTTTTGCACTGTATACTTAGGTCTATGATCCATTTTGAGCTAATTTTAGAGAAGAAAGTGAGGTCTGAGTCTAGATTCACATTTTTATATGTGAATGTTCAGTTGCTCCAGCATTATTTGTTGAAGAGACACTATTTTGCTTTATCTGTGTTTTCTCGTATCTATCCCCATTGATTAGCACAGTGCCTGATCGAAAGTATACATTTAATATTTGTTGAAATATTAAAATGAATACATTTAATATTTGTTGAAATATTGAAATGAATGAATGAAACACCAAACTCTCCCTGTGAAATGCCCCTTTCTTTCCTGTTTACAGTTCCATCTCTCAGCTGTACAGCCTGAGTTCACCATTCCCAGAAAAGAGCCAGCTAATCTTGGTGGCCAAATTCCTGTTAAAACATATGAACAATGCTTGCTGAATGAGTGATGTGGTTGTCTAAGGCATTGTTTCATGCAGGCTCTACACGAGAAAGGGCAGAGTCTCACCGGAAGAGCAGTGGTCATTCATTGCAACCCCATCATTCTCCTCAGGCACACAGAGGTGGGCACACCTGGGATCAGGGAAGGGGGAGGCTGAGATGGAGGTGACTGGAAGAGATGGTTACCCTAGTAACTGAGGAGAGGGATCTCAGCCTCAGGCTATCAACCACAGAGGAGACAGGGGAGGCAGGTCCCAGAAAGCAGGAAATCGAATAGCTGCCTCTCTGAATGTATGAACCAAGAAGCAAGAAAACCACGTAGGTAGTGATTAACTCCAAGGCCCGGCCAGGGAGGCCTCTGTGATAGGGCTGTTCGCCTGGCCTCTCCAGTCTAACTTCGCTGTAGTAGTTAAGGGACTGCTTAACCTTGACATCTCTTTATATTTCTTCTTACAGGGTTTTCCCTTCTTATGTTTATGATTAACACATTTTATTTCAGGTTTTTGAATTATGAAGATAGATACCTTCTGTCACAATTCAAACTGTTAAAAGTGATAATCCCTCACCCTTGGTTTTTTATTTTACTTTTTAGCTTGGGACTTTATGAGGAATGATAAAAAAAGACTTGAGGGTGACTGGACTCACATTCTGAAGTATAAGCCAATGCAATTTAGATATTAATTGCATTCAATTAATAAAGAGATAGATCCTGAGTCCTATATCACCCCAAATCTCTCTTTATTGAAGCCAGAGACAACCTTTACAAGTGGCTAAGGAAGCTGTTCCTGTGCACTTCTAGTCTGGAGCCTCTTAGATCTTCCATGTTGACCTCTCCTTGAGCAGCCTTGTCTGCATAGAACGTCTGCTTCTTATTTCAGTATCCTCATGATTAAATTTTAATTTTGCTTCCAATTTGCCAAATGCAGATTTTGAAGACTATGTCTTTTTGAATTGATATATACGGAAGACTCCACTTATTTCTAAGACATTCTACAAAATATTGACTGTCACTCAGGGATATTGTGGCTCTCTTTCTCTAACTTCAGGGCTCATGGTTATTTTACAAAAATCAGCAGCATCTGCCATGGTGGGATTTTGAAGCCCTGCCCATGAGAGGGGCCTTTAAATTCTCATTGGTTGGAAAGAGTTTCTCCCTGATGGAATTTTGAATGGAAGAGGGAGCAATATATCCCCGAGGGCCAGGTTGTAGGGGAAGACAGTAGAACATTTGGTCCACCTTCCTCCCCATAAAGAGGGTCTCCATGAAGTGTTAAGACCAGAATCTGTGTGTGTGTGTGTGTGTGTGTGTGTGTGGTAGTTCTAAAGAGGTTGTTCTTTTGGAAGCTTGTAATACCTACCACTGCTCCTTATACCACATCATGAATGAGTTGTGCTTCTTCATAATGTTTCTTATAGAAACATGTTTATATTTGTGTCCAAACAGTATTTGGCTAATAGTATATATTTCTCTAATCTCCATCCTGGAATGTGAAGCCAGTGGGCCTAAGAAAGCATTACTATGAACAAAGCTAGTGGAGGTGATGGAATTCCAGTAGAGCTATTTCAAATCCTGAAAGATGATGCTGTGAAAGTGCTGCACTCAATATGCCAGCAAATCTGGAAAACTCAGCAGTGGCCACAGGACTGGAAATGGTCAGTTTTCATTCCAATCCCAAAGAAAGGCAATGCCAAAGAATGCTCAAACTACTGCACAATTACACTCATTTCATACACTAGTAAAGTAATGCTAAAATTCTCCAAGCCAGGCTTCAGCAATACGTGAACCATGAACTTCCAGATGTTCAAGCTGGTTTTAGAAAAGGCAGAGGAACCAGAGATCAAACTGCCAAAATCTGCTGGATCATGGAAAAAGCAAGAGAGTTCCAGAAAAACACCTATTTCTTCTTTATTGACTATGCCAAAACCTTTGACTGTGTGGATCACAATAAACTGTGGAAAGTTCTGAAAGAGATGGGCATACCAGACCACCTGACCTGCCTCTTGAGAAATCTGTATGCAGGTCAGGAAGCAACAGTTAGAATAGGACATGGAACAACAGACTGGTTCCAGATAGGAAAAGGAGTACGTCAAGACTATATATTGTCACCTTGCTTATTTAACTTGTATGCAGAGTACATCATGAGAAATGCTGGGCTGGAAGAAGCACAAGCTGGAATCAAGATTGCTGGGAGAAATATCAATAACCTCAGATATGCAGATGACACCACCCTTATGGCAGAAAGTGAAGAGGAACTAAAAANTATTGTCACCTTGCTTATTTAACTTGTATGCAGAGTACATCATGAGAAATGCTGGGCTGGAAGAAGCACAAGCTGGAATCAAGATTGCTGGGAGAAATATCAATAACCTCAGATATGCAGATGACACCACCCTTATGGCAGAAAGTGAAGAGGAACTAAAAAGCCTCTTGATGAAAGTGAAAGAGGAGAGTGAAAAAGTTGGCTTAAAGCTCAACATTCAGAAAATGAAGATCATGGCATCTGGTCCCATCACTCCATGGGAAATAGATGGGGAAACAGTGGAAACAGTGGCTGACTTTATTTTTGGGGGCTCCAAAATCACGGCAGATGGTGATTGCAGCCATGAAATTAAAAGATGCTTACTCCTTGGAAGGAAAGTTATGATCAACCTAGATAGCCTATTCAAAAGCAGAGACATTACTTTGCCAACTAAGGTCCATCTAGTCAAGGCTATGGTTTTTCCTGTGGTCATGTATGGATGTGAGAGTTGGACTGTGAAAAAAGCTGAGTGCAAAGAATTGATGCTTTTGAACTGTGGTGTTGGAGAAGACTCTTGAGATTCCCTTGGACTGCAAGGAGATCCAACCAGTCCATCCTAAAGGAGATCAGTCTTGGGTGTTCATTGGAAGGACTGATGCTAAAGCTGAAACTCCAATACTTTGGCCACCTCATGCAAGGAGTTGACTCATTGGAAAAGACTCTGATGCTGGAAGGGATTGGGGCAGGAGAAGAAGGGGAAGACAGAGGATGAGATGGCTGGATGGCATCACCGACTCAATGGACATGAGTTTGAGTGAACTCTGGGAGTTGGTGATGGACAGGGAGGCCTGGCGTGCTGTGGTTCATGGGGTCACAAAGAGTCGGATACAACTGAGCGACTGAACTGAGCTGACTCTCCATCTTTGTGAGTGCTATCTCAAGTTTTAAGCTGTTAGAAATATAACTGTGTGCTAATTTAATTGTCTGTTATATAGCACAGTTTCCTATAATCATAGCATTTAGAAGTGAATTTCAGTGATGATGATAACTTATCAGCAGCTTCAGTGACAGACACGGAGATGGCTTTTGTACAAAGTAGAAGTTTCAGTATGGCTTCACGACTGGAGTTTCTTCCTGCAGGAGGTATAGGCATTTTGGAAACAGACAAAGGCACAGTGTTTAAAAAACAAAAAACAGCAACCACTTTGTCACACTTTCCAAAGGATCAACTGAACTAGAAGAGAGCATAAACATTTCACACTGATGGTGATGCTGCCGCTGAAGACAGTGATCTCAATCTTTTCCTTGGAGGAACCTGAACATTTCTTTGAAATAAACACATCTGGATAGGCTGCAAGTGAATCATCTAAATAAGAACTAGCCCCAGATTCCTGTCCAAAAAGAAATCTAAAGGGGCTGGTTGAGATTTGCTGGGCAGGTCTCAAAGAAGTTGAATATCATCTGTCTTTCCTTTTGCTTACCTATATTGTTTATTTGATTTCTTTTCATAGGAATCTGTATCATCATTCCAACATATACAAAAAAACCAGCCCTCAAGTCTAAACATATTTACTTCTCAACTCTTGCCGTATAGTTAGAGCTAGGAAAGGAATGCCCAACATGTTATAATTCCCTAAATGCTGTGCCATCAACAGAGGCATAGCAACTTCTGGGACTTGGGATGCTGGGCTTGTTTGAGGATATAACCTTCATGGAGAGGCCCTGGCTACACTTTGAACCTTGACTGTAACCCACACAGTGATTTGTAGGGTAACATTTGCTTTGTGCCTTGTTGCAGGTTAGAAATTGTTAAACATTAAGACACAATTGAAGAAATTCCCTGGTGGTCCAGAGGTTGAGCATCTGCCTGCCCATGCAGGCTCCTAAGCCCGTGCACCGCAACTACTGAAGCCCTTGTGTGCTAGAGCCCCTTCTCCACAACAAGAGAAGCCCCTCCAATGGGATGTCTGCACGACACAACAAGAGAAAGCCCGCACCAGCAATGAAGACCCAGTGCAGCCAAAAATAAATACAATAAATAAATAAATGTTTTTTCAAAAGTCAACATCATCAGTCCAAAAATTTCTTTTTAAAAAAGACACCACTGAAAACTAAACTCTTGCCACGTGTGTGAGAATGTGAACTCATTTTCTCCATTTCGATTCTGTCAACTTTTTCATGTGTTTAAAAATACATTTATTTTTAGTTTCTTCACAGCTTGCTTTCAGAGATTAGCTAGCTTTGAGATATCGTTTTCTCCAGGTGGCTTCTAATCTTGCAAACTCTAGAATAAATGCATTCTGTAGCAATTAAGGCTTCGAGAGATCTTAGCAGCCCATCTTCACCAAGTTGTCAGCTTCTCTAGTAAGAAAACCAGTCTCAAAGGCAGCCCACTCTATACTACATTGACCTTTTTGAAGGAACCAAGATACTCGTCATTAAATTATTTTTTCTTGGGTCTACTGTTTGACAAAAACTTTTTAAAAAGGAAAATTGGTATTTTCAGGGTCAGTTCTCCAACATTAAACATCATTTTGGGGGGCAGTATCAAATCCCCTTTAGAGATGGAAGGTGACCTCGTCAGCAACCCACTGAGATTTAAATTCAGCATATTCTTCCAGAAAATATGAATCTTGCTCTTGGCTTTCTAGCACTGATCTACTTCTGATGGCTGTATTCAAACATACACACACTAAAAGGATTTGAAGAACTTTGTTTCATGTTGGGAAAGTACTTCAATTTAGGGTCATGTACTTAATCAAAATGCTCCATCTTGGTACAAGAGATTATAGGTTTAATTTCAAGGAGATATCTGAATAGCCCACTGAATGAAAAGGACAGGATTAGCTGGAAAACTTCCAGGCATGTGTTGCTGCTGGAAAAAAAATATGACCGTCCACACACTGCACCCCCCCGCTCTTTCCTTTAAACTTTATCGATTTATTTTATTTTTGGCTGCACTGAGTCTTCTTTGCTGCGCATGGGCTTTCTGTAATTGTGGCGAGCAGGGCTACTCTCTAATGGCCAGGATGCTTCTCATTGTGGTGGCTTCTGCTCTTGCAAAGCACAGAGTCTGCAGGCTTCAGCAGTTACAGCATGTGGGCTCAGGAGTTGAGGCTCTCTCCCTGGAGCAGGGATCGAACCTGTGTCCCCTGCACTGGCAGCCAGATTCTCTGCCGGACCACCAGGGAAGTCTGACTGTGCAGCCTCTTGATAACGCTGTTCCTGGGGGACAAAACTAAGGCCCATGCTTCAGAGTCTCAGATTCTAGTTTGGTGACTCTCTCTCTTGAACATGGATCTGAATCACTGGAAAGTGAAGTCACTCAGTCGTGTCCGACTCTTTGCGACCCCATGGACTGTAGCCTATCAGGCTCCTCCATCCATGGGATTTTCCAGGCAAGAGTGCTGGAGTGGATTGCCATTTCCTTCTCCATCTGGAAGCCTTATTAAAATACAGACTATGGGCTCCCCCCTTGGAGTTTCTTGGAGTAGGTTTGGGGCGGGACCTGAGAATCTGAATTTCTCCCAGGACCCAAGGTGAGGTTGATGCTGACCACACTTTGAGAACCACTGACCTAGAGCTCGGGGCAGGAGACACCCACCAGTGGTCAAAGGAAGCTGACTGGGTGATGTCAAAGCCTGGAATTAGCTGCACCAAGGGAGCAAAAAGACACCACTTGATGGCTGAGGTCAGGTTTACAGGTAGCAAGATGGAGTGGGGAATCTGAAAAGAGGATGAAGAAGCATTGAGACATCATATCTGCCAAAACAGCTGAGTCCAGCGATGAGAAAATCCGAAGGAAGAGGCTTTTGGCACACCAGTGGGGGTTTAGCAGAGAGACAGGAGATATAGAAATAGAAATAAATATAAAAATAGGTATAGAAATAGAGATAGGCTAGGTCACCTAGCTTGGGGTCAGGAAAGGGCTCCAAGTCCAAGGGAACAACAGAAACAGCAGTGGAGGGGCCTGATCCTCAGGGACTTGGAAAAACACGACAGATTCCCGGAAAAGAACTCGACGCAATGCTTAGCATATCTCTTACTGCTGTAATAAACCTCCAAGTCATAGTGATGCGACTTGTAAGAGTTTATCTATTGCTCTCGTAGCTCTCAAACCAAATTTTAACATTCTTGGTTGTTAGGCAGGTGTCCTCCAAGTAGTGACTCAGTGATTCAGGTACCGTCCAACTTGTGGCTTTGGTGCCACCAAACATGACTTTCAGATCACTGATGAGAGGGAGAAGCATAGAGAGTCACCCATGGGCAAGACCTGGACAGGATTCATCACTTCTGCTTACAATCCATTGATCAGGACTTGATCGCATGGCTCATTAACTCAGCAAATCTAGCTGGGGATCCAACTAGCTCTGTGTGCAGGAGGAAGAATAAACAGATTTAGGGGCCAGGTGGCCAGTATCTGCCACATTCAGGTACAGGGGAGCAAGGCAGAATTTCAGTTAATATAGTTCAGTGCTGAAAAGAATGTTCTCCGGCTAACCAATGTAATACCACTGAATGTTCTAACTGGGGCTTTAGCTCATTCAGTCTATCTCATCTCTGAATGGGTCCTGCAAGTGGGGGACACAGAGGGACACCAAGGCTTCCAGCCAGGCAGGGCCTAGAGACCAGTCACAGATTACCAGCTTTTATTGCGTATACTTGAGAGATGTTATAGTCTTTGAACTCAAACCTCTGTCATTGTATCAAGGAACATAGTCATGTTCTGCAGCTATTGAAGGAGATGAATGTTTTATCCACCTTTTATCTTTTGAAAAAACCCATCCAAATTTCCCAAAGAGACCAATTTGTGTTCCTAATGTAAGTACACATTTCTTTAAAGTGGAAATGTGAATCACTCAGTCATGTCCGACTCTTTGCAACCTCATGGACTGTGGCCCTCCAGACTCCTCTGTCCATGGAATTCTCAAGGCAAGAATGCTGGAGTGGGTTTCCATTCCCTTCTCCAGGGGATCTTCCTCATCTAGGGATCGAACTTTGGGTCTCTTGCACTGAAGGCAGATTCTTTACCATCTGAGCCACCAGGGAAGCCCACACATTTCTTTAGATATAGTCTTAGAATTTGGTTGTACTATTTGGAAATAGGCAGGAAGAGAAGAGGGCAGCAGAGGATGAGATGGTTAGATAGCATCCCCAACTGAATGGACATGAAGTTGAGCAAACTTTGGGAGATGGTGGAGGACAGAAGAGCCTGGCGTGCTCCTGGGGCGGCAAAGAGTCAGACACAACTTGGCAACTGAACGTCATTTGGATACATTGATTGAGTAAGTTACTACTGGCCTTTCCCTTCATAACACATTTAGGGAAAACTGTCAAGGATGATGCAACTGCGATGAGAAATGGAGAGCTGTTCACTTTGGGAAAGTGAAGAGAGAGTGGGAATATAATCACACACAAAATATCTGAAAGTGTCTGACCTGGGAAAAAGACTAGAAAGTGCCCAAATTGCCCTTTTTATCAGAGCCCACCCGTACTTTAATTTGCCATACCCCCAAAGCATATAAACCCCAGAATTATTCTATGCTGCTAAGTCATTTCAGTCGTGTCCAACTCTGTGCAACCCCATAGATGGCAGCCCACCAGGCTCCCCCATCCCTGGGATTCTCCAGGCAAGAACACTGGAGTGGGTTGCCATTTCCTTCTCCAATGCACTAAAGTGAAAAGTGAAAGTGAAGCTGTTCAGTCATATCCGACTCTTGGCGACCCCATGGACTGTGGCCTAGCAGGCTCCTCCATCCATGGGATTTTCCAGGCAAGAGTACTGGAGTGGGGTGCCATTGCCTTCTCTGAGAATTATTCTATAAGAATTTTTAAATATTCAGCCATTAAAAAAAAATCACCCCATTGAAATAATGGAGGGATGATTTGATTTGACCAACCCAGACAGCATATTAAAAAGCAAAGACATTACCTTGCCAATAAAGGTCCATCTAGTCAAAGCTTTGGTTTTTCCAGTAGTCATGTATGGATGTGAGAGCTGGACTATAAAGAAAGCTGAGCACCGAAGAATTGATGTTTTTGAACTGTGGTGTTGGAGAAGACTCTTGAGAGTCCCTTGGTCAGCAAGGAGATCCAACCAGTCCATCATAAAAGAAATCAGTCCTGAATATTCTTTGAAAGGACTGATGCTGAAGCTGAAACTCTAATACTTTGACCACCTGATGTGAAGAACTGACTCATTTTGAAAAGACCCTGATGCTGGCAAAGATTGAAGGCAGGAGGAGAAGGGAATGACAGAGGATGAGATGGTTGGATGGCATCACTGGCTCATTGGACATGACGTCTGAGTAAATTCTGGGAGTTGGTGATGGACAGGGAGGCCTGCCATGCTGCAGTCCATGGGGTTGCAGAGTAGACACGACTGAACAACTGACCTGATTTGATGCTGGGCATGGTGCAGGATGGAGGTATGATCTGGGGGCTGGAGCGATGAGTAGGAGCTGAATCCATGTGAAACCACAGCAGTCTCACTGATAACTTGTGTTTTTGTTGGTTTTGGTTTTGGTTTTACTTTTAAGTATTATTTGTTGTTTATGATTAAGAGTAAGAGTATTAACTAGCTTAAGGCATTTGTTTATAATTGTGTAACAATGTTTCATGAATACATCTGAAAACTCACAGTGTTCTTTGAAGTTATGCTATCTTAACACTAGAAACATCCTTTGTAGCAGCTAAATCAGTCTGCAGACATCCTGTATGCAGTATTGCAATCTTCTGCAATCTTTCTGAGTGAAAAGGGTAAGTGACAACAGAACCCTTCCAACTTCTCAGAGGAGGGAAAGGAGACAGCACATGTGTACCTAAACTCCTCATGTGAAGAAGTCAGTATGTACTGGAGGTAAATGAGGGTTTAATATTTGACCAGGATGGTTCTCAACCAAAGGTGCACCGTAAAATAATCTGGGGAGCTTTTAAAAATAAATGCCAATGACTGAGGTCCCCCTGGACCAATTAAATATGAACCTCTGGGGTGGGATCTGGGCAGTGGTACTTTAAAAAAAAACTCTTTATTGAATTTGCTATAATATTGCTTTTGTTTTGGTTTTTTGGCCATGAGACATGTGGGAGGTTAGCTTCCTGACCAGGGACTGAACCCTCACCCCCTGGAATGGAAGGCAAAATCTTAACCACTGGGCCACCAGGGAAGTTCCAGTGGTATTTTCTTAAAGCTATGAGAACCACTGGGCTGGGAGGGTTTCTCAGGCCCTCCTTTTGTTCACCTGACTTATGGATGAAAGTAGAGGGAGAAAATGCTCCACAGTGGGACAAGTGGTCACCCCGGTGAGCCTTGATGAGACGAGACAGTGGAATGGGTGAAGGACCATTGGCCTAGGACAAGGAACAGCTCCACCTAGCTGGTCTGTACACAGGTCCCCCTACTAGTTTGGTTCTCTCTTCTTGTCATGAGGATCTCAAGGGTCTCACAATTTAGAACCCAATTTTCTCCCATCTTGCCCTGTCTTCTGGAGCCATGGGTTACAACCTACCTCTTCTCAAGTACTGCTGTCAAGCTGGGATCGCTGGCTCCAGCCCCAGAGTTTCTGCTGGTTTTATCCTCACTAGCATTCATTTATTTATCAACTCCACAAATCTTCATCTTCGCTAGCAAATTGTCTGGTACCTGGCCTATGCAGGCAGAGAAGTAACCAGATTTGAGGTTCCACGCTGGACCCCTGAGGTTATGGTGCTACCTCTGTCCTGAACCTTAGTGATCATTTCTGTTGTCAAAGACTGGCTCACAGGATGCAGCCTCTTGATGGGCTGTAACAAGCTCCCCCAAACCATCCGTGCTCAAGAAGTGGAGGCTGCACTCAACCAACATGGTACATAGCCCGATAAAGGTGATGCCAACCAGTGCTACCCAGGGTTTGGAATCATCATGGGCTAGAAATGATGCTAACCCTTTTTCCTGGGCCATGATTTCAAAGGTGAGACGAAGTTGCTCAGTCGTGTCTGACTCTTTGCGACCCCGTGGACTGTAACCTACTAGGCTTCTCCGTCCATGGGATTCTCCAGGCAAGAATACTGGAGTGGATTGCCATTTCCTTCTCCAGAGGATCTTCCTGACCCAGGGATCAAACCCGGGTCTCCCGCATTGGAGGCAGACGCTTTAACCTCTGAGCTACCCTTCACCTCACCTCAACACATACACCAGAAAAATCTTTAAAAAAAATTCAATCATGGTCATGCCCATTCCTGCCAAAACCCTTCAATGATTTCAAAGGAAAAGCATTATTTGGTATAATTTTTTTTTTCACTGATCCTTTTCTTTGGGTCATGCACACTGACTTTTTGTCACCATTTCTGTTGCTGAAGAGGTCTCCATCCAAAAGACATAAATAAGTGAGGTTACATTTTCTAGCATATCAGAGAAAGAACAGATCAAAATGCTCCCTTGAGTGTGCCACAGGTTGATTATTTTATAATTGGAATAGATACATGCCTTTAAAAGTTTTCAGGCCAGGGACTTCTCTGGTAGTCCAATAGTTAGGACTTTGCCTTCCAATGCAGGGGTTGTGGGTTTGAGTCCTGATTGGGAAAAGACTCTGATACTGGGAGGGATTGGGGGCAGGAGGAGAAGGGGATGACAGAGGATGAGATGGCTGGATGGCATCACTGACTTGATGGATGTGAGTCTGAGTGAACTCTGGGAGTTGGTGATGGACAGGGAGGCCTGGCGTGCTGCGATTCATGGGGTCGCAAAGAGTCGGACATGACTGAGTGACTGAACTAACTAAATAAGGGAACTAAGATCCCACATGTCTTGTGGATGAAAAACTAAAGCATAAAACAGAAGCAATATGGTAACAAATTCAATGAAGACTTTAAAAATGGTCCACATTAAAAAAAAAAAAAGTTTCCAGACCAAAGTTTTGACTCAACCTTATTTTATGTGGGAAATTTCAAACTTCAATGGGATAACTGTTCAGATAATTATTTACCCATGATAAATTCTAGCTCTAACTATATAAGTAGGTGGGATTTTTAGCCTAAAACCAGGGAAAGGTAGGGCTTCCCTGGTGGCTCAGAGGTTAAAGCGTCTTCCCGGAATGTGGTAGACCTGGGTTCGATCCCTGGGTATGGAAGATCCCCTGGAGAAGAAAACGGCAACCCACTCCAGTACTCTTGCCTAGAGAATCCCATGGAGGGAGGAGCCTGGTAGGCTACAGTCCATGGGGTCACAAAGAGTCAGACACGACTGAGTGACTTCACTTTCACTTTAGGGAAAGGTAGGAGAGTCCTACCTTCATGGTGAAGAAATGTTTATCTCATGATAAGACTTCAGACTTGACGCCTGCACATCAGAGCATATAGCTCACTTTGCTTTCCAACACATGGACCAGTCTCCAGATTTTGTCTAAGGATTAGCAGAAAAAATAAGTTCTTGAGAGTGAGTGTCTCTGAGTCATGCTAAACACCATTCCTCCAGGCTGTCTGAGCTCTATCTCTATGTTAAGATAAATCACCTGAAAGTTCTGGATCTGGACCACATTAGCTACACTCCCCAAAGAAGTATCTTCACTGAGTTATGATTTAATACACAGCTTGCCCTCGGTGTTCACTGCAGGTTGGTGGAAGAAACGGCTAGAAGAAAAAAATTTCTACATCTTCTACAGAAGCGATTTTCATTCTATCTTGTCATTTATATAAAAATCAATTCAACAAAAACCGCTAAGAATTTATTGCCAGGAGAAAACAAGTTCTACCAAAGAACTCACACACTTCCCGGGTCAGACACAAAAGTGTAAAACTCAGCATCTCTCTGCTTTTCCTCTGATTGCTGTGAGTCTCAAAGCTCACCTCAGGCTCACTTAACGGTAAATCTTGGGTCTCTGATGTGCTTCTCTCCTCTCCCTTCTAATTTCTGGCCTTTGGCCAGTTTTGATCCTTATTTCCGTGGTTCTGTTACGTGTGTCTTCTTTTGTAAATGAGTAACTGTGGAAGTGGGCTGAAGCATCCACGCCCCACTGCTTGACCTTCCTGACACGTAGCTCTTGTCTCTCTGGAGGCAGGTCCCAAGGGAGCACGATGCGAATAGTGTGTATATTGATAGGGTTTGGGACTGCCCACAGGAGCTGCAGTGGGGAGTTCTAAGCACCGTGGGGAAATTGTTCTCTGAATTAGAGAGACTGAGAGTGCTAAGTGTGCTAAGCAATGGGACTCCTGAAGACAAACTTGTGGTCTGGAGTCAAAACCATCAGCTCTAAGACTATATCAACTAAAAATGACATGTGCTGAATTGTTCTCATAGTTCAAGGTCATCAAAGCAGTACTTATTAGAGGTAGATTCATTTTATTTCCTTCTCATGTACAAATCAAGAGTAAGAGACCAGATTATCAAATACTACTAGGTCAGTGGGTCCAGGGCTCAGGTTCATGCCTATTCCTAGTTACATGTAGCCCTTTATGCAAGGGGGCTGATGGTTGCAGGTGTGGAATACTGGGTCAGAAATACAGGTCCTCTGTAGATTTCCCACCCCTTGTGGATCAAATGGAGGGGGGAAAAAAGGAAGAACAACCTGAAGGACATGTGCAAAACCTTGGGCAACAAAACAAGGCAGAAGGAAAGTTACCCTGGAGTAGAGGCAGAAATTTACCAATGGGAATTGAACTTGAAGTGAAGGCTGAATGTGATGAGAAGCAGGTAGAGCAGAGGGGCAGAGAATGGTTAGAGCTTTGGAAACTGAGAGCAGAAGTTAGGGGTTGAAGGCTTGCAGACAACAGTTTCAAACAGGGAAGTGAGAAGTAATTGCCAAAGAAAAAAATGATGAATAGAGACACTAATTAAAAAAAAAATCAACAAAGGTCAATATGCATGGCTCAGGGAGGTAAGATCAAGAAAATGATCCTCAAAGAATGAGCAGGTATGTATAGGTTCTGTGGCATCGTTTTAAAACTGAATCAGTATAATCCATCTTGCCAAGTTGTAAGACTATTTGAATTGTGTGAGCTCTAACTTTAGACCTGAATTTAGGTTTCTGTATAGATACAATGGGACCTTAAGTTTGAAAGCAAACTGGATTATTAATGGAGATCAAGAGTAGTTTTGGACATCAAATGGTTCTTACAAAAGGACATTTTGATTTGTTACGTATAAATGAATCAGAAACACATGATAAAATTTGTCTTGAAGCATATAGATGTTTTCAAGGAATTAAGACTGGGAAGTGCTGACACAATGCATTTGGTGATCTGACGAATAGAAGAAATGGAAAATAGGGTTTGAGACATTCTGCTCAACCCAAACCACTAACAGGATCTCATAATCCTCCTTTGTCATTTGGGGAGTAAGATTCCTGTTCTCTCTCAGTGACTGTATTTTGTTAACTTCACTGAATGACTCACTCTGACATCAGTCTGAAAAGTTTTTAAAACTTCCTTATACTTCTGAAAGTGCTATTAATATTTCTTAATCTGAGACTAGATCAGGGACATTGCCTTACTCTGAGCCTCTACCGGAATTGTAGCTTTCCTCGCATCTCTTAGAAATGCACTTGTTCCATTCCTCTGTGATATATTGATTATACGAGTGGCTTTGGTCATGCCTCCGGTGGCAGAGGCAGCCTGCTGCCTCCTGCTGTCTTTCTAGGGAGAGATGCTGAAGCATGAACAGTGTTGGCTCTGTCTCCACTGTGAAATCCCTGGTCCTGGTGATCAGGGCAGAATTATGGACATATGAGGGAGCCTGAGGTGGAGCTAGTGGTAAAGAATCCACCCACCAATATAGGAGACTTCTGAGGTGCAAGTTCATTCCCTGGGTTGGGAAGATACCCCGGAGAAGGAAATGGCAACCCGCTCCAGTATTCTGGAGAATTTCATGGACAGAGGAGCCTGGTGGGCTATAGTCCACAGGGTCACAGAGAGTCGGACACGACCGAGCGCACGCACCCATGCTTATCTGAACACTAAGTTTTCCTCTGCCTCCATGCACTTGGGCTGCAATGCTAGCCCTCTTCACCCAGTTGCCTAAACCTGCACCATCCAACAGCAATACAGTGTGAGTCATACATGTGAGTCCCACGTGTGACTTTAATTTCCTAATAGCAGCTAATTAATTTTAATATATTCTGCTTAATCCAATATATCTAAAATAGTACCATTTTAAAATATCAACATTTAATCAATGTTAAACATTTATATGTAAAATGCTTTAAATTTTAAAATTTGTATTAAGTCTTTGAAGTCCTATGTATAAATTTTCCACTTAGAGCCTATATTTCAAGTGCTCACTGCGCTCTTGTAGCTAGTGGCTGTTACCATCTTAGAGAGCACATTTCTGGGACTACATTTTAATACTGGTCTTGAAACTGTATCACTGATGATCAGAGAAGAAATAAGACCTTGAATTAAGAGAATGAAGAAGCTAAGAAAAAGGAATTTTGTTCCTTTGAGAAACGTTTCTCAGAGTGCAACCAACAAACTCCCTGTATCAAAAATCACCTGGGATACATTTTGTTTTTAATAACAATGCAGAGTCCTGGGTGGACCCTAAAACTACCTAATCAAAACCTCTAAGGAGGCACCCAGGAAGCTGCATTTGTAAAGACCCCAGTCTCTTTCTGTTGTGTACTTAATTCTCTGGTGCCCAGAAGACGTCACATCCATGGGCCATTCTCTTCACAGAGCAGCTCTGCTTGCTCTGTCCCTAAAAACTGTTTTTAAATTTCCACCATAAATTAAAATCAAGAACACATACACGTACACACAAATTTTTAAACTCTTTTAAAAACTCAGAGAATCTAAAAACTGGGGCCTGCTTTGCCACCTGGGAACAACTAGCTAGAGGTGACCAGTGGGCATTCCTAGAGGCAAGAGCTGGCTAGCTTGTGACTGCCCCCAGCGTGGCCCGTTTCATTCCTCTGAGTTACATGCTAGCCCCCAAAGACTTTTCATATTTAGTTGTATAGTAATTTTATATTTATACAAAAAGTGCCATGCTATTTGCGGTCAGAGATTTCTCCTACCCTCTTCGCTCAGCTCCCTCGGTGTGAACATCTTCCATAACGATGGCACGTTTGTGGAAACTAAGACCTTAACATTGGTGTAAGATTATGAACTAGACTGCAGACTTGATTCAGAGCTACCATGTCTTCCACTCTTGCCCTTTTCTGTCCCAGGGTCCAGTCAGAGGTTCCTCGTTCCATTGAGCCATTACATAGAGCCTTCGGAGCTGACCCTCCCGGGTCGAGTGCAGTGGTCCTTAGCTGTCTGCTGCATATGCCTCCTCTCTTCTGGACCTTACCCGGGTCCCCTCAAGCCCACCACGGCGGGGCGACTTGTCCCAAATGGTGGGCAACCCCAGACACACTATTGCCACCAGCTGCACTGGCTGTGCCTAACAGCCGCGGCTGTAAAACGGAAGAAAATCTCCTCACATTCAGTGCGGGGAAAACTTGCGCCGGCGGTCCTGCAGGCACGCCTGCACTCACAAATGGCACGGCCAGGAGCACCGTCGTGTAGCAGGTTGGGCGGCAGTGTGATATACCTGGGAAGATGACCGTGTGTCCCTGGGTTCAGGTGGGACCAGAAGCTGGCGGATTAGTGGCCACACAACTTTGTATGCAGGCCCTTTCCCCAAAGAGCTTCAGAACCCAGTGTCTTTTCGGTGTGTGGAAATGCTTAAGCCCATCCCTTAACCTGAGTCTCCCATCCTGAGCAGTGAAATTGAGACACACAGAGCTTTCACTCTCCTTTTCTGGCTCAGCTGAACCTGTAAATGCTCTTTCAGTCCAGTAGGACTAAACCTCTTGAGAAGGTGCTTTTTGTTTCTTGGCCAACCTTTCCTGGAGCAAAATTCCAATTTTGCAATGCCTGAAACCACTAGCTAGCATATATGCTGATTTGTCTTAAATGCAAGAGCAAATCCAATTAACAAATCCCCAAGGAACGGGCTGGAGCTGAGCCATTCTCCCAGGTGGAACCAGCTTTCCGTTAGCCCTGCCTCTTGTACTCTTCAACCCTGTCCTCTACATGTAATCCTTGTACATATAATCCATGGCCTGCCTGGGGGAATTTGGAGTTTCATACATCCATCTTCATGAGGTCTGGGGGCCAATGGCTAACATGTTCAAAGACTTGTATTTTTCTTATCTTTATCATTTCCAGGGCTGTATCCTGCTAATTCTGACACCTGAAATAGTTCAATAAACAATTGAAAGCAAAGGCTTTTTGCACACAGTGAAGTTCTGGAAAGGAAGCCAGTTACGATCACATAAAAGTCAAAATCCAAACAAACTGAAATAACTCAAGGCTATCAATGGCTTGGTTTGGGCTCCTGGGTTGTTGCCATAAAATGTCTTCTATCTCAAGTAGCTGTTCGTGCAAACCTGGAGTGTTTCCTGAATGACTGCCTGGCAGTTTAACCACTGGGTGTTGTATCCTAAAGGTGATAAGACCTCCCAAGAATGCATGCACTGTTTATAGACAACACTCTGACTTTTAAAAGCATCAGTTCACTTCCAGTTTACCGGTTGGTACTTGTTCATCTTCAAAAGGTCAGCTCTGCCTTGCACACAACAAGAGAAAGACTTAGAAAATAATAGCTCAGATTTGCAAGAGTCTCAGGTTTTCAAAAATATTTTCAAACCTATGATTTCACTCTGTTCTCTCATTGGTCTTGATTGGGGGTGAATAACATGTAGAATGAGTATTATCGTAATCTGTCAGAGGAGAAGCTTTATTCCTAAAAGGTGTTAAGTAACTTTCCTAAAGTCATAAACCTTCCTAGCAACCGTAGGTCTGCAGGGAGAACAGCTAGGTTTGTCTCAAGACCTCTGAGTCCCATACTTTTGTCATGGTGTCCCAGGGACCCCTTGAGCCCTTGTGATTTCTCCCTTCTTCCCAGCAAGATGCCTCACTTGGAACACTTAAAGGTGTTACCTATTCTAGAGCTGTTTGTATTTCAGTGGAACTCAGAGCTTTAAAGTGAAGCTACGGCAGTAGACTTTCACAATGAACTGTGGAAAATTCTGAAAGAGATGGGAATACCAGACCACCTTACCTGCCTCCAGAGAGATCTGTATGCAAGTCAAGAAGCAACAGAACCAGACATGAAACAACAGACTGGTTACAGATTAGGAAAGGAGTATGACAAGGCTGAATACTGTCACCCTGCTTATTTAATTTATATGCAGAGTACATCATGCGAAATGCAGGGCTGGATGAAGCACAAGCTAGAATCAAGATTGCCGGGAGAAATATCAATAACCTCAGATATGCAGATGACACCATTCTTATGGCAGAAAGTGAAGAGGAACTAAACAGCCTCTTGATGAAAGTGAAAGAGGAGAGTGAAAATGCTGGCTTAAAACTCAACATTCAGAAAACGAAGATCATGGCATCTGGTCCCATCACTTCATGGCAAATAGATGGGGAAACAATGGAAACAGTGACAGACTTTATTTTCTTGGGCTCCAAAATCACTGCAGATGGTGACTGCAGCCATGAAATTAAAAGACGCTTGCTGCTTGGAAGAAAAGCTATAACAAACCTAGGCAGCATATTAAAAATCAGAGACATTACTTTGCTTATAAAGGTTCATATGGTTAAAGTATGGTTTTTCCAGTAGTCATGTATGGGTATGAGAGTTGGACCATAAATAAAGCTTAAGACCAAAGAATTGATGCTTTTGAACTATGGTGTTGGAGAAGACTCTTGAGAGTTCCTTGGACTGCAAGGAGATCAAACCAGTCCATCCTAAAGGAAATCAGTCCTGACTATTCATTGGAAGGATTGATGCTAAAGCTGAAGCTTCGATACTTTGGCCACCTGTTGCGAAGAAACGACTCATTGAAAGAGACCCTGATGCTGGGCAGGATTGAAGGCAGGAGGAGAAGAGGGTAACAGAGAATGAGATGGTTGGATGGCATCATCGACTCAATGGACATGAGTTTGAACAAACTCCAGGAGATAGTGAAGGACAGGGAAGATGGGCATGCTACAGTTCCGGGGGTCACAAAGCATCAGACATTACTGAGCGACTGAACAACAAATTTGTGTTTAAAGTCTGGGGACGGTGGAAAGGGCCTCCATTCATTCAAGAACTCAGGATAATTCTGGCTAGATACAGACATGCTTGTTGTTAACCTTCCAGAACTGTATTTCAGCTCCAAAGTCAAGCTCAGTTTCCAAAGTCAGGGTCAGTGACAAGGCCTGACTAAAGAGCTTCTTAGATTTGTGCGATCAATTAGATTGAAGAAAACTAATTGTCCAAGGAGTCTGTCAATCCAAGTCAGTCTTTGTTTTATTTTTACTAGCTGGACAAACTCATTAAACCATTGCTAAAATGAAAAGTTAATATTTCTTCTCTAATTCCAAAAACAATGCTTCCAACCAAACAATCAAACAGTATTGAAACTGGGAGAAAAAGAGAAAATTCCAGAAGTGGAATACATTTTACTCTTAGGTTAATTTCTTGTAGAGGCTGTTCCCATTGTCTGCCTATCTCCCTCCCTCTAGGGGTTTTCCATGGGTCTTTGTTTTCCCAAGACCTCTGAGTACCTGAGGTCCCACTGATGGTCTTTTCCTCCCAGAAGTGTTCTGAAGACCTTGGGGGTGGTGGTGGGCCCTGCATTCTCCTGCAGAAGCTAGTGGCCCTCATGTGGTTTGCATGTGTTCCTAATGACATGCTCGGAGTGTGTCAGCCAGTACCATCTGGGGCGCCCAGAGCAGTGTCTGGGAGCCTGTGACAACTCAATCCCAGGCCAGAGGACAGGGGAATATATTGGATGATTGCAATTCCCTTTCAGGCAGAGAGACTCTCTGGCATAAGTGTCCACATCTGCTAAACTCATTATAGTCCCTGTTCCTCATGAGTATTATAATAAGAAGAGCCATCAATCTGGCTAAATCACAGCTCCTTTCTGGCCACTATGCTCCAGTCTGATCTGGTCTGTGCTGCCTAACCACATGTTAGTGTGTGTCAGGCTCTAGTGGGGGCTCCTGGCCAGCCTTCCCCCTGCCTGTGTCAGAGAAGTCCTTGAAAAGTCAGAGGCTTCATATCACCCTGGGTGTTAGTTGCTGGGAAAAGGACCTGTATTCTGAATTTAGCACATCTGGCCCCTAAAATGTCATGTCTCTACCAGGGCATCTCAATCATTAGAATGCATAAAAATTACCTGGAGAGTTTATTTAAACATCATTCTTGAGCCCCATTCCCCATGAATTCAGATTCAGTGGGTCTGGGGAGGCACCTGGGAATCTGGTGATCACACTTTGAGTGATATTGTTATATCTCCTTGCATCAAAACGTGTGGCCCCCATACCACCAGCATTGTTGTAACCTGGTAACCTATTAGAACTACAATTACTAGTTACCACTCAAATCCACTGAATCTGAATTTATTTTTTAATAAGGACATTCTTTTCTTTACACCTTAAAGTTTGACATTCACTGGTCCATACATTTATTTTGTGCTGAACACAGAGTGGCATATCATGGACTAGGAAAATCATTAGTTCAGATGCTCTAGATCCTTGCCTTCAAAATACAAGGACTGCTACTGTGTGCTGTGCTTAGTCGCTCAGTTGTGTCCAACTCTTTGTGACCCCATGGACTGTAGCTCACCAGGCTCTTCTGTCCATGGGGATTCTGCAGCAAGAATACTGGAGTGAGTTGCCATGCCCTTCTCCAGGAGATCTTCTCAACCAGAGAACTGAATCCCAGGTCTCCTGCATTACAGGTGAATTCTCTACTGTCTGAGCCACCAGGGAAGGCCATTTATTAGGCTGGTGCAAAAGTAATAGTGGTTTCAGACCCTGAATTTTAAATCATTATAACTAGGTTTGAACACATCTTTATTAATCAAAATAGGAACCATTACAATCAACACATTTTTGCCTATGAGAAATAAGTTTATTTATTCCTGTAGCAAAAATAATCCATGCTTCAAGGTTCATTGAACTCTTGGAAAATATTTTATGCGTCCTACTGGTTGTGGAAGCATTTTCCCTGCGAAAAGTTGTTGAGATGCTTAAAGAAGTAGTAGTCAGTTGGTCTGAGATAAGGTGCATATAGGAAATGAGGCAAAACTTCGTAGCCCAATTCATTCAACTTTTGAAGTATTGGTTGTATAATGTGCAGCGGGGCATTGTCAGGGAGAGTTGGGCCAATTCTGTTGACCAGTGCTGGCTGCAGGGGTTGCAGTTTTCAGTGTACCCCACTGATTTGCCGAGCATACTTCTCAGGTGTAATGGTTTCACTCGGATTCAGAAAGCTGTAGTGGATCAGACTGGCAGTAGACCACCAGACAGTGACCATGAGCCTTCTTTGGGTGCAAGTGCAGCTTTCGGAAGTGCTTGGAGTTTCTTCTTGGTCCAATCACTGAGCTTGTCATCACTGGTTGTTGTATAAAATCCACTTTTTGTCGCACATCATAAACCGATAGAGAAATGGTTCCTTGTTGCATACAATAAGAGAAGTTAACACTTCAAGCTGATTTTTTTGATTTGTGGTCAGCTCACAAGACACCCATTTATTGAGCTCTTTCACCTTTCCAGTTTGCTTCACATGCCAAATGACCATAGAATGGTCGATGTTGAGTTCTTGGGCAACTTCTCATGTAGTTGTAAGAGGATCAGTTGGTTGTTGTCAGCTTCTGATGGTGGGCTAGTATGCACTCATCTTCAAGGCTCTCGTCTCCTTTGCAAAACTTCTTGAACCACCACTGCACTGTATGTTCATTAGCAGTTCATGTTGTCACTGTTCACGTTGCCAGTTGTCTCTGCTGCCCGATGATCCATTTTGAACTTGAATAAGAAAACTGCTCAAATGTGATTTTTATCTAACATCAATTCCCTAGTCTAAAATACATATATAATAAACAGCAAGGCATAAGTCATTAGCAAAAAGCATAAAGCAAGAAACATACTTTAAATTGATCTATATAACCTAGCCACGTTTATTTAAGAACATATTCCAATATCAAATGACAAAGTTCAACAATGCAAAACCGCCAATTACTTTTGTACCAACCTAATGTATTGCTTTGGTTTATCAACTTTCTATGGATACCTGTGTCTCTCCCCTAAACTGTAATAACCTCAAAAGGCAGAGATCATGTCTTAAAATCCTTGCACAAAATATCCTGCTTATAGTAGACATGTATCAAGCATTCATCAGTCAACTGGTTGATTGTGACAACATAAAAGGAAGGTATGGTCTCTGTTTCATTCATAAAGAAAGCTGTATCACCAGCTGTCATCTGTGTTTAGTTTTTCATGTAAATTTACAAAACAGAAAGCTGAATAACAATGTCAGATTTAGTGTCTAAACTCTCACTGGCATAACCCCTATGTTCCAAGACTGTGTTTATGGAGAAGGTAGCTACAGTAAATAAAGAGTTGGCTGAGAAGCCCTTGTTCCTCTCAACTCCATCCAGTGCTGTATTTGAAAAGTTTTACTTAAGGAATGATGTAAACTCTAAATCAGGAGAACTTTAAATACAAACAAGCAAAACTCCAGTCAAACACAGTAACTGCTTTTGTCATTGGTCATTCCAAATAGATTAGTTTATCATTCTTTCAGCATTTTAATAAAGGGAAGAGGCCTCATCAAACCTTCATGCTTGGATGAGAAATATCTTTCAGTACTAGCTGGCTTGCTCTCACCTAAAGCTGGAGACTTGGCTCTTTCATGCCCTGGGGGCTGAGAGGAACAAAAACATAACAACGAATGTTTCATTGGTGGCCTGCTAGGATTCAGTGTGGCCCCCAGCACAGGGTGCTCCACCAGCAGCAGCAGCATCTCCTGGGAGCTCCTTGGAGAGGTAGGATTTAAGGTCCAAGCCCAGATCCACTGAATCAGAATCTGCATCCCAGAGATTTGTGTGAGCCCTGAAAGATGAGAATAACTGGCATGGAGGGTCTCTATAAGGGCAAGATACAACATTAAAGTCAAGATCTCAGTGATAAAAAGGAGGAGCCTGCTATTTGGCTGGTCAGGAGCAGAGCAGTCAAGCACAGGAAATAAAGTTTATTGGCCCAAGACCTCAACTGGGGAGAAGAGGAAGAAGGCCAGTGTGGTTGCAGCAAGCACGAGAGCGCCAAATGGTAAGAGAAGTAAAAATCAGAAATAGGAGACTGATCTATTATTCAAGAAGGAGTCTGTCCTTCCTTGAAGACACTGTTGGGAGATGGATTTTTTTCGGAGAGCAAAACGCGGCACTGATAGATTTCAGGCAGGGAAGAATCACGAGTTGATTCAGATTTGGGATATGCTTTTGAGATAAAAATCCTCAGGCTTAGTTGATGAATTGGATGTGGGGTGGGACTTCAGCGAGTCGAGTATGTTAAAACAGAACTTGAGAAGAATTCCTTGATTTTTGGAAGATTATGAAACAGTGGGTAACAATTAGTCAACTCCATTTCAACTGCCTTCACTAATCAAGGTCATTTTAAGACCTATCTGCCATTAAGTGCATGTGAACTAAACAAGAAGAGGTTTGCCCAAGTTGTTTTCCAGGAATTGGAATCGGCTTTGTCTAGCTGAAGCTGAGCTGGTTAACACTGGATAGAACCATTACTCTCCAACTGGGCATGCGTGAATGTCTTTCTGTGACCTTTTGACATCAGAGGGCTGAAACTCCACCCTCCGATCGCGCTAAGCACCTCCATTTTAGAATGTGCTGATCCCTGGAGCTTAGTTACACCTGAGCAGAATGAGACTATTGCAGCTTTTCCTAATCCTTTCCCCATCCTCCCCATGCCTGAGACCACTCTACTTCTTTATTCATGATTCTATAAATACCCTTAGTCCTTGACTTTGCAGAGGTAGGTATGAGTTTTGTTCTGCTGTCTTCTCTGTTGCTGCCAAAGCTCAGTGTCTCAACAGTTTAGTTTGCTGCCCACCGGGCAAAACAATCCTGGTTACAGCACTACTTGTTAAGATGGGGATATGAGAGGAAGAAAGTGTGGAGTGGAGGCAAGGGAGGGGAATGGAAAGTTAAATTTTGGGCGCTATGAGACGTCCACATCTGGGGGACTTGGCAGCTGGATAGCAAATCTGAAGATGAAGGCAGAGCAGACCCAGAGATATGAGCTTGGAGTCTCTAGACTCTCAGCTGCCAGGCTGTCCTCAGTTTTTAAGTTGCAGCCAAAGGGCCCTTCAGCAGACTGTCAAAAACCTAGTTCCAGTGACGTTGTCATTCTCAGTGTTATCCTTGGTATTCTGCAGGAATACAGAAGCTCCACCTTTCCACAGGACCATGAAGCCAACAGTTGCAGTGCTTGAGACTTACTCAGAAGTAAACAGAGATAGACTCTGAGCATGCAACATTTTGAAATCCTGTTTATCCTTAATTTATCCATAGCTCCCCTAAGTGTGATTATTCACATTCCCAGAGCAAAGAAAATTAGAGTTGTTTGTGACCGTGTTTATTGTTTGTCTCTCTGACTAGCAGGGCTGCTCCATGGGGACTGAGTCTTGACCACTGCGGGCATATAGTAAACATTCAAAAATAGGCCTCGAATAAGTATGTGGTATGGGGGAAGGTTTCTAGAGACAAGTTCAGCAAGATAGTGACAAGTAAAGGTCTGGTATCTAGGGAATAGTTAGAAAAACTGTTAGAGCCCAATAAATCTAAGACCCCAAGACATTTACCTAGGAATTTTCCCAGTGCAGCTTATAACTCACCAGACTCTGACGTCATTGCTTCTCTGTCGAGCAGTAAAATTATCCACGTTGAGGTGATGATGCTGAGTCATCAAGAAGAGGTTGAAATATGTTCAGTCTAGTGACTGATTTAAAATGGCAAGAAATATGAAATCTTTTAAAGTCTCTTTTTTAAAATAATGGTTGAGATGAATATTTTGGACCTGAAGTCTTAGGATAACCCAACAACACATATAAATGGAAAACGTTATCACCCTCTGATACTATCTATATAAAAGAGACAAACTGCCCTGTTCTTCATAAACAATTACCTTCTGCAAACCGTAGTCAATTTATGTTTGTGATGAGTACATGGTTCTAATTACCTTGCAACGTCATTGAAGATGAACAAAACTCTTTTGGAAAAATTACAGACTCTTATTCTGTGCTAACGAGGGCATTCTCCTTCTGAACATGGTTACCACAACAAACAGAAGGCTGGAGGTATCTGCCAGAGAGTAAACAAAAGCAAAACCCCTCTTGAGGATCGCCAAGCAAAGGGATGGAAACCATGTGCGTGATTCCCCCTGGAAAGCCTGGCTGAGGCAGCCAGGAGCACAAGCTGTGTTCACGTGAGTCCCGGGCTGGGAGCAAAGCTGCCTGTGCCTTGCACACGGTGGGCTCTCAAGGAAAGCACCCACAGGAGAGGACAGATACAGACACACTTCTTTCCTGCTTTGGAAGGGCGAGGCTTAGAGCTAGGGTGCAGGCAGTTTCAGTCCTGTGAGCTTTCTCATCTGTAAGGGGTCAGAATGGGTCTGTTAAGATGGCCATCTCTGAAGAAGCTTCCTAAAACTTTGTCATCATGGAAATAGCTTGGGATGATGGTCAATGCCAGGCTGTGTGTGCATGTGCCATTACCGCAGCCCTGTAGGGACTGTAGGCCTGCCAGGCTCCTTTGTCCATGGGATGTTCTGGGCAAGAATACTGGAGCAGGTTGCCATTTCCCCCTCCAGGTGATCTTCCTGACCCAGGGTTCAAACACATGTCTCCTGCATTGGCAGATGGATGGATTCTTTACCACTGAGCCACCTGAGTAAGTGGTGAGTGAAAGTCCTCAGTCATGTCCGACTCTTTGCAACCCCATGGAATTCCCCTAGCCAGGATACTGGAGTGGGTAGCCTTTCCCTTCTCCAGGGGATCTTCCCGAGCCAGGAGTCGAACCAGGGTCCTCCCGCATTGCAGGCAGATTATTTACCAACTGAGCTATCAGGGAAGCCCCCTAATGCCAGGTTGAAAAGCCAAAGTGAAAGTCTAACTCTTTGCGACCCCATTGACAATAGAGTCCATGAAATTCTCCAGGCCAGAATACTGGAGTGGATAGCTGTTTCCTTCTCCAGGGGGTCTTCCCAACCCAGGGATCAAATCCAGGTCTCCCACATTGCAGGCAGATTCTTTCTTAATTAATTTATTTTTTAATTGAAGGGTAATTGCTTTACAGAATTTTGTTGTTTTCTGTCAAAGCTCAACATGAATCAGCCATAGGTATACATATATCCCCTCCTTCTTGAACCTCCCTCCCCATCCCACTGGAGAAGGCAAAGCACCCTACTCCAGTACTCTTGCCTGGAAAATCCCATGGATGGAGGAACCTCGTGGGCTGCAGTTCATGGGGTCGCTAAGAGTTGGACACGACTGAGCAACTTCACTTTCCCTTTTCACTTTCATGCATTGGAGAAGGAAATGGCTGCCCACTCCAGTGTTCTTGCCTGGAGAATCCCAGAGACAGGGGAGCCTGGTGGGCTGCCGTCTATGGGGTTACACAGAGTCGGACACAACTGAAGCAGCTTAGCAGCAGCAGCAGCCCCATCCCACCCTTTTAGGTTGATACAGAGGCCCTGTTTGAGTTTCCTGAGACATACAGCAAATTCCTGTTATCTAGCTATTTTACATATGGTAGTATAAGTTTCCATGTTACTTTCTCTAACATCTCACCCCTCCTCCCCTCTCTCCATGTTCTAAGTCTATTCTCTATGTCTGCTTCTCCATTCAGTTGGGTCACTCAGTCGTGTCTGACTCTTTGCAACCTCATGGACTGCAGCACACCAGGCTTCCCTGTCCATCACCAACTTCTGGAGTTGCTCAAACTCATGTCCATTGAGTGGGTTATGCAGGCAGATTCTTTACCAGCTAATGCCAGGTTAGCACAGATGAAAGAAAGCTTCTCTTGAAAGACGCTTACTAAGTTCTCGTCAGTAGCATTAGTCACAACACACACGCACACACACACATACACACACATTTACTCCTGAGGGCTGAGACTGTGTTCTACTGCAGGAAATCTAGGTTTCATTTGGGGGCTGTAAGTGAGATATGGGTTTGAAAAGCAGTTTATTTCTGTCTCACCTTTTGACTGTATTTGTTAGCAATTTGAAAGTTCAAATGTTTGAGGTCTAGGCCCATTGGACAGCACAGGGATGTGTGTTTCCCAGCATCCCTGCCAGGCTGGCAGTAGGTATAAGCGTGCACGTAATGTGCAGTTCAGAATGACTACACCTCTAGCCACAGTGACTCACTGAAATCAAAAATTGAATCTCCTGAAGAACTACATCTAGGGGAAAAGATCTGTCAACTCCCAATAAAAGAGGCCCGCTGGAGCATAAGCTATAATCATAATAAAAGCTAATGATAATCCCCAGTAAAACTTTATAGAGAACTTCTGTGTTAGCACAACGTTAAAGCATCTTAGCGGACCATCTCGTCTAAACTCCGTGGCCCCTCGCAGAAGGTACGACTGGCTCTGCACTGGCAGGGGGGAGGTAGGGAAGCCAGGGAGAAGGCTCCGGCAGCAGTTCAGGTGAGAGAAGGGCAAGAGTGGGCGGTGAGGCTTGGAGAGGAGGAGACTTTCCTGAGGTCTCGGGACAGCAGCTGGCTGGGGCAGCAAGCACTCCCACGGCCTCCCTGTGAGGGGCCCAGGCTGGGCTCTTGGTGGGCTCCAGGATTGTATACTGAATGCGTCAGGCCCCCAAGCAGACCCCTAAGCTCACTGGAGCTAAATAAAGTGAAATATGGAAGACAGGCAATTAATAGGGCAAAGAGAGCCTTTTCAATTCTTCTCATAACAGCTGGGCCAAAATGTCAAGTTTTAATCATATCAGAAATGGTGCTTTGCGTATTAAAATACCTCCAGATACACAGACATGTCTTTATGGTTACTCAGGAAAAGAAGTTTGATAAGAGAGAGTTACCACGCCCAGGAGTTAAAAAAAAAAAAAAAAAAGTCTGAAACTCTAAACTTTTGTGAAGCTGGCTAACAGCCAAATGTCAGCATTTTTCACCTCTTTTCCCATATGGCAGGAGGCATTTCACACTGCTTTCCATAATTTCAATAAATCTGGTAAGTGATATGAGTACTCTGCATGCCAAGAGACATTTAATATGTGTATCAAAATAGATGTCTAGGTTGGCTTGTGACAAGAACCAGATTTCAGCAGCTGAAGTGAACAAATGTGGCCTGGCTCGGGTTCAGCGAATGGGCGCACAAGATTCAGGATCACTTTCTGCTTATTTTCTTTTTCCTTCAGTTTTTACTTATGTTTCTTTTAAGTTTATTTATTCTCTAAAAAACCTCTGACCATCTTGATAATTACTTAGAGCCTTACTGGGCACTGTTGCCAGCTGATGATAAGAGCAGGAAGACTCAGGAATACATTCCTCCATCCAGTCAATATTTAGTGAGCTCCAGCCCTGTGCCAGAAATTGTTTTAGGTACTGGAGACAATGTAGTGAGCAAAAGAAAGCTCCCTGCTCACACAGAAAGGCTGACAGTAAACAAGTGAGCAAGCTCGTGCAATATGTCAAGTGACGATGAAGAAAGAAAACAGAGGATGGGTAGGGAGTGACTGGATGTGTCAAAGTCCTCCGTGACAAAAACACCATTTTAGCAGAGACTATTAAAAAAAAGAGAGAGCCCTCCTGGTGAGAGAGCATAGCAAGCGCAAAGGCCCTGGGGTATAGACTTGTCAGAAAGCCAACGAGGCCAGACCAGTATGAGAGAAGGTCAGAGCTTGCTAGGCCTCGTGGGCCCAACTGAGGACTTTCGAGTTTATTGAGTGAGATGGAAAGCTATTGGTGGGTTTGGAACAGAAAAGGGATGTGGGCTGACTTACATTTTCACAGTTTCTCTGGCTCCTGTTGGAGGCTCTATTGATCGTGGAGTGGGAGAAAGCAGGGAGGGAAGAGGGAGGCTTCTTGCAGAAGTCAGCCTAATGATGACGATGACAATGACTGGGGCTTTCTTGAAGGCAAGGACTACAGAGATTGCTGATGAGACATTGAGTGTGAGGGAAGTTAAGATAATTTCACGTTCTTTTTTTTTTTTTTTTTTAATTTTGGTTACAACTACAAACTTGGCGATCGAAATGTATTGCCTGCAACAAAAAAGATGGTTATACCCCAGCTGCGGAGAAGGCAATGGCACCCCACTCCAGTACTCTTGCCTGGAAAATCCCATGGGCAGAGGAGCCTGCTAGGCTGCAGTCCATGGGGTCGCTAAGAGTCGGATACGACTGAGCGACTTCACTTTTACTTCTCACTTTCATGCATTGGAGAAGGAAATGGCAACCCACTCCAGTGTTCTTGCCTGGAGAATCTCAGGGACGGGGGAGCCTGGTGGGCTACCGTCTATGGGGTCGCACAGAGTCGGACACGACTGAAGCGACTTAGCAGCAGCAGCAGCAGCAGCAGCAGCAGCATACCCCAGCTGACGGCCCATTTTGTATGGTATTTTGTGCACATTTCAATCCATCAGCAGGGTGACTGGAGCCCAGAGTATGAGGCAACATGACCAGGCTGGCACTGAGCTCTCATCACAGGTTGTTCGGAGGGTCCCGAGGAGACTGTCCCTTTTAAGTTTCCATAAAGTAATTATTAAAGATGAAAATGGGTGGTTCTTCTCTGGAACTGTTTTAAAGGAGTGACTCTAATTTGCACCGTCTTGTCGTAACATGATCCCTATAGAAAAGTCAGGAAAGAGCAAGTCAATTTTCACATGAATTTACAAGATTGTCCATTTAGGTGTCAACCGGGCAAGCTAAGCTCTGTGGATAAGCTGCCTTTGTTTCTTCAGGGAATGACACGCGTTTTCCCTGTGTTAAACAGTACAGAGGCGGAAGGAAGAAGAGGTGAAGACCTTTGCCACTGCTGTCTACACCTTAAGCCCACTTAGAGGCTCGTTGTCCATTTTAACCGG
Organism: Aepyceros melampus; assembly: GCA_006408695.1. Lineage (NCBI taxonomy): Eukaryota > Metazoa > Chordata > Mammalia > Artiodactyla > Bovidae > Aepyceros > Aepyceros melampus. Next base: position 223,063 of record SJXQ01005629.1, on the reverse strand, counting down.
AGCAAGTAGCCTGGAACTCCTGCGAGGTGTGTCCTATATGCTAATCATTTTGACGCAAGCAAGGTCGGCGTTCCAGCTGACTTTGATTTTCCCTCTGGGTGATTGAACACACTCCTCCTCTCTGGGCAATTACCATATGCTCAGGAGCAGATCTAAGCCAGGGGAACACGGAGAGAAGCCAGCAGCTCCTGGGGACCACTTCCCTTTCCCACCTCTGCTGACCTCTGCTACTGAGAACCAGAGCACAGGCTGCAGAAGGCTCATTGCCTGGTGGTCTCTGGCCCTTCTGATCTCCCAAGGAGGACTGTGAGTAGAACCGGAGGGCCGAGTCTCTGGAGTTTTCTTCTCTCCTCCAGTGAGGAGGGCAGAACAACACAGGGAGGGTACAGAGACGAGTTCCGAGGGAGCTTAGGATTTCGGCCTCACAGACTCCTCCCTTGATCCACTTCATGCTTGTTACAGGAAGTGCATACATAGAGTAACAGTGGCAGGAGCTTCAAAATGCCATGGGGCAACGCAGGGAGCTGGACCAGGATGTGGGAATGGGGGCTCGCTGGGGTACATTACATGCTGCTGGCATTGACTCCCAGTTGGTTCCTCTACACGCGTTCTTCTAGAACCAGGTATAGTGGCTTGAGGAAGAGATGACAGTGGTTGAACCATTGGGGGGGGTGCCTGGGAGGAGGTGGTGGGGAGAGCTCGCAGTGAACTTGGCGGCTCTGCCTCTGTGGACCTTAGTGAGACTACCTGGATCTCAGAGACCTTTGCCCTTACCTGGGCAGACATGGAAAACATGCAAGGGACTTTCATAACCTTTTGCTAAGCATCCCAGGGGGAAGCTGTAAGAACACCTAATCACCAGGTCACATACTAATACTGCAACCCAAGTGTCTGCCTTCCTGTTTGCCACCAGGGAAGCCTGAGAACTTGCAGGTCTTCTCATTTTGAGGTCCTTAATGTTCAAATGCAGCAGCTGGTCTTTCCCCTTCTAACATACTATGGCAGTCGAGATCCACCCATTCCCCTTTTCCTTCTTTTCTCTAGCATCCTTTCTAGAAACAGGGTGGTGTTCCATCTGGTCCTGAGACGGTTCACACAGCCCTGGTTCTCTGCTGGCTCTTGGCTCCAAGGCATCATTCTTGGCTCCTATAGCTCCTGTCCTCACTTGGCACCACTTCTGCCAACTCTAGCACCAGCTGCTAGACACCACTCACTAAGGTATCCTGAAAGGCAGACACTGCTACAAAGTTCTGACGGTGAAGAAGGGAATTACATTGCAGGAAAAAAAAAAAAAAAGTCCAAAACACAAGAGGCCTCAAGTGAACCACCCTGTTTTTCAGCTCAGCCTCCCTGTCCTGAAGCTTCTCTCTCCTGAAAACCTTCTCCATTCCACTTGTCACTTGTCCTGGACTGCCTGGAAAAGCCAAAGTTCTGTTAGAGAAAAACAATTAAGTTCTCTGGTTCAACTTGGACTAGGCTCTAGCCCAGGGAGGCCAGGAGTGTTCATTGCCCGTGACCACGGAAGCTCATTAAGGTCATGGTGGACGTGGAATAAAGGGCCTGTCTTGCCAGACTCCCAGCATGTGCTCTGAACCACTACCCCACACTACCTACTTCCCCTCCCTTTCCAGGCTCAGCAGGGAAATGCAGAGACAACAAAGGAAAGCAGAGGAGGAAACTCTCTCCCCCCAGCTCTCTCCAGAAGGCAGAAGTTGCTGAGCAGAAGCAAACATTGCATCCAAAGGAACAGACCCCACGCCTGCACACCCTCATTAGCTCTCTGCCTGGACCTTTATTTGCTACAACTCCAGCCATGGTCAGAGCGAGCGATCAGACCAAGTCTGGCTCTAGTGTCTCTTGTAGGAACTGCTGGGGGCCCAGACAGCTCCCGCTGAGCTGCTAAAGTCCTAGCACTGGTCACATCCCCTCCGTGGTTACCGGGGCTGCCAGCAGTGTCCTGCTGAATTGTTCCCTGGACTTTCTCTGCTCAGTTCCTAGCTCCACCTCTGAGTTTATAAATGTTTACCATACATAGACCGAGCAAATGTTTACAGTGAACCTTTACACAGAACCCAGGAAAGCTCCCTTTTAATCCAGAAAAGTGTCCCGGCAAAAGGGAAAAAAAAAAGCCCATAGTGTTCAACGTGTGCCCAGCAGCTGCCTGCTGCCTGCACCCCGACTGGCTCTTTGTAAAGGCAATGGAGGCCCAGCTGCAACAAAGTGTACGTGTCTGTGGTCTTTGTGGCATTTTCAGTGAGGATCTTTATTCAGAGAGAGTACTGTAATCTTTCACTATTTCCATAAATCAGAAAACTGCAAACGTCAAAGAGGATTAGGTCACTTTGGGGGCTCCTGACTGAGGTTTAAGAAAGAGAGAGAGAGAGAGAGAAAAAAGCATTTTATATACAGATAGAAGCAGGGAGGTGGGGAAAATGTTATGAATTGTGTTCTGAAAAATTCAGCTCAACAGTGCTAATAGGGCCAATATTTAGGCTACAATATTTGGCTGGATCTGTTATGCAATTCATCTTCAGCAGGCAGACAACACATAATCTGACCCAGAGCCAATTTTTTTTTAAATGGAGTTAAATTAGTCACTATTTATAAGCTGAAGAGATTTCAAAAAATCTATTTAAGGAGGGGCCGTTGTTTTTCCTGCTGGTATGTTTGCCTTTCCATCATGCTGGATTGCTTTTGTTTGACTGTGGTTTCTGAGGCAAATAGTGGGCAGTATTGGGCAGGATAATTCCAGCTGTCTGAGGACTTGGATCATTCATCCTTAAAATGGGGGTGATAGATTAGGAAACTCTAGGCTGAGCAAGCATTTGTGGGTTGGCGTGACAGTGGAAGAGAATTTCCTTCCCCAGTATGGCTTGAATCCCTTCCCCATATTTCTTTCCCCAGTAGATCTAGATTGAAAGGGAGAGAGGGCCCCCAGTTTACCTGATCCGGCACCTGCTGGGACACAGGTGCTAAAGCTACCTAGAGACCCACTCCTTAGCCTCCCACCCCAGCTTTCCCAAAGCACCCATCCTTCCTCACTCCTTTCTATCCAAGTTCATCTTCAGCAAACAAATACTGGTGACCCTAGGGAAGATGGCACCTGTGGGTAAAGAACCCGCCTGCCAATGAAGATGTGAGTTTGATCCCTGGGTCAGGAAGATACCTTGGAGGAGGGCATAGCAACCCACTCCAGTATTCTTGCCTGGAGAACCCCATGGACAGAGGATCCTGGAGGGCTACAGTCCATGGGGTTGCAAAGAACTGGACACGAGAAGCCACTTAGTACTCACGCAGGCAGGGAAGAATGTCATAGAGTCACAGTGTTCAGCTGAATGATCTGAGCAATCATTTGTTAAGAAACCACCTTTTACAAAGCAGACAGCAAGAGAAGTAGAGAATTCACAGCCATAAAAAGGATATCTGATTTAGGGATAGAATACCCAGGAAGAGATAGCCGGAAGGGAGACACTGGTCTGGGAGGGTGAAGCCAGATGTGGCAGGCTGAACCCACCACCCTGTGGTGCCAACAAGATCACTCACCTACCCCTCATTAGTCAAAGACCAGATCACAGAGCTTCTCTCTCAGGCCAAAGATGCTCCAGACAAGCATTTCTGAACCGTTTCTCCCTGCTCACCTCTCCTGGTTCCTGACTGAATAGCTTCCTGCTCTCCTAGTGCTCAGCAACAATAAACCACTCTACCAAAATGCCTGATTTGTACCCAAATTTTATCCCATCTTCTAGTGGGATTCATTCAAACACATGTAAATTACAGGACTTGGGGAAGAAGTAATCGGCAACTTTCTTGACCACAGAAAAAAGAACAATGCCTCCCTGTCCCCTCCTCCCAGGTACTTTCTCTCAATGCCATTACTGTGCTCTCTCTGCACTGGCTCTGGTCCAGGACCCTTCCTCTTGCCCTCTTCTCAGGATCCCCTCATCTTCCTGCCTCCATCACGCAAGGACCCAGAAAGCTCCCCCGTTTGCCCCCTCAAAGTTAGGCGACAAATTTACAAAGTGCGAAATAAAGAGCCACGTCTGTAGGTACAGTGTCTTATCTCCCATTCTACATTCCAGAATGCTGATCACTAACAAAAAGAGCTGTGAGCACTGATTCAAACCAACTTTGTCATGCATTGTCTCAAATCTGCCCCAAATTACCTGTGCGACCTTTAGCAAATTACAACCTCAATTATCACTCTCTCACCTATTTCTCATCTATTAATACAAAAATGGGGATGATAATAGGAACCTATATGGTGACATTTGTTGGGTGCTTCCTGAGTCTCTGGACAAAGAGGAACCCCAGATGAACAAGGGGCGCCCCAGATGAACAAGGCGAGCCCCAGACGAACAAGGTGAGATGCCCGCCTTCAAGAAGCTAGTCGAGAGGACTCTGTACAGAAGATGGTCCCCCACATCAGAAAAGTTGCCCACTCTTGCACTAAACTAAAAGTCAGTACCTAAGAACTTGAGAATATCATTAATATCTTTTTGGTTGGAAAGCTACTTGCAGAGTAAAAATCCATCTTATGTTTTAACAATAGAGAAAACAGAATTATTTGATAAAACTTGCACTGGTTTCCAATTATAACTGTAAAATAGGACAAACGTAGCAAGCTTTGAAACTCTGTAATGTTGGAATTTGGGAGTGAAACATTTCTTGTGTTAGACCACTGTATTTAAAATAAGAACACTTATCAGTAGGTAAGATGAAGCAATTCCTAAAACAGCACTCTCTGAGTCAGACAAAACAGCTAATAACAAACTTGAAGCTCTGAGTGTAGATTCAGAGTTTCTGTGTCACAAGTGTTTTCCTTGTACTTGCCAAGGTAGACACTTGCCAAGGCTGAACCAACTCCAGCAGGAAATAAAGGAAAAGGCTACCCATGGCTTTACTATAACTGAGCAAGAATCTGGATGGGAGGAGAAGACAGACACAGGAAAAGGTGCAGTTCAATATGGTGGCACCCGAAGACCTAGGAGGGCCCTGGATATCAGGAGGGCTTTCGGCAATGGCTTACAAGAGGAGCTGGGCCTGTAGGATGGGGGGTTATGGATTTTGTGCCACAGGAGGCAGAATTAGGAAGAGAAAGTCAGCTTCCCTCATAGCTCAGTTGGTAAAGAATCTGCCTGCAATGCAGGAGACCCCAGTTCGATTCCTGGGTTGGGAAGATCCCCTGGAGAAGGGGATAGGCTACCCACTCCAGTATTCTTGGGCTTCCCTTGTGGCTCAGCTGGTAAAGAATCCACCAGCAATGCAGGAGACCTGGGTCCAGTCCCTGGGTTGGGAAGATGCCCTGGAGAAGGGAAAGGCTACCTGCTCCAGTATTCTGGCCTGGAGAATTCCATGGACTGTAGAGTCCATGGGGTCACAAAGAGTTGGACAGGACTGAGTGACTTTGACTTTGAAGCAGATGGTAGCTGAGCCTAGGAGGCCCGTACAATCTGGTATCTGGCCGCCTCTGCCCTCTTCCCACTACTCTCCCCGTTGCTCACCACAGTCCAGCCCCTCCAGCCTACACACTGTCTCTCCACCTGCCCGGATGTTTGTCTCAGGGACTCTGCTCTTGCTGCCACCTCTTCCCAGATTGTTCATCCCCCGTATCTACACGGATGCACCCACCCTTCCTTCAGGTCCATGTCTGAATTCATCTCCAGAGAAGCCTCCCCTGTCCTTTCTCACTTCCCCTCAATGCTCCCTCTCCCCCTTCCCTGCTTTAGTTTTCCCCATAGCATTTGTCACCATTCAACATAGTCTGCGGTTTATTTACTTTTTGTCATTGCCTTCTCGCCCTCATGAATGGGAGAGCAGAGAATTGTGTCCTCTGCTCACTGCTCCTAGAGCACTGTGGGGCTTATGGTGGTCTCTCCCTGAATGTCTGGGGACTGGGTGAATGTTGCTGTATGGAACTGGAACTAGCCATCAGCCTTCTCCCCAAATACTTTCCACTCAGCATCCCAGTGGATTTTTTCTATGGCAGCCGAGCTCTGAATATCATAAACATCAACTGGAAAATGTCATGTGTTTTACCAGCATTTGCTCCATTTCCAAGCCTGCTAAACAACATCTACTCCATCAACAAGAAATATCATTATTCATAACATTTTCTGCAGAATAACCACTAAGAACATCACCAGCTACATAAAAGCCCCTTATTATCCAACATTTCTGTAAAGAATGTGTTTTGTCATTGTACAAGTGGCCTGCGTTCCTAGGCAATTTGGTAAATAAGGCACTTCTTTGGAGGCAATGTAGAGTCTACTACCCCTTTGAAGAAAATCCAACAACTTGTAATATCATGGTCAAGTAGTCCAGCTTTCACCAAGTTCCTTGCAGACTGTGTCATCCTTCTGTGGTAAATGCCTTTCATCAAGGAACCAAAATTTCTTTGGGGCTTTCCCAGCAAGCACACATAGAGCTGTATGGGGTTCTTCTAGCAGGGCAAGCATCTGCTCCCTGGAGGGTCAAAGAGCTGGGGCTGCAGGCACAGAGGAGGTGCCAGAGAAGCCAGGGGGTTGTCTGCTGACCCTGGTGGCATGTGTCACCAGGACCAGACCGTGTTGGGGGTAGAACACTGGTTAGTATCTTTATTGGAAACATGAGGATTCCCTGGGTCCGTGGCTTAAACATATCCAAGAAATTAAAGGGAAAGAAAAGATGTATTCTATTAAAGAACATAGGGTGTGTTTTATAGTTCTGGAAAGTACCATGAAGTTTCCTCTTCTCCTCCCCAGGTGCTGCTTCTATCCCTTCCTGGGCCATCCAAAATCAGGGGAGACTCGCTGAGTTAGAAGAGCTTCAGCCTCCCCCATGCATGCATGTGTGCGTGTGTGCCCATTTGTGTCCTACTCTTTGCGACCCCATGGAATGTAGCCCGCTAGGCTCCTCTGTCCGTGGGATTTCACAGGCTATAATACTGGAGTGGGTTGCCATTTTCTCCTCCAAGGGATCTTCCTGACCCAGAGATCAAACCTGAATTTCCTGCATTGGCAGGCAGGTTCTTTACCATTGGGTCATGAGGGAAGGCCCAATCTACCCCCATGGAGTGAGGTAATTCTAGTTCAGAGGACTATTTCCCCAGGAAGTAATTCTTTCCTAGTTTATGAGAAATCTCCATGCCAGGGAGGAGTGTTAAGGCAGAGTACACCTTTCTCAGGGATTTGTGTAAACCAACTAGTGACCCAAACTTTCTTGACAAAAACTCCCATCCCCAGGAGGTAAAATGGCTCAGCTGGGTGCACAGAACTCTGCAATCTCATCTGCTCAGCAACTATGAAGTCAGGGAACCTAAAGGGGCTTTTTCAGCCGAGGGGAGCTGTTGGCCTCTTGTTGCTCTTTCTGGGCCCTGCCAGGAATGACATCATCTCTCTGGATTATTAGCAGGCCCTATCGGCAAACACTATCCCATCACTCACATCAGTGCTGCCCCACATATGTTCAGGCTGGCCAGGGAGCCAGTTTCTGTCAGCTTCATGCCCTGCTTTTAAAATTTCTGAGATGGTCTCATGAATAGAAAAAACACTGCTAGTATAACTTTTTAAACAGAGGGAAGAAACTTAGCAGGACACCATGATAACAATATACTAATATGGAGATTCAGATATACCTCTGGTCAAGCTATCCCTTCTGAAATTTAAAGCAAAACATCAGTATTTATGATAAATACCTGGATTAGCACAATCAACAGCAAGGTGAGATCTACCACAAAGCTCATAAAGTAACGGATATTACTTCTTCTCTCTTGGTCAAATATCCCCCCCACCTGTGGTGGGAATACCCAGGGAGCAAGGGGGTCACTGTGTGGTTTTTCTGGGGTAGAAAATAACAGCAATGAGGCACTGTTGGGAGACATGCTGTATCCTGTGAACACCCTGCAGAATTATCTGGGCTGCTTAGTATTCACGCCAAGATGCATACTTCAGGGCCTAGTAGCCCAGAGAAGGACTTAGAGCTCACTCATTCCAACCCCTTCACCTGGAATTCAGTTGTTTAACTGTAAACGGGGCAGTATAAGGCCTCGAGAAATTCGATGCCCACTAGACAGCTAGCTAGCCAACCCAAGGTTCTGACCTAGCGTGACGGAATTAGCAAGGTGAGTGGTTTGATAGGTATAGGAAAAGAGGAAGGGATGTGATTCTTTGTTTAATGATATAACGACCCAGGCTAAAAGGTTACCAGGGACCAGTGTTCCTGCCTCTGAGACATAACCGCTCTGCTTTGGAATCCGTGAGAACTGCTATCAGCTCCAAGGGCAGCACAAGCAGACACGTGAGTTAGTGCTCTGTTTTCATGAAGGGGCAGGTGTGCAGGTAACACTCCTGATCAGGACCCACCATGAACAATCTGGGCTGCTTCCTCTTCCCACTTCCCACTCTGGAGACTCTGCCTGCCTCCAGCAGCCGAGTTCATTGTAGAGAACATCAGGGGACAGAAGGGCCTTCTGAAGTCAGTCAGTCAGTCTGTCCGCCTGTTGCTGAGGCTCTTCTCTGTGCTGGGCTCTGCGCTTCACTGCGTTTGAGGAAGGACAAATGGAATAGCATTAAAACTGGCATAAATGATATCAATTTCCTGAATCTTAAACAAAAATGCATCCAACAGCATCACTAACTAGACCCAGTGGAAAACCGTGCGTGCTTTCTTTTTCAATGTTACCGCTTTAAAAATACAGACAAGCTAACTGAATTTGAATCAAAATTGGACCGCTACACTTTCTGAAGCCTTTGAATTAGAAATACTGTGCTCGCCCAGGACCTCCAGGACATGACTACACATGCCCGGATTTATGAGGAGAAATGCAAGAAAATGAGGAGCTGGCAACTGCTGGGAACACCACAGTCAGACTGGGATGCAGGTCTCACCCTGCGGCAGGGGAGGGGTCTTGTGGGGACGTGGGTGTAAGCATTCCAGCTGCGCTGTGGTGCCAGGAAGCTCTGGCAGGGCTGCCAGGGAGTCCACAGCCCAGCACCCACTGCCACAGGAGTCCCAGGACACCAGGAAACAGGCACCGAGTGGGCGCCTGGAAGAAGCATGACCTCAGTGCCCACACGGGGCAGGATCTCAGAGGACAGCAGCTGGGCCCTGATTATGTTCCCTCCAGGAGGAAGTCAGTGAAGCATGTACTCCTGGCATAGAAGCGCAGCTGCCAGACTCCCCTGGTGGTGCAGTGGCTAAGGATCTGCCCGCCAGTGCAGGGGGAACAGGCTCAGTCCCCAGTCGAGGAAGATCCCGCATGCTGGAGAGCAGCTAGGCCCATGCGCTACAACTACTGAGCCTCAGCTCTATAGCTGGCGAGCCACAGCCACAGAGCCTGCGTGCTGCCACTGCTGAAGCCCGTGCATCCCGGAGCCTGGGCTCAGCAACAAGAGAAGCCGCTGCAATGAAAAGCTGTTGCACTGCAAAGAGGAGTAGCCCCTGCTCATCACAGCTAGAGAAAGCCCAAGCAGAGCAGCGGAGACCCAGCACAGCCATAAGTAAACGCATGAAATAAATAAGAGCAGTTACCAGAATTCAGTCTGGAGCAAGCCGACCTGGTTTTGACTCTGGCTCTGTTCTTACAGTGTGACCTTGGGCTCGCTACTCAACTTTTTCATGACTCTATTCCTTCAGTTCGAAGTCTGGATTCTAAATGATACTGAACTGAATTCTCAGAGCCCTGTAAAGTACTGACAATGAATCGATGTAAAGCCCTGGGAGCAATACCACATTCGGAGCAGAAGTGCTCAATGCATGTTAGCTCTTCTTATTAGACTTCAGCTGAGTTGTTGTCTGTGAGGGGTTGAATTGTGTCCCCCACCTACCAACATCAAAAGGATGGGTTGTAGCCTTAGTCCCAGCACTTCAGGATGTGACTCTATTTGGAAATAGTCCTTACAGAGGTCATCAAATTAAAACGAGGTTATGAAGGTGGGCCCTCCTTTGGACCCAGTCAGTATGACTGGTGTCCTTATAAAAGGGGGAAATCTGGACACAGGGACAGATACTTATAGAGGAAAGGAGATGTGAAGAGACACAGGGAAGAGACGGCCGTCTACAGGCCATAGGAAATGACCTGGAGCAGACCCCTTCACAGCCGTCAGGAGGAAAGAAGCCTGTCAGTACCAAGATCCTGGACGTCTGGCCTCCAGAACTGCAAGACAGTGTTTCTGTTGCTTAAGCTATACAATCTGTCTACTTAATTATGGATTGTTGTTTAGTAGCTCAGTTGTGTCTGATTCTTTGTGACCCCATGGACTGCAGCATGCCAGGTTTCCCTGTCCATCACCATTTCCTGGAGCTTACTCAAACTCATGTCCACTGAGTCAGTGATGCCATCCAACCATCTCATCCTCTGTCATCCCATTCTCTGCTGCCTTCAATCTTTCCCAGCATCAGGATCTTTTCTAGTGAGTCAGTTCTTCGCATCAGGTGGCCAAAGTATTGGAGTTTCAGCTTCAGCATCAATCCTTCCAATGATTATTCAGGACTGATTTCCTTTAGGATGGACTTGTTTGATCTTCTTGCAGTCCAAGGGACTCTCAAGAGTCTTCTCCAACACCACAGTCCAAAAGCATCAATTCTTTGGCGCTCAGCCTTCTTCATGGTCCAACTCTCACATCCATACATGACTACTGGAAAAACCATAGCTCTGACTATTGTACAATAAAAAATAATGTCTCTTCTTTTTAATATGCTCTCTAGGTTTGTCATAGCCTTTCTTCCAAGAAGAATGTGTCTTTTGATTACAACAGCCCTAGTAAAATAACCCATCGTCCATTCTTAAATTCTGAAACTGATCCTTTCTGATAGTTTTGAGTGACAACACCTGCCAGAAGCGGGAGCATCAAGCCCTGGTTTAAAGGGATTGCTGCTCTTGCAGCATCTTGAACTGAGGGGCATTCCCACTGTCAGAGCCCATCAGGAAGCAACCCCTTCTCTGCGGCGGCACATGCCCCTGCATGTGGGTTCCCACCCTGGGGGACAGAGCAGGCGCCTTGCTGTTATTTTGACCGTGCACAATTTAACCCACACTGGCAGACTTGGAAACTGACATTTGCCCATAATTGCTGTGACCTGGCAGCAGCATTGCTAGCGAATGACAGTGCTGAGCTTTATCAGAATCGGATGCTCCACAGAATGCGATTACAGAACTCAATATGCTGTTTGCTATGATTTCATGAAACTCAGCCCAGACACATGTGGCCAAATCAATTGATTCATTCAAGAGATTTGGGGGCCCTTTTAAAACCCAGCCAGAATCTAATTTCTCCATCTGAAATTCAATAAGATCTTAATTCTTGTGAACAGTTCTCTCAGCAAAGAGACTTGGGGTTGGGGAGGAAAAAGAGTAACAGAAAAAATGTAACATTTCTCTGATGTTCTCTGTGGTTGTCTGAGAGTCGGAGCAAGTTTAATGAGCTTTGATCTGAGTTTCAACCAATTGGATTCCTTCCATTATCTAAATGGAATCAGCTTCTAACTGTGCCTCTGATACTGTTTAAAATAAGGATGTGTTACTCCCCTCTGGTAGCCAGGTTGGAGACACTCCTGGAGACATCATAGCAGAGGGTAAGGTGAAAACCACCTCCAGGGACTGTGGCCCACCCCTCTGTGTGTCTGGACTGGACATCTGGGAGAATCTATTCAACTGAAGCAACTTCTGAGCAAAGGAATAGGTGGCCCTGATATCACTTTACCTGCCAGTCTCTTGAACTGATGAAGGTCTGTCACCCTGGATGAGTCATGGGGTAAGAAGCTAGTCCAAGTGGGGTGGCTTTTTGTTTTCATAAATCAGTCAGTTCAGTTCAGTCACTCAGTTGTGTCTGACTCTTTGCGACCCCATCAATTGCAGCATGCCAGGCCTCCCTGTCCATCACCAACTCCCAGAGTTCACCCAAACTCATGTCCATTGAGTCGGTGATGCCATCCAGCCATCTCATCCTCTGTCGTCCCCTTCTCCTCCTGCCCCCAGTCCCTCCCAGCATCAGAGTCTTTTCCAATGAGTCAACTCTTCACATGAGTTAGCCCAAGTACTGGAGTTTCAGCTTTAGCATCATTCCTTCCAAAGAAATCCCAGGGCTGATCTCCTTTAGAACGGACTGATTGGATCTCCTTGGAGTCCAAGGGACTCTCAAGAGTCTTTTCCAGCACCACAGTTCAAAAGCAACAATTCTTCAGCACTCATCTTTTTTCATAGTCCAACTCTCACATCCATACATGACCACAGGAAAAACCAAGCCTTGACTAGACGGACCTTTGTTGGCAATGTCTCTGCTTTTGAATATGCTGTCTAGGTTGGTCATAACTTTCCTTCCAAGGAGTAAGCGTCTTTTAACTTCATGGCTACAATCACCATCTGCAGTGATTTTGGAGCCCAAAAATACAAAGTCTAACACTGTTTCCACTGTTTCCCCATCTATTTCCCATGACGTGATAGGACCAGATGCCATGATCTTCGTTTTCTGAATGTTGAGCTTTAAGCCAACTTTTTCACTCTCCTCTTTCACTTTCATCAAGAGGCTTTTTAGTTCCTCTTCACTTTCTGCCATAAGGGAGGTGTCATCTGCATATCTGAGGTTATTGATATTTCTCCCGGCAATCTTGATTCCAGCTTGTGTTTCTTCCAGTCCAGCGTTTCTCATGACATACTCTGCATAGAAGTTAAATAAGCAGGGTGACAATATACAGGCTTGACGTACTCCTTTTCCTGTTTGGAACCAGTCTGTTGTTCCATGTCCCGTTCTAACTGTTGCTTCCTGACCTGCATATAGGTTTCTCAAGAGGCAGATTATGATGCAGCAGTTTTTATAAATTAACTTATATTTATTTTTGGTTGCAGGGGTCTTCATCGCTGTGTGTGGGCTTTTCTCCGGTCTGTGGCAAGAGAGGCACACAAGCTTTCCTTGCAGTGGCTTCCTTTGTTGTGGAGCACAGGCTCTAGGCACGTGGGGTAGTTGCGGCTTGCAGGCTCTAGAGCACAGGCTTGGTAGTTAGGGCGCATGGTCTGACTTGCCCCGAGGCACATGGAATCTTCCTGGGGGTTGTTGTTGTTCAGTCGTTAAGTCAAGTCTGACTCACTGTGACTCCGTAGATTGCAGCCCACCAGGCTCCTCTGTCCATGGGATTTCCCAGGCAAGAATACTGGGGTGGGATGATATTTCCTCCTCCAGGGGATCTTCTAACCCGGGGATTAAACCTGTATCTTCTGCATTGGCAGGTAGATTCTTACCCACTGTACCACCAGGGAAGTCTGGCTTTTTCTTTTTAAGATTGATTTTCAATGGGTGTGCAGGAAGAACTGAATGCATGAGATTGGAGGGTATTCTGCAAACAGTGGATATTTCCAGGATAAAAGAAAATGCCTACAGGAGCAGATGCTCTCGGTTAAGTAGGTCTGGCCTTGGGAGCGTGAAGCTTGGGGAGCATAACTCTTCCTCCATTCCCACCTTTGTCCGTCTCTCGGCTGGGCTTCACATTGGTAAATTTATTACTTATTTTATCATCTGAAGCTGGAGCGTGGATGAGTAAGATCAACCCCTGTGTCCTAACAGATTTAGAACAGAGGATGTGGATGAGGAGAGAGTAAATCACTGGTTCTCAACACTGTCTGTGCTTTTGAATCACCTGGAGAGCATTTAAAATCACCTTTCCCAGCTGGAGCTCCAGATATTTTGATTGAAAAGGGCCGGCTGGGACTCAGGCAATGGTAGCTTTGAAAAGCTCCCCAGGCTACTCCAATGTGCAGCCTGAGTTGCAGAGCCATGAAGCAGTTCCTCACCTCAAGCAATGAAGCAACAACCCAGAGAAAGACTGGCTCTCCAACCCCAGGTGCAGCCCCAGCCAGGCGGCCCTCAGTGATGGAGAAGCTTCGAGAAATGAAGGGACCCAGCCCAGCTGAGGGAGATCTAAGGTTGCCCAGGGAGGGTCCCTTAGTCCATTCCAGGTACCACTGGAATCAGGAAGTCTGGAGAGACTGCCTCCAAGGGCAGGGGTTGGGGTGTAGAGGGAAGTGTGAAACTGGTTATGCCAGAAAAGAGAGGCCCAAGGGTTTCTGCCAAAAAACAGGAAGGTGGAGGTGGACGTTACAGAGTTTGAACCTGAAGCCAGAAATCTGTGCAGCAGCAAGAGGGTGCATGCTGTGGACCTGTCCTCACGTCCCAGCATCCCTGCTACATGAAGGGCAGGTCACAGTCACAAAGGTACAGTAAGGGTGGTTGTTTTTTTTATCCAGAGAAGAAATACTGGGTTGGCCAAAAAGTTCGTTTGGGTTCCATATGCTGTATATGGAAAATCCCAAATGAACGCTTTGGCCAACCCTATGCATGCATGCATGCGTTCTAAGTTGCTTTAGTCGTATCTGACTCTTTGCCACTCTATGCACTGTAGCCCACCAGGCTCCTCTGTCCTCGGGATTTTCCAGGCAAGAATACTGGAGTGGGTTGCCATGCCCTCCTCCAGGAGATCTTCCCAACCCAGGGATCGAACCCATATCTCCTGCATCAGCAGGCAGGTTCTTTACCACGAGTGCCACCTGGGAAGCCTGGCCAACCCTATAGAAGGATGCTATTTCTCCTTTGAGGTTGATGTTTTTGCCTGTGGTTTCACTAAGACATCTGTTGCAAACTGTGCTGTTTTTCTCTTATGGGAGTTGAGGAGTGTGGCGTGTCTGTCATTGGCAATGCCCTTCTTGGGGCCTGCTCCACCCAGATGGGTTAGGCTCCCCACCCTCTGGTGTCTGTGAGGTGGGCTCTGCTCCAGGTGTGGTCACCCAAGCTGAGGAAACTAAGGGGAAGCTGATGGGCATGGGGTGGGTGCAGTCATTCAGTGGAGGCTCTGAGCCTTGCCTCAGACATTTCTCCTGCTGATGTGAGATCGAGGTGAGCACACAAGCAATGAATGCCTCAAGCGTGAGAGGAGCCATAGGTGGAGGCCTGTGGGCTGCACCCTTGCCTTGTGTATTGCATTTAAGCCCTGTCATTGGAAAATAAAACCAGACTGGCTGTTGAGTGCTCAAAGAAGGATTCCAGAACAAGTACCTAACCTGCTGCTTTTGTCAGCCAGGACTTTAGTCCTTGTGGCCCTGAAGCTAGTGAACACAGGGCAAGAATGCCCCCTACCCTCTGGCAACCCGAGAGAAGCAGGAACCCACTGGGGCAGATCTGGAGAAGGAACTGCATCTTCTCACCTATTACATTTTGCTTCTGGGGTTCCTTCTACCTTATCTGGATTAAAAATTTCTTTTCTTTTATTATTATTATTTTTATTTTACTTTAAAATACTGTATTGGTTTTGCCATACATCACATGAATCTGGCACGGGTGTACACGTGTTCCCAATCCTGAACCCCCCTCCCTCCTCCCTCCCCATACCATCTCTCTGGGTCATCCCAGTGCACCAGCCCCAAGCATCCTGTATCCTGCATCGAATCTAGACTGGCGATTCATTTCTTATATGATCTTATACATGTTTCGAGGCCATTCTCCCAAATCATCCCACCCTCTCCCTTTCCCACAGAGTCCAAAAGACTATTCTATACATGTGTCTCTTTTGCTGTCTCGCATACAGAGTTATTGTTACCATCTTTCTAAATTCCATATATTCACACCAGTCAGAATGGCTGCGATCCAAAAGTCTACATGCAATAAATGCTGGAGAGGGTGTGGGGGAAAGGGAACCCTTTTACACTGTTGGTGGGAATGCAAACTAGTACAGCCACTATGGAGAACAGTGTGGATATTCCTTAAAAAACTGGAAATAGAACTGGCTTATGACCCAGCAATCCCACTGCTGGGCATGCACACCAAGGAAACCAGAATTGAAAGAGACACGTGTACCCCAATGTTCATTGCAGCACTATTTATAATAGCCAGGACATGGAAGCAACCTAGATGTCCATCAGCAGATGAATGGATAAGAAAGCTGTGGTACATATATACAATGGAGTATTACTCAGCCATTAAAAAGAATACAGGTGAAGCAGTTCTAATGAGGCAGATGAAACTGGAGCTGATTATACAGAGTGAACTAAGCCAGAAAGAAAAACACCAATAGAGTATAAAAATTTCTTGAAGTAAAAAGTGCTTTTGGCATTTGCCCTGTTGAGGCATTCTATCTCAGATGGAACCATCCCAGAGAATCGTATCAGTGCCTCCTGGTGGCCCTCTGTGTCACCTCACCAGGGCCTTCCAGTTCTCCCAGAGGGCACCTCAGCCTCTGTCCTAACTGGAATGGGGTTGAAGGCTAGAATGAGCCGGCAAGGGAACTCTGGGGCCTGCAGCTGTAGCTTTTCCCTCCAGACCATGACTGGAGAGGCGTCTGCCCTGTGCTGATTGGAAGAGATACCTGGGAGAAAAAGTCTATAAGAGCTGGGGTGCTGCTTTGAAACTGCCAGCAGCTAATTTTATGAAGGAGACAGAAGTGTGTGTGTGTGTGTGTACACGCACGTACTCAGTTGTGCCTGACTCTTTGCGACCCCGTGGACTGTAGCCTGCCGGGCTCCTCTGTCCATGGGATTCTCCAGGCAAGAACACTGGAGTGGGTTGTCATTTCCTTCTCCAGGGGATCTTTCTGACCCAGGGACTGAACCCATGTCTCTTGCACTGTCAGGCGGGTTCTCTACCAGATGAGCCACCAGTGAAACCCTGGAGACAGGGGGCTCATGTTGGCAGCTCTTAACCGCCTGCCAGTGACCACAACTCCAGAGGAGCGAGAAGAGCCGTGGAAATGACCGCTCTGGGCAGGGTGTGTGCCAGGAGGGTGGGTGGGGCGGAGGGAGGAAGCCTCTCTCCCCTCCGGTCCTCCTCCCCATGGTCAGAGCAGACCAGGCCACGCTCCATCCAGCCACGTGGCCCTGATAGGCTTCAGAGTCTGGCCTGGGAAGATTCCCTTTGCCTTGGTCTAGTTCACGCCTTCTCTTCCTTCACATTTGAGCTCAAGCCTTGAGTTCTCAAGAAACCTGCCCTGGCTTCCCTGACAAGGTTCAATGTCCCTACTTACACTCTCAACACACCAGGCACCTCTCCTTTGGGTTCACAGTGACCACTCTCTTTACTGTTTAGCCTCCTCAGTAGAGCAGAAACCCCAGGAGCCAAGCTCTATGTTTCTGCTTTCCATTCTACCCCTATCACCTTACATGGTGTCTGATGCATGGCAGGTATTCAATGTTTAACCGATTTATTGCTTACAGTAAGGTTTGTGTGCGTGCCTACACTTGGTGAGTTTTTTGTCCCTTGGAAAGGACCATAGGCTTGACAACTATGATGTACATCACTACCTTCACCTTTCCAAACACATACACAACAAGCCACTCTAAGCTTACAAGAACTGATCTCTCCCCTGTGGTTGAAATGGGTCATAAATAAAGCCATGGCCAACCCCTTGGGACACTGGGCCAGGAGACCAGCCCGCCCCCACCCACTTGGCCTTCCACTTCTAGTCTGAGTCCCCGAGTCAGCCTGTAACCCATTTGGGCCACAAACAGAGTAGAAAAGGAATGACCTTTGGGGAAGCAGAAAGGACTATGAAGGAATATGAAACCACAGGACTGTGCTTTGGGAATGCAGAGTGTTAGAATAAAACCCTAAGAGTGTTAGAATAAAGCCTTAAGGATCTAATCTCACCCTCAGACACCATACCGGCTTCTGACAAGTGTTGGCTCCGCCCCCACTTATTAAAGCCGTCTGCCGGCCATTTAAGGAGGAATGACTCGGTTCTGTGCCTTCATCTTCAGTATTATAAGGTTAAAGGCACAGGCAAACAGATGCACTTGGAGACGGGCCACTGACAATTTCCTGACCGTGGAACCTCACAGACTTGTCTCCATCCAGACCCTCCTGGGAGAGAGAGGGCTGCCAAAGTGCCATTAAGTAGCTCAATGCAATTATCTTGGATGACAGGGAGAGCAGTAGGTCCAATGGGGCTGGGTGGGACTTGAGTACATTATTCAGATCAGAGTATGGACTGACCCCACATATTATAAAGTAAACCACCTTGGGCAATTATTTAACCTTCTCCTCCCCGTTTTCCTCTTGCAAAATAGGAACTATAATGTCTCTATCTCATTGAGCTGCCATAGGAATTAGTGAAGTAATCCATGTGAAGCACTTTGCCTAGACATAGAAGAAAGTGTGCTAATGGCTCAGCTGTGCCCAACTCTTTGCAGCTCCATGGGCTGTAGCCCACCAGGCTCCTCTGTCCATGAAATTCTCCAGGCAAGAATACTGGAGTAGGTTGCTTTTCCCTTCTGCAAGGAATCCTCCCAACCCAGGGTTTAAAGTGCTGAATAAATATTAGACATTAACATAGAAAAAGCTATACATTTCTAAACATTCAAATTAGCCCCTTTCCAGGTGATTACATAAATGAAATATATACTATTATGCATCTCCTTCTATTATTAAACCCTGGAGAAGGGAATGGCTACACACTCCAGTATTCTTGCCTGGAGAATTCCATAGACAGAGAAGTTTAGCAGGCTACAGTCCATGGGGTCTCAAAGAGTTGGGCATGACTGAGAGACAAACACACTTTGTCATTAAAACGTCTTAACGTGTGCTTGCCGGGCCTGCCCACTGTCCTCACGTGCTTGCTTTCAGGCTGCCTGGCATATGAGGTCCGGTTGCATGGCTGCAAAGCCAGTTTTTGCTTTGACATTATGTATTTAAGAGAATTATTGGTAAGGAACATTTTGGGTAGTTTGGGTACCATGAATCAGGAGAAATTTGAGTTTATAAGATTATTGTCTTTTGTGTTGTTGAAAATTCCAGCAATTCATGAAAAATTCTCTTTAAAGGTATATTCAGGTCTGGAGGGGCTAAAGCACAGTTTGTTTAAATGATATGTCTTTTAGGACATTCCTTAAATTATTTGCTTTGTTTGAGGCTCTTTTAAGAAACCACATGTAATTATGTTCAAGTATTCAGAAGGTTAAGCCTCAAACTTACAAATGCCAAGAAATTCAAAGTTCTTATTGCCACCCCATCTCTAATTGCAGCAAGCGGGCCTTTGTTCTTCCCCTAAAGCATGATGCCTTCAGAAAAGAATGCAAGCTGAAGTGTCCATGGCTTCTGGCTTCTCTCTATAGCATTCTTTTCCATTATTTGGGCAGGTCTTCTGATATTAATCAATTCTAGTATTTATAAACAGTCCTGACTAGGGAAAAAGACAGATACATATTTTAAGACAATCACTATGTGCTAATGATGAAGTGTTGTGAGATCTTTTTCAAAGTGTCAGGATGAGTCAGAAATGAAAAAGATTCTAAAATCCAGTTCTCAACGATTTATTATTCCTTATTTTGACTAACTTGCTTCTAACATGTGTATTCATGCCTCCTGCATGCAGAAATATTAGTCTTATTAATCACGGATTAGATCTCCATTGAATTCAATATTTTCAGACCATTGTGACCCCAGATGTTTTTTTCCCCCTTATTGTTGCTTAAATTATCACTAGCTTATAAGGCAGAAGCTAAGAGAAATAAAGCCATGCCTACAGGAAATCAGACTTCACACAAGTGTTATTTGTAATTAATGATGAAATGTATAACTGTTCTCTCCATGACCAGCTTCTATGCTGGGTTCTCTTGAGCTTTTGGTGTTCAGAGCATACCAGATGAATACCTATAGTGTGAATGAAGAAGCAAAGAGTGGCTGGGGAGAAAAGAGCTTCATCCATCCATCCAGAGAACAGATAGTGATGTCTAGTCTGAACCAAGTACTCTTCTAGGTGCTGAAGATATAGACAATGCTTGCCTACATGGAGCTCAGTTTGTAGTGTTGGGAGACAGACATTAATGTAGGGGTGTATGGCATTTCAAGGTAAAGGGTATGTTATGGCAGGTGGAAGTGATATGGAAAGAAATACAATAAGGAAGAGGGGTTGATGTTTGTGGGAGCATAGGACAGATGACTATAGTTTATAAAAAGTGGTCAAGGTAGTCCTATTAGTATTTGAACAAAGTCCTGGAAGAACTGAAAGAACGATCCCTGTGGATATCTGAAGAAAAAAGCTATTACAGCAGCCATGGAAACCTACAAAGAAGAGACTAGCGTGACTGCAGTGAGGGAGAGGGCAGAGTGGCAGCAGTTAAGGCCCAAGAGAAAGGAGGGACAGTTTAATTCAGGCACCATTTGTCAGGACTTGGGCTTTTACTCCAAGTGGGACAGAGCCATGGACATGTTGTGAGCCTGAGTGGTAGAACCCAGCTTCTGTTTTAATAAAGATCCCTTTGGATGTGGTGTTAAGAGTGGGCTGCACAGGGGCAAAGGCAGAAGCAGAGAGACCACTCTGGAAGGCTCTTATAGACTTGGACCAGAGATCTAAGAAGTAGCTGGATCCTAGATTATTTTAAAGGAAGAACTAATGGAACTTGCTAAAGGATAAGAGGTAGGTTGTGAGAAAGACGAGACTAGATAACTCTAAGATATTTTGGTATAAGAACCAAAGGACAGAACTGTCATTTTCTGAGAGGAAAGAAAGTGGGAAGGGGGTGAGAATTTGAAGATGGATGTGTTAAGTATGAGATGCCTATTAGACATGCAAGTAGAGATGTTGAGTAGGCAGTTGGAGACACAGATCTGGAATTCAACAGAAAAGTCCAAGCTTGAGACATATTTTCAGGATCTTATGAGCATTTGGATGATATTTAGACCCATGAGACTGGCTGAGATCACTCAGGTAGTGAATGTATCTGGAAAAGAGAGGAAGGACTGAGCTCTGAGCACTTTTTAACATTGAGAAGGATGTACATGCAACTCTGGACAACTGTGTTGTTCACAAATATCTAGTCCTTCATAGTTTAGAAAACCCTGTTTTGTCAAATCAAGTAATTTAACATGGTCTTTCTCCAAATGTTCTCAACTGAAGTGCTTCTGTAATCAAATAGTGCTTAAACATTAAATGACAATAGCTAAAGTTTTCCATCTTGGTGCTGAAGGAGTCTTTAGTCACTGGCTTTCAGAAGCAAGTTGCGAAAGCTTCTTTGTCAATGACTAGGTTAGCACTGCCTATCGAACACAGAGATCAAAGTATCTTTTTCACTGCGTACATGAAGGCAAGGGGACAGTCTCAAAACCAGGAGGGTCAACTCCAATCTTGTGTTTCACTGAGACAGTGTATTAGTTATCTTTATCTGTCTAAAAACTTGCCCCCCACCCCAATTTAGTTGCTTACAACAATGATTCATTATCTCACAGTTCCTGTAGGCCAGGAATTCAGATGCTTTTAGCTAGGTCTCACACAAGACTATAATCAAAGGGTGGGTTGGGACTGTGGTCTCATCTAAAGGCTCAACTGGGGTGTGATCTGCAATTGATCAGAAGCCACCTCAGTTCCTTGCTACATGGGCCTCTCCAGCCTAATGGATTAGAAAACGCCTGTGAGAAGAGCCAGAGACACAGAGCTAGTAAGAGAATAAGAGAGCAAGAAGGCAGTCCAGTCTTTTGTAAGCCAACCGCACAAAAAGGCATCCAGTCACTTTTACTGTATTCTATTAATCAGTCTCAAGTCAGTGGGCCCAGTCTATATTCAGATGAAGATGTGAACACCAGGACGCAGGAATCCCTGTAGGTCTGTCTCCAACAGACAGCACGGATAACTTTCAACACCAGTGAATTTACATTTACACCATTACTTTCAGTACAATAGAAGCACTTTCAAAAGTACTGTTTTTCCTCTGAAATTAGTTATGATATCCTAATGTTTTTTAAACTGTAAGCTGCTACTATGTATAAAACAGATAATTAATAAGGATCTACTGTATAGCACAGGTAACTCTACTCAGTAGTCTGTAATGACCTATATGGGAAAAGAATTTTAAAAAGAAAGGATATATCTCTATCTGTATCTATATCTATCTATATCTATAACTGACTCACTTTGCAGTACACTTGAAACTAACACAACATTCTAATTCAACTATATAATATAATAGAAAATATAACAATATAAAATAAAATAAGTTAATAGATAAAACTGCAAATTGCAACTCCTTAGTGAGTCATGAAATAAGTTTAGTAGTCATGGCCAGCATTAAAAGAAAATAAAGTGGAATAAAGCCAGCACTATCAGAGTACATTGCATGTACAAAGATTTAGAAGAGGTACTAGGTTGTGATATAAACCATATCTCTTTTTAAGGGTCATGTTCAAAATTAGTGATTTTCATACTACTACTAAATGTGAATGAGCCACCAAAACAAAATTTGGTAAAAAAAAAAAGCCAAACTGTACAAAGGAAAGAATGTCAGAACCAAAAATAAAACTAAACAAAACCCCAGTGCACTCAGGTGAGCTAAAGAAGCATGTGCTTGCCAGTTCATGCTTACAGACCTCAGCTCCCTCCTGGGGTCTGTAAAGAGTAATCAATAAGAGACTGCAAAGCCCTGAACAGACATGACAGATATGACAACTCGCCTCGGCAGAGGGAAAGCAGACACACCACAAACTCATGAAAATACCTGCACAATCCTACACATCTTGAAAGGTCAAAAGTGAGAATCTTTTTGACAAGAAGCCAGCTGTGAGTGGCTAAAACCAGTAGGCTTCCTAAAGACAGATGAGGCCAGTTTTCAGCTGAAGCACTCTCTTCCTCCTCAAGGGAGGCAGCCACCACCAACAGGCACGTCTTCCTGCCATAGACAGAATGCAGTCGGTACTTTGCTGAAGCCTTGACAGGTCTGGAGCCTGAAGTGCGGCCGCTCTGCGCCTACCACCTCCCCATCTCCAGCTCCTGCCCATCTAAACCTCCAGGCAGCTCCAGCATTAGCAGTGATTCCCAGCAGGGTAGAAAACAAAAGGCTGTCCAGCTTAATTACCTCTTTCATCTGAAATGTCCCTTTTAAGATCAATGCTCAGATTGTGCTGTAGAGACAGCAAAGCGAAGTCTTCATCTCTCTCTCATTCATCCTTATCAGCCAGACGGCCAACAAGCCAAGTTTCGATTAGAGTCCAGATTTGAAAAATCCATCATATGCCTGACGTTTCACATTTTCCACAGTGCTGCCCTGCAGATCCTCCTGGTTTCATGTGAGAGTGCTTCAGAGCAGAGAGCCTGAAACCAAAGCCAGGAACTGCACTGGGGAGACACGCTGAAAGTCAGGGCGCCTTGGCACTGTTGACTGGGTAGGAACAGAGGCTCAGTTAACAGCATGTGCAACCTATTAACATTCAGCTTTGAGCGAGGAGGCAAGGAGAAAGGAGAGCCTGAGGCAGAAAGGCTTGCTCTGTGGTTTGCTTTAGGCTCCCCTAATTCCTAGAGATGAAAAGAGCTAAGCGTCTTGGAGGCTTTGCATAAAGTGAATTTGGAAGTATTTCTGCATTTTCATATAGTATTTAATAACCATAGTCTAAACAATGTCATTCAAAGTTGGATGATGGGCCAAAGGATTTGTTGTTCTACTCATCCCATGGGTTGAAGACATATAATCACACAGCCTAGGAGCCTGAATATTAACCATTGTTTGCTGATATAGTATGTTATAATTAGTTAATTCCAAAATAACTTTGACATTAGAGTGGGGGTAGTGTCTAGGTTTTAGACCAACTAGAAATTGGGAAAAGAGATATTTCTCATTTTCTGAAAAATGAGTTACATTCCTGAAAGCTTTTATGTGATAAAATCTGAGAGACACAGCAGGAGGCTTATTTTTTTGCCATGAAGTAAGATGAAAGGGCTAAGTCATCCTTAGATTTATAAATATCTTGAAGAGGTCTTTGTAAATGACTGTTTGTGATCTCATCAGAAAAATAAAATGTGCAAACAGGAGAGACTGTTACCCATTAAGTTTGGGCCCCTTCTTAAAGCACTTACGTTTATATTGTTTAGATTTAGACTGAGATTAAGTTTAGATTGAGGGTATAGTTAGATTTAGATTAAGAAGCAGAGTAAAAATAGCTTTAATATTTTATAAATATTTAACTCTATCAGTGAGGAATGCTTTGGGCTGCAGTTATACCAAGTCCAACTAATGCAGGCTTAAACACACAGGGATGTGCTTTGCCTTCCTTAGGATTTCCTACTATGTGAGTAATGTCCAAAGCTGGTCACTATGTTAAGAACCCAGGCTCTTTTTACCATTTGCTCAGTAGCGTCAGCTGTTGACCCACAATAGCAAGATGATTGCTGCATTTTTACCCATCATGTCCATATTCAAGGCAAAAAGAGAAAAAAGGAGATGCTGACATTAGAAACACTGGTCCCTTTTATCAAGAATCTAACAATGAACAAAAGGTTTTCTTTTTTAAAAACATTCATTTGTGTATTTATTTTGGCTCTACTGGGTCTTTGTTTCTTCTTGGGCTCTTCTCTAGTTGTGGCAAAGGCGAGAAGGGGCTACTTTCTAGTCGTGGCGCTTGGGCCTCTCATTGTGGTCCTTCTCTTGTTACAGAGCACGGGCTGCAGGCACACAGGCTTCAGTAGTTGCAGTTGGAGGGCTCAGTAGTTGCAGTTCCCAGGCTCTAGAGAGCAGCCTCAGTAGCTGTGGCACACGGGCTTAGCTGCTAGCAGCATGCAGGATCTTCCCCGATCAGGGTTCGAACCTGTATCTTAGGCATTGGTATGTGGATTCTTTATACAACTGAGCCACCAGGGAAGCCCAACAAAAGGATTTCTTGTATCTCATTCTCCCCAATTCACTTCAAGGCAAAGACTACCTTTGAGGGAGGTGGAGGAAGGAGGTATACAGCTTTTGCAGATGGTAAAGAATCTGCCTGCAATGCGGGAGACCCGGGTTCAATCCCTGGGTCCAAAAGATCCCCTGGAAAAGGAAATGGCAATCCACACCAGTATTCTGGCCTGGAGAATCCCATGGACAGAGGAGCCTAATGGGCTACAGTCCATGGGGTCACAAAGAGTTGGACACAACTGAGTGCCTTGCACCCATTGTTTAGCATGGAGGTGGGTGGGAGAGAAGGGTCTTGGCAATGAGGTTGCATCAGCAGGGAATCCATTAACAGAAATGCCATTGACCCAAGGAAGAGTGGCTCTAGACAAGGAGGCCTGGAAGCTCACCTAGGACTTCTGCTACCCTCATGGGAGGCAGACATTTACACCCACATTGGTAGAAACATAAGTAGAATCTGGACTTTTAAAGGTCAGTGAGGAAGGTCAGTACTGTTTCTGTGTTGTTGTATGGGCTGCTGTTATTGAAGACCAAATTTCATGGTCACAAATCAAAGTTACATAAGTATAAGCCAAACATCTTATTTTAAAACATCAAGTCACATTCATTATAATGATTATGTGCAGCAAAAGAGAGGCATGTTTTCAATGAGAATCGGTTTAAGCCATGACATTTTTTATCATTTTTTACACAGTTCCCATCTATGAAGTCATTTATTTAAATAACTTGATCATTTAATCATTCATCTAAATCATTCAATATAAATTTATTTGTGCCTTTTGCCAAGTGCTGGTCTAGGCACTGGGGACGTGGGGGTGAGCAGCAGCAGTGGGCACAGTCCTTGCCCTCATGTTAAATCACAACCATAATCATTGCTATACAGTACAAGGTGTTATGAAATCAGCCTTAGGAGAGGAGCAAGGGTAAGTCAAAGAAGCCTTCTTGAGAAGGTCAGGTGTCTTGAGTCCCAGGAGATCACCAGGAGTTGACCAGGCAAAGAGAGAGAGAAGGAGCAATCTCCAGAGAGAAGCAGACTCTCCCATGAGCTGGAAAGCAAGCAGGAAAGCAGCAGGGTTCAGATTTCAGAAGATAGATACTGAAGAATGCTTCTTCAGGCTCATTTTGGGGATGTTTTCTGCTTTTTTTACTACCCCTAAACTATATTATAAAAATGATTGAAAGTGTTATGTCAAAAAATATACACACATGATTATCACATTTTACATTCGCATGGAAGTCTATCCCATTTACTGAAGATGAAAGCTATTTCATTTCCAACAAAAACTCTTAACTCTAAAAATGTGGTTCTCTAAGATTGACATTATTTATGTTTTAAGCATGAAATGAAAATAAGTTAATGAGTAAATTAATCTCAAGAGGTTTACCTTGAACATATTGTAATATATTCAATTCATTACAAAGATTCATTACAAAGTCAGTGCAGTTCTTACAACCTAACAACTTAGGACATCTTGCTAGGGCCATAATGGGAAATTCAGTAACTGTACAGTTACTTTTGATCGTTCAAGCTCATACTGGTTCAATGGCCAACTAGAAACTTCAAACTCTGATAAACGAATGATAACACTGATTATGTGCTAAAAACATACTAAAAGCCAGAGGACATGTGACTCTGAAGACTTGGATGGAAGGAGAGGAGCTTGTAACATTGGAAAGGAACTCAAGTACTGGCTTAAGTACTGGAAGAAGAGAATTGAAGCAAGCAGTGAATACAGAAGTTATATCTTAGAAAGTGGAGAGGGAAGAAACAAATGGAAGTCAGAACTGAACTGACAAAACCACGTGGGAGGTGACGTGGAAGGACACAGTAATGGAGAGGTGGACACCCAGCTGCTTTGGCCAGAGACTGTCTCCAGGAGGACAGACAGAAATGGAAGCACAGAGACAGGAGAGGAGAGGACTGTCACTAGGGAGGCTGGGGGCTGCTGTGCCCAAGAGGAGAGACAAGCAGGGTTAGGAGAGCCTATGCTACTCTCCCCAACACTGGCCTCTGGAGGGCTGGGCTCCTGGTTTGGTGACATATAAAGTCACTAATTCTAGAAGAACAGCACTGTTGAATCTGTTCATGGATGGCCTTCTTGCCTAGAGCAGAACTGACTTTTCAGTAGGTCAGGCTATGAACCCAGGCAGAAATCTGTTGCCACCATTGGCTTCCTGCTGCTGAACTGAGCCATCAGGCCCCTGGCACTGCTGCCAACTCACTCTTTCAGACAGAAGGAACAAAGCTGCCCCCGCTTCAAACCTGTGGCCCTCCTCGCTCCCTAACAGAGACTGACGAAGAAGTTGCCCTTCTCTAGGGGTTCAATTGAGACCTTAAAAACATAATTTCAAAGTTTCAGGCAGATCCTGTGTATAAAATTGTACATGGTCAGCAACAGGTCAATTTCTAATTTCCTGCAGGCTCAAAAAGCACAGTTTGGAAAGGAGAGTGAGAAAAGGATAGGAAATTAAATCTAATTCCTATACTCAGAGAGGTGATGCAAATTCCGGGACAATTAGGACAATATTTCCTTTTCTTATGCTTTTAAACTTGAATGCCTTTAAGAACAAAAATTTACTCTTGAAAGGGCTATGTGTGTGTTCAGACAGGTACCAACAAGACAAAAAGAAAAATAAGATGCATCTCTAACTCACATTGATGGGCATACCTCCATGTGGACTGGATGAATGATCCCTGGATGAATATCTGAGACTCAGAAAGCCAATGGGAGATCAACAGAGCCCCAGTTAACTCTGACAGTGGTAGACTGTCCCTCTGAAGTCCTCTTGGTATCACTCTGGGCTGAATAACCCCACTTCATTGATAGAGTTGGAATTTCTCAAAAAGCAAGTGAAGACTGTCATGTAGACTTTATAAAGGAGGTTCTCAAAGAGATGGGGATGGACATCAGGACAGACATGTGTGATCCATCCACCAGGGAGACTGGGAGATTTTTCCCCTGTAATCTGGGCTGAGTCATGCCCATAATGCAGTTTTAGATGACTTTTCTCCACATAATGCTGTTCCTTTCGACACTCTCAGTCTTTCACAAAGTATGATGAATCTACATAAGTATGGATCATGCGTTTGCCAAAGGATGTGAGAAACACGACCTGCCCTCTCCATGCAGGCCCTTGTGGAGAGAGCAAAAACACAACACTGAAACCGCAATCCATTTTTGGATGCCAAGAGCCTCGGCGAGGGGAGCAGTGACCTTCAGAGGAGCTGGAAAAGACACACTTTATGGTGGAGCAGCTGGCTGTTTTGTGACAATTTTGGAGCTGACTTGAGAGAACCACTCTTTCTCAAGAATATCAGAGGGAGAGCAACCTTTAGGGAAAGAAAACATTGACCCTTGGTGTGGCCGTTTTAAGAGAAGGCCACCAATATTCCTTGACATTCTTCCCATTGAGAAGTGGGGTTTATGTCCTCTCACCATGAATCTGAGTGGGCTTGTGCCGTGTTGATCAATGAAGTATGGTGGAAGGGATGTTACATGACTTCCAAGGTTAGGTCATGCAAGGTCATGGGATTCTGCCGTGCATGCTGGTTTACTCTTGGAATCCTGAGCCATGTAGAGAGGCTATTGTAAGTGCGCTAGTTGACAGTTCCAGCTGAGTCCACCCTTCCAGTCCTCCCAGCCCAGATACCAGTCATTTACATAAAATTTCCAGATGATTCCTGTCCCCAGCTATTCTAATCAATCTCAGATGAGGCCCTAGATATTACCGAGCAGACAAGCCATGCCCACTGTCTCTTATCCAAATTCCTGGCCAGAATCTGTATCATAAAATTTTCTGTATCAGATGGACATGAGTTTGAGCAAGCTCCAGGAGTTGGTGAGGGACAGGGAGGCCTGGCATGCTGCAGTTCATGGGGTCACAAAGAGTCGGACACAACTGAGCAACGGAACTGAA
This sequence comes from Aepyceros melampus, assembly GCA_006408695.1. Taxonomy (NCBI): domain Eukaryota; kingdom Metazoa; phylum Chordata; class Mammalia; order Artiodactyla; family Bovidae; genus Aepyceros; species Aepyceros melampus. The sequence goes on along the minus strand of SJXQ01005629.1, from coordinate 194,544 downwards.
GGAAAATTTAAGTAACATAAAATTCGCTGGATGACACTCACTTTTGGGATACTTGTGTAGTAGCCATGGATAACCAGAAGAGTTGCATTACATACATCATTTAACTACCTGCCATCTTCTAGTTTCCCAAGTTTTACAATCTTTGCCCCATTAACTCATTCCAGTCGGAGTCAGCTGTGCCTGTCTTGGCCATTGTCTTATGTAACAATCTTTCTGAAGGGAAATTTAATTGCATCAATTTCCGGTGAAGTGTGTACTGTGCTAAAAGCATGTTAATAAGGTTTTGAGTCAGCATGTTGAAAGGAGGAATTCGTACATTGGTCACATCAAACCTCAGAAAGCCTGGCATGCCCACCATGGGTTACATCAGCAAAAATCACCCCCAAAGGAGCCCCACTATTTTAACCAATAAAAATTAAATCAGGAACCTAACCAAAGAAGAGCTAACAGCAAATTTTAAATTGGCTGACAGTCTCTAAGCTAGACATGCCAAGAAGAAAGACGATGGTTAACTGGTCCAGTGAGCTTCTCTGGGAACATCTAGACTCAAGAGACAGAAAGAGAACATTTGGGAGTTGCCAGTAGAAGGTCAATATGTAAACACACAAAGAGAAAGTGATACGTAGAAGTTCTGAGATGGTAAGAATCATCCGAAAGGGACACCAGAGCGGATGAAAGTCATGAGTCAGCAGAATCTGTAAGAAAAGAAAAGGAAGCCAGGTCAAGGGCCAGTGTCAGAAACAGGGGAGCAAAGATGGAAAATGGTGCTAGGAATCAGTGAGTGCTGATTGCATAGGGGGTTGCAAGACACAGAGGTCACTAGAGCTGCATTTTATCCAAGTCTTTATTCAGGAACATGAACATACCCCTCGAATATAAGACTGCTCTCATGGGAAGTGAATTTTCATTCCATCAGTTGGTGCCAGGATGTCTTATGATACCATGTCTAAGGACTGTCTAGATATAAAGCACACACTATATATCTTTCCCATCCATTTTTTTCCCACTTCGTAAAGGGACATGATAGAATCTTATATGGGTTTGATAAGACGCTGTTGGGGTCCCTTAGCCCATTCTTATTGACACTATTGCCAGAGCTGAATTCCCACAGAGCTGCAAGTTCCTAGGAAGTCTCAATCACCACAAAGTCCTGGTCTAAGAGATGCCCACACAGCAGATTCCTCCATCTTTCCTGTCAGGTGCTGTAAACCCAGCAGAGGACCATCATAAAGTGGCCAAAGCAGGGCCATGGAGGCCCCCGGACCACTCCCCAAACCTGTCTCTCGGGCAGGGGCAGCAGCCAGAAGAACAGTCAGGAAAATGCCACAGCTAGTCAGTCAATCCAACACAGCGTCATTGGGAGAGTCCTCTATGGAAAGGTTTTAAAAGGGACACCAACTCATTCTGAGACTATCTAGGCTCTGAACTGAAATCATGCTGACACCTCAGAATACAGAGCAGGTCATCCCCAAAGATTTTGACTGAGCAGCTTCCCGGGGAACCCATACTATAGCCTTGGTCTCCAGCAGCAGCTGTAAGATGAGAGCTCAAGGATTCAAGGCTGGAAGAGGGCTGTCCACTTCCTGTCCTGAGGACCACAACTGGGTGCACTTGGAGAAGCCCCAGGCCGTTTCCAGAGGACACCACAGGAAGAAACTCCATGCGTTCGCAGCCTCCACTCTATAGAGTAACTAATGTTGAAAGTGTAAGTCACTCAGTCGTGTCTGACTCTTTGCGATCCCATGGACTGTAGTCTAACAGGCTCCCCTGTCCGTGGAATTCTCCAGGCAAGAATACTGGAGATGGTTGCCATTTCCTTCTCCAGGGGATCTTCCTGACACAGGGATAGAACATGGGTCTCCTGCATTGCAGGCAGATTCTTTACCATCTGAGCCACCAGGAAAGCCCGAGTAACTAATGGAGACACTGATTTCACAGAACGGTACTGTGCCAACTTCTTGCTCATTGTGGATCTGGGCTTAGAACAAGAGGGCCTCTTTATACCAACCCTGCTGTTCAGCAGCATCCCTCCTAAAAGCAAGCAGTCTCTCAGTCTGAGGACAACACAGAGTGTGTCTGAAAATGCTAGTTAATGATAAGAATGGTTTGCCCAGACATGGGCAAACCAATATGGCAATATGGTTTATTAACCATATTGGTTAATATGGTTAATTGGTCTATTAACTAATATGGTGGCTTCACGTGAGTGAGAAAAAGCGGTGCAAGAGCAGTGCCAGCATTGCCGGGTGGATGCCTGAAGTCCAGGAAACAGGAAGTAGTCTGAGCCTGCCCATGTTTTCATGAAAAACATGATTTAGTAACAACAAACGGGTGCCCCTAGAGATAAAGCAGAGCGGGGCTGACCCTACAGGTGCAATGCATAGGACTAGGGATGAAGAGGAGGAACCAAGGAAGAGCCAGTTGGTGTTTTGGGCAAACCGGGCGACGGGACAGGTGAGGCGCACATTGCATACACACAGCAGTGGCCGCGGGCTGTGATGGCCTCCATCAGCATCAGGCTTAGTAACTTTAGATGTGTTTCCAGGGCTGCCCGCCGTTGGTTATTGCATCCTTTGGCAACAGCACCCCCTTTATTAAGGAGAGAAATAGGAAGCCTCGCCTGGTTTTGACTGCTTTTGTTGACCCTTGGCCCCTGGGTCCGTCATGGCACCGGGATGTGTATCTCGGGTGCACTTTCACAGCTGTGACCTGAAACTGAAGGGTTAATCTTCATGCAGCAGAGGAAGGAGCCTCCTGCTGTGGGCTGTAACCTACCTCAGGAGGCTGAGCCTCAAATGTCAGATGTCAAGGGCTGGGGGTGGAGGCACAGCCGCGATGCTCTAAGCAAAGGGCTCCGGTCTGTTGGTCTTCAGCATGCCCTGCTTTAGACTTGGGAATAAGCTTCATCCCTACACTGCCCTGCCGGTTCCCTTTGCCACAAGGTATCACCCAGCACGCCCTTTCTCTGAGGACAAACCTACCTTACTCGGGTGAAAGGAATACAGATATTACAGGCTTCTGGCACCCCACTCCAGTGCTCTTGCCTGGAAAATCCCATGAACGGAGGAGCCTGGTGGGCTGTGGTCCATGGGGTCGCTAAGAGTCTGAAACGACTGGCGACCTCACCTTCACTTTTCACTTTCATGCATTAGAGAATGAAATGGCAACTCACTCCAGTATTCTTGCCTGGAGAATCCCAGGGACGGGGAAGCCTGGTGGGCCGCCATCTATGGGGTCGCACAGAGTCGGACACGACTGAAGCGACGTAGCAGCAGCAGCAAAAGCAGTAGCAGCAGCAGAGAACACTTCCAGAAAGGAGAATTCTCCATGCGGGGAGTTTTCTGAACCGCTCCACACAGACTCCTTGTGGCTCAGCTGGTAAAGAATCCGCCTGCATTGTGGGAGACCTGGGTTTGCATCCCTGGGTTGGGAGGATCCCTGGAGAAGGGAAAGGCTACCCATTCCAGTATTCTGGCCTGAGGATTCCATGTAAGTCCATGGAGTCGCCAAGAGTCGGACACTGCTAAGTGACTTTCACATTCTTTTTCCTCCCAGGGAGACTTCTGCTGTGAAAACAGGGAGCTTTGTTCCCAAGAGGAAGTCGTGCTTGCAGAGGAGCTCTCGTTCATGCGACACTCTTAGCGTCAGTTCCTCCACTGCTGCATGGAAGGCCACAAAGTGTGCATGCGCTCTCCAGGCTCCCCACCCACGACCCTCCACCCTAATCCAGCCGGGACTGTAGTGGAGGCATCACTCTACGCTGGGGCACTCTGCCCTGGCGTCCTCACCCCTCGCGCCCAGGGAACCCTCTCCACCGCCTGCTCAGCAAGCCTCCTTTCTGTATCAGGCCATCTCTGACTCACTTCATTTGTTGACCGCCCCATGCTGCATTCAGGAATTCAGTTCCCCAACCAGGGGTGGAAACGGCGCCCCCTGCAGTGGGAGCTTGGAGTCTTGACCCCTGGGCTGCCAGGCAAGTCCCAAACTGACTCATTTTAAATTGTTATTTACATCATCTGCATTTACCAGTAACAACAAAGGGGAATTCTTTGGGCGTGGAGGCGGCAACTTTAACCAGATAAGTAAAACCTCAGGGAATAGACGCTTCGGGCTGTTTGAGAGAACTATGGTCCGTATTGGGAAGAATGAAGTGTGGGAAGTGAAGTAGAGAAAGTGAAACGGGCCTGGGAAGGAAGCAGGAGAGTGGCTCCTGCAGCGGTAGGTCCCTGTAAGGCTCTGGCTTGAGAAAGGAAATGGCGCATTTGGATTTGCCTACCTGGTAGCGCACGTCACGTGAGGAACACTGATAACTTGCTGTGTATGGGACCATCTGATTCTCATTCTGGCCTAGCCTCCCCCAAGGGAACCCTGCCCCGACAGCCTGTCACCACCACCTGCCCCCCACGCCCCCATCCCCAGCCAGGCTCCAAAACACAGCAGGAGACCTAAATGAGTCTCTCTTATCAGGACTTCCCTGGTGGCTCCGATGGTAAAGAATCCGGTAAAGAATCCGCCTGCAGTGTGGGAGACTTGGGCTCGATCCCTGGGATGGGAAGATCCCCTAGGGATGGCAACCCACTCCAGTATTCTTGCCCAGAGAATCCCCGCGGCATGACTAAGCACAACGAGTAAACTTTGTATCAAAAAACCCTCAAGATTTCCATGGTCAGGATACCACCCTAAGATGGATTAAGATCAAATCCTGATTCCGCTCCCAGCACCCACACCCCGAATCATGTTCTTATGTCCTGCTGCTACTGCTAAGTCACTTTGCTCAAAGCACACAGCTCAATTGCTCAGATCTGTTTAAGTTGAAAGGGACATGGGCTCAGCCCTAGAACAACAAATAACTGTATTTGCTTCTTAAAGTCCCAGCATGCTCCAGCCATCGAGAATATTGTCAGTGGCAGGAGTGAGTGAGCCTAATGGACTAGAGGAAATAGCTAATAATGATGACATCTACTACAACTGACTCTGTGCCAGGTACTTCATATACGTGGTCTTTAATGCTTCCACTGGCCCTGTAAAAATGATGTGTCTATCTCAATTTTGCAGATAGATTCAAATAAGACAAGCAACTTGTTCAAAGTCACACAGCAAGTTATACAGTTAAGTTCCTATTATAGGGTGAGTTCTCCAGAAGAAGAGAGTAAGAAGAAGTGGATGTGAAAGTACTTTATTAGGGGAAATTCCTAGGAAAACTGGTAGTGGAGTAGAGAGTGGGACCAGAAAGGAAACTAGGCCAACAAAAGACCCAATGGCAGGGAAAGTCTCCAAAGTAAGCTCTAAAGACAAAATTGGTCGCAGAGTTGATCCAATCAGGGAAAGAGATCTGGGGTATTTATACCCCTGAACCAGCTGGTTCTAGGCTAAGGACTGGCCCCACACCACCACCATGAAGATGTAAATTCTCAGATACTTCCCTGCTCTGCTGGCATATTGCTCCAATAGTGTGAGGGAAAGTGCAAAGAATTGGGGGCTGGCTTCTGGGAAGAAAGCAGGCTGAGAGCCAGGTGCTCACAAATGGTGGGGACCTTGTCTTCTCTGCTGGGACATACCCCTGTCCCAGACACAGTTCTGGAGTCATAGACCTTCTGCATTCAGGAACCACCTTGTCAGGCCTTGACTGCAGCACTGTTGGGGTCCAGGTTGGGTTCTGGCAGAGGGGAGGAGAGGAGAGTCAGTTTATCAATGCTACACAGTCATAAAAAGCCTCAGTTTTAAACCTTTGCTTTTAGCAAAGATAAAATGAGAGAATGTAAAGATGTCTTCATTTAACTTTAATTTCTCAGACCCAGCTTGTCTCTAATGTACTATAAATTAATGTTTTTTTTAAAATTTCCTATGATTGTCTTATAATTAGCAAATTTATATTGTGTGACACTTTCTTCTGTGATGGGACTTTTTGTCTATTTTTAGAATATCATCAATAGATTATTAATAGAATATAACAATGATCTAAAGCATCAGTCGTGACATTCTCATGAGTCATTACATCCTCATACTAGTCATGATTATCAGTGTTTAAAGTTATATTATTTGCTATAAAATTTTTGATACTTCACATTGGTTATCCCATGGACGGAGGAGCCTGGTAGGCTACAGTCCATGGAGTCGCAAAGAGTCGGACATGACTGAGCGACTTCACTTTCACTTTCTTTCACATTGGTTACGTTTTTAAACATATTTTGTCATGTATAAAAATTAAAGTATGACATTTCATAGTAAAAGCATCATTTTCTTAAATATAACTATAAAAACAGTGTGTCCAATTTTTGTTAACTTGTTTTGGCATCTTTATTTAACATATTGGAAACCATGATGGGGCTTCCCAAGTGGCACAGTGGTACAGAATCTGCCTGCCAATGCAGGAGATGAGGGTTCAATCCCTGGGTCAGGAAGATCCCTCGAGGAGGAAAGGGCAACCCAAACCAGTATTCTTGCCTGAAAATTTCCATGGATAAAGGAGCCCAGCAGGCTCCAAGTCTATGGGGACCGCAGAGAGTCAGACACAACTGAGCAACAGAGCACTGGAAACCTTGGTATGAGAGGGAGGCTGAGCCTCTCAAATCCTGGGAAAACTGCTGAGGAAGCAGTGATCTAGCTGTCGTGACACACAGCAGTGGGGCAGCCACCCTCCTGGGCAGAGAAAAGAGCAACCGATTTGTCAGGCTCAGGACATCCCACATGGATTCAAATGGCCACCAACCATTCACTCTTCAGGAGCCAGACCAACAGTGCAGGACAGTACCCATACAGTAAGTGAAGTGATAAAGTATCCTGAAGACTCATGAGCTGTAGGGAACAGTTCCAGATGAGGTAAAAGGCCTTTGAATCTGGAGGGGCTGAGCCAGCAGCCTGAGCTGCCAGAGGCTGGAAGCCAGCACGGAGCTTGTCTTGCTGCAGCGCAGGAGCCTCCAGCGTGGGACAGCCCCGCCCCTAGCCCTCCTCAGCGGCATGGCCAAGGCTGACTCATTCTTCACACCCACTTCAGGGGGAGCTGCCTCAGAGCAAAATGCAAGGGTATATTTAGAAATTACTTATGGCAATGATCTGCAGACTTTTGCTCAATATCCATATTGTTGAAAAGTAATTTTTTAAAACACATCCTTAATATCTGCAGAACAAAATTTTGATCTAGATCTTTCTGTCATTGGCTGACAAGGTGACATACGTGTTATGGGACTCAGCACATTTTCAGATTACTTAATTCCAATTTTGTCTGGTGTGAGCCACTGGGCCCTGACTGAATGCCAAGCAGCATGCTGCGTGCTGGTATCTAAAGATGAAAAAACCCTATTCTCTGCCTTCCAGAAGTGTGTGGTCCAGTGGGGTAAATAGTCCATCCATATGAGTTAGAGGTGAGGGGGCAGAGGGATAAACCTAGAGATTAACAATGGGTCACAGACCCATTGCTAGAGGGAAGCTCCATTTGGCCAGTTTAGCTCAGCTGGTAAAGAATCTGCCTGCAATGTATGAGACCTGGGTTCGATTTCTGGGTTGGGAAGGTCCCCGGGAGAAGGAAATGGCAACCCACTCCAGTATTCTTGCCTGAAGAATCCCATGGGCAGAGGAGCCTGGCAAGCTATAGTCTAATGGGGTTGCAAAGAGCTGGACACGATTTAACGATTAAACCACCAAAGAGATTATATAGAATTATCATCCCAACCAACTCATCCATATATTGATACCCAACCTCCAGGCCACAGAACTGTACCTCTTGTTGAGAGAGGCAAATCCTAGGCAGATTGATAAGAAGTCTGGGGTCCCCAAGGAGGAGAGAAGGGTCCTCCTTGAAGTGGAGATAGGGTCTGAAATTCTCAAGGAGGAGGAAATGGCAAACTTTTTTTTTTAATCTACATTCCTTAGTCTTAGCCATATAAAACATTTTTTTTTCTTTAGGCCCAGAACTGATGATTACACAACAAACAACTCTGTACAGAGTTTAAACTCTGTACTAAGGATTATATAACAACGATTTATCCTGCTTCAGGACAGTTTATCCTTCCTGAAAAGCTTCTGGCTAATCTTGTTATCTTAGAAATGTAAATTATGGGAGTGGGTCTAGTAAGATCTTTACAACCTTGAGACATTCTTTTGATTTATTGTAACAACTAATTAAAAAGTATATAACTCCCTTGCTAAAGACTAGCAGGGGGGCGCTCTCCATCCCCCTTCTGATGTCTATGTCAGAAGTTTCTCTGTCCCTTTTCACTTTAATAAAACCTGCTATACAAAAGCTCTTGGTGATGAAGCCTGGTCCCTGGTCCCAAAGTTAAATTTTCTTCTTCAGAGATCATGAACCCGACACCATTCACTGTAAGCTATCACTGTCCGATGAGCAGTAGTGTTAGATTACAAGTTAGGTACACAGCGAATGAAATGCACTTGAATCATCCCCAAACCATTCTCCACACCCTGGGCTGTGGAAAAACTGTCTTCCACAAAACCAGTCCATAGTGCCAGAAAGGTGGGGGACCACTGTACTGAGAAAAATGGAAGTTTCTCAGTCTAAATATAGACCTTCTTCTAAGGAACAGCATGAATGTGCATTTAGACCCAAGGCGAGGCGCTCTGGGTGGGAACTCAAAGGTGAGAGACCTTTTTGGAAGAAGCAGACCCTGTGGAGGCCAACTCTGAGCCCTAGTCCCTAGTGCAATCTGATGTTTAAGCTTGATAAGGCTGGGAGGCAGGAACGGCGGCCAGTGTGCACCCCCACCCCTCGTGTGTGAGTTCCACCCTCAGAACAGAGTAAATCACCAACTATCTCCCCTTCTCCGTGAACTGATCTCCCGTAAGGCTTCTTTGTCCTTCTACCTCCCTCCTGCCACTCTCTCCATTCCCCTCACCCAAAGCGTGGAGTCCTCTGCCTGCACTGTCTCAGCCTCCTCCCTGCTCCCTTCCCAGAAGGGAGCAAGGAAACAGAAGCAGCGGCAGAGGCAAAGACAGCAGAAGCCTCGCCAGGAGAGGGGAGAATGCTTCCGCTGTAGCCCAGTGGTCACCTTTGCCAGTTCCATTGCTTCTCCCCAGGGAACATAGGACCTCAGATGTTAGCAACTCACCTGCTCAGACTTAGTATATTGCTCAGCGATGAAGAGCTGACAAGTACCTCCAGGTTAAAATGGCTAAACAAAGGAAGCAGTTTCTTGACTCATTTTCAGAATCCTCTCTCATGCAGATTGTCCTCTCAATTCACCTGAAATACTGACCTTTGTGGTCCTGTTAACATGTTCACCCCACAGAAAGCAAGTGCTGATTACGGCCCTTCTCTGACTGTGGACAGAGCTGTGTTTCAAGGTCACCCTGTAGACAACTGGTCTCAGGGTGGAGTTATGTCAATCATCTCATCAGAATGACTTGGGGGTGTGAACTATTAAGATTCCTGTTCTCCCAGCCTCTTCTGGGGAAGAGTACAGGAAGAAGGGGGATTCTGACTCAGTAAGTCCTGGCTGGTACTTAGGAATTTGTGTTTCTCCAAGTGTTCCTGGCGATTCTGATATGTAGTCAATTTGGTGACACATTGCTCCAAGGAGAAATAGCTTTTCTTCCCAATTCAGAAATGAGCTGGTTTTCTTAAAACTTGTGGATGCTCAGACTCCCTGAAAGCCTTGTTTTCCCTCCAAAGGGAGTGACATATTGAGATGTCTCCCCCACTTGGCTGCACACATTCTGCCTCCCCAGTCCTGTTCACAGCCAAGCATGGGGCTCGTCGCCCAGCTGGTGGGCAAGTTCTGGCTGCCTGACAGCTCTGCAGTCATCTCTTTAGAATTCATCATAAAATGTGGGCAAATGACCGTTTGGCGTCGCTGTCCTAGTTGTCTGCAACGTGACACTCATCCAGGGGGATCAAGTGTGGAGGAAACGTGCCCCTTTGACAGAGAGATTATCTCAGTGGGTCTCCTCTTTCAAAGGGTTCCCCATTTATCTGCACTATCAAATTGTTCCTGGTTCCATAAAAGCAGGGCAGCTATTGTGATGGAAATGTATATACACTAGGTAAATGCTGGGCTTGTTTGTTGTTTGAAAGAAGCTGCTGGAAGCTGATGAGATCAAGTGTGTCCTGGGCCTTCATCCAGCGGCCAGTTCAAAGGCTGGACCTGCAGAGAATTTCTCCTCCCTCTTCCTTATTCAGGTTACCAAGGAGGAAGCTGGAGCCTGGAACCAGCCGAGCACAATGAGCCATCTCCTCACCCTCTCAGAGTCCTGCTTGGTGTGTGAGGGCCTGGACTTCGGGGCAATAATCTCCCCTCTCCATCTCCTGAGAGAACTCCTGATCCTTTTCCAAGTACAGTCAGTCAGTTCAGTTGCTCAGTCGTGTCCAACTCGTTGTGACCCCATGGACTGCAACATACCAGGCTTCCCTGTCCATCACCAACTCCTGGAGCTTGCTTAAACCCATGTCCATTGAGTCGGTGATGCCCTCCAACCATCTCATCCTCCGTTATCCCCTTCTCCTCCTGCCTTCAGTCTTTCCCAGCATCAGGGGCTTTTCCAATGAGTGAATTCTTCGTTCGCATCAGGGGGCCAAAGTATTGGAGCTTCAGCTTTAGCATCAGCCCTTCCAATGAATATTCAGGACTGATCTCCTTTAGAATGGACTGGTTGGATCTCCTTGCAGTCCAAGGGACTCTCATATGTCTTGTCCAACACCACAGTTCAAAAGTATCAATTCTTTGGCGTTCAGCTTTCTTTATGTTCCAACTCTCACATCAGTTTTTCAAGTACAGAAACACTTTTTTGGTATTTACTTTTCCCACCCCTTTGGTGGACTTCTGCTCCTGTGTACCCACTTTCACAAGAGATGAAGAACTACTCCTGACACACTCCAGAGTGAGTACCTAAGGTCTGGTTTGTGGGCAACAACCCAGGAGTCATTCTCGGTGGAGAAAGTTTCTGAGTGGCCACCACAGGAGATGAGATAGAATCTTTCTAAATTTGGCAAGGACCTAATGCCACATTATTAGTGTGTTTATGCCTGAAGCACAAGTATTTACAAATATCTAAAAGATAATCAAAAACACAGTAATAGCTCCAAGGGATTTTTAACTTATGTGTCCCTGTTGACAAAACTTAAAATTAGATGTATTGGCCCAAGGATAGGCCACACTGCCCAATATCTGTGAGTAAGATGGAGACATCCATTTTTCTCATAAAATATAAATGGGGGCAAAAAAAAAAAAAAAAAAGAGTGAGAAGGCATAGGGTACAATAGACTAGAAATTGGGTGACGAGTTAATATCCCAGTTCTATCATCAGTTGTGTTTCTTAATGAATGATAACAATGAAAGAAGGAGACCTGAAGGGAGTTTAGGGATAACTTCACCAAGTCCTCTTTTGCTGGATAAAGAAGCTGAGCACTCCAGGAGTTAACTAATAGGGCCCTTAAGGGAACCCAGCAATACTTCACATAGCTGGGGCCGAGTGCCATGCTCTTTGATTTCCAATCTGCACTCTTTCTCAGGGTGGCCTCAGTTTCATCATTCAGCACATGGGGACATTAATGCTTATCCTACCAACCTCATAAAAGTCTTGGAAAAGTCAACTGAGATAATATGTGGGTTGGATTGAATTATCTCTAAGGTAAAGTGGTATTTAAAGACCATATAAAGTTTCTTTTCCTGTTTTCCTTATCATCATGAATGGCCACACCACCTATTCTGTTACACAGGATAAAAGCCTTGATATTTCCCTTTCTCACGCCCTCAGATCCAATCCATCACTAAATCCTATTGAGTTTCCTTTAAAGGCATCTTGAGTCTGTCTACTTTTTACCATGTCTGATTCATCATCCTGTCTAGCCACTACCATCTCTCACTTGGACCAGTGCAGCAGCTTCTTAATTGGTCTTCCTTCATATACTCTTAGCCCCTTAAATGAACTCTCAACACAGACACCAAAAAAATCTTTAAAAATTCAATCATGGTCATGCCCATTCCTTCCAAAACCCTTCAATGACTTCTATTGCTTTTAAATAAAATTCTTAACCCAGTTATATAGCATCAAAAAGAAAATAAAACACTTAGCAATACATTTAACAAAGGTTCAAAACTTATACTATGAAAACTATGAAACATTATTGAAAGATATTAAAGAAGAATTAAACAAATGAAGAGACACCTCATGTTCAGGGACCTGAAGACTTAATATCATTAAAATGACAATACTCCCCAAATCGATCTATAAATTCAATTCAGTCTCTATCTAAATCCCAGTTGGCTTCTGTGTGGAAATTGACAAGATAGTCTTAAAAATCATGTAGAGATTCAAGGGACCCAGAAGAGCCAAAGCAGTCTTGAAAAAGAAGAACAAATTAGAGGACTCATATTTTCTGATTTTGAAGCTTGCTGGAAAGTTACAATAATCAAAGCAGTGTGGTTATACTCACTGACATACTCATCAATGGAGCAGAATTGAGAGACAAGAAATAACACACATTTGCAGTCAGTTATTTTTTGATGGTAGTGCCAAAATAACTCAAAAGGCAAAGAATAGTCTTTTTAACCAAATAGCACTGGGAAAACTGGAAAGTCATATGCAAAAGAATGGTGTTAACTCCCTTTCCTCATACCATGCACAAAAAATTAACTCAAAATGGATTGCAGACCTAAATTTAAAAACTAAAACTATAAAACTCTTAGAAATATTGAAGAAAAATTTTGTGACCTTGGGTTAGGCAAAGTGTTCTTAGATATGATATCCAAAGCACCAGTTACAAAAGGAAAAATTAGATAAATTATACCAATATCAAAATGTAAGACTTTTATGCTTCAAATGATACCATTCATGAAAATTAAGAGAATCCACTGAATGGGAGAACATCCTTGCAAGTCATGCATTCGGTAATGAGCTTGTGTCTGTGTGTGCATGTGCAGGCTAAGTCACTTCAGTTTTGTCTGATTTTGTGTGACCCTATGGACTACAGCCTACTAGGCTATGTCTAGAATGTATTTAAAAACTCTTATAATTCAACAATAAAAGTACAATTGACCAATTTTGAAATTGGTTATAAGTAAAGATCAGTCCAGGAAAAGTATAAATAAGTCATAAAAATATTAAATTCCTGGAATAAAAATGCTCTAGGAATTCCCAGAAAGGAGTAGTGCATGCAGGCTGGAGGAGCAAAATTTGAGCTCTGTCCTTTGGGAGATTATTAAATTCACGATCTTCAAGTTTTAGAGCCTGTGTGTCCAGTAAAAATAAAAACCACTGAGTAAGGTTAGAAAAGAAAATGATCTGGAATTCTGGGCACAGGCATCTTTGGGGGGAATAATAAGAAAGCAATTGGGGCCGGGCAGAGAGAGGAACCAAGGGAGATTAGGAGACATAGAGAGAACTTACAGACTGATTAGGGCTTTTAGACCAATATAATGTCTTTTTTTTTTTTTTTTCACTCTGAGTGAAATAGGGAGTCACCAGATGATTCCAAACAGAGAGAACTGCTCTGGCTTTGACATCAACGGCAGAAGGAAGGATGTCAATCAGATTGTATACAGTAACTCAGGTGGCAGATAATGAGACTTGGATCAGAGCCTGAAGGTGGAAGTGGGAAGAAGTGGTGAGATTTCGGAACAGTTTTGAAAGTAAAGCCCAGTGTATTGTAGAAACCGGAGAAGATGGAGAAAGTAGATTGTTTTTCAAGGATTGTGGCCAGCATTTGAAAATGCCTCCAGGGAAGAATCTTTCAGAACTTGGGAGATGGGAGTTTGAGAAGCCTTGGCTCCCAGTGACTTCTGCCGTCATCCTATGTCATTCCCAGAAGACACCAGGGGAGGCCATCTTCACCCCCAGGCTATTCATTATGGACCTTTTGGGTTTCTCTTTTTCTGATCTGCCCAAGCTACGCATAGACAAGCACCTGTCCTAAGTTTACTCTATCCTTTACATGGCCATCTTGTCTGAAACAGTAAAGAGATTATTATACGTAGTAATTTGCTTCATGATGTAAGATGCTGGACTGCTCCTAAATTGAATAGCAAACTATCTAACTGTGGGAAAGCTGTCAAAGTCCAGATCCAGAAAGCCCCCTACCAACTCAGGTGGGTTTTAAAAAAACATATATTATTTTATAAAAAGTACTTCTGGAATTTTAAAAATACATAACATTTTCACTTTTTATAGTTCATAAGCCATGCCCCAAGCACCAACTGAGATACAAAGGTTGGCTTGATAAACCCAGATGCTAATTTATTTTCCAAGAGAAAGGAACAAACATTTACAGATTGCGTACCCTGTGCCATACTCTTTTATGGTATCTTATTAACCTTCCTTTTAAGAAGAAAGCTCAGGCTTGGAGAGGTTAACTCACCTGCCAAAGGTTACACAACAAAGAATCAGCAGAATCAGGAGCGATAAAATCAGAGCTCTGCTCCACCATGCAGCTCAGATCTGTACAACATTCGTCTACTCCTCAGAACCCATCAGCGCTTAGCTCTCCTGATGTAATCAAAAGCAGTCCCTCTGGAACAATCATATGTGGATTCAGGAAAGTCAAGTCTCCCCTGAAACCTTTGGGATATGAGAGATATGATCCAAAAAATGAATCATGACTTACCTTTATTATTTTTTTGGTCCTTCTTGGATTTTAAGTATTTGAGAGGTTTTGGTCTATAAACGAGGTCCATGCCCCTTCAGAGTTCCTAGAGCAGGGCATGTGGGGGCTGGCACAATCTTCAGCAGCAAAGACATGATCAACCAAGGATTTCCATTTCCATCAGACAGGCTTGTGCTTATTAATAAGGCACAGTCTGGGGTGGGGGGGCAGTGGTTCTGAAGTCATCCTCATTTTATGAATGGGGTTCAGAGAGGTTAATTCACCCCAGACTCACAAACTAGTAATAATAACAGGGCTTTTGCTTTGTGCAATAGCAATAAGATTATTCCTACTGTTTCTATGAGTAACAAATAGCCAGTGTGCTTATCTAGAGCTTACTGTGTGTGCTAAGTTGCTTCAGTCATGTCTGACTCTTTGCAACACGACGGTAGCCCACCAGACCCCTCTGTCCATGGAATTCTCCAGGCAAGAACACTGGAGCGGTTAGCCATTCCCTTCTCCAGGGGATCTTCCCGACCCAGGGATCTAACGCAGGTGTCCTGGATTGCAGGCAGATTCTTTACCGTCTGAGGCACCAGGAAAGCCCTCACAGCAGCCCCATGAGCAGGGTGCTAGTATTATCATCCCCATCCTACACACGAGGAGACCGAGGCACAGTGATCTGAAGTAACTCATTCTAGATCACATTGCTGGTAGGAGACAGGTTACGGATGAACCTCCAGACAGACAACCGGGATCCACCGACCATATGCCATTAGCCATTCAGCTATGGTCCTCTCTCTGCCTCTCCCATCAGTGCCAGATTTGAACGAGATCATCTGACTCTGAGCCTGGGCTCCCTCGTGTCTCTTTTGGTGAATGCAAAGCCCAGGTTCTAGCCCAAGGAGGCAAACGCACAAAGGGAGGAGAAAGTATGTTGGGTGAATGCAGCCTGCAGCAGGCGCATGGCTCTCCAAGGAGGCAGAACTAGTTCCCCAGCCTGATGCCTCTTCAGGCCACTAATGAGTTACACAAACATGGTCCCTGCTGACTGATGCCTGGGAGACTGGTGTGTGCCCTCTCTCTCATTTTCTCTCTCTCTCACAACACATACTCACGCTCACCTGCTGCATCTTAGAATTTCCGCCATCACCCAGTTTTATAAGTGGCCCTGCCAGTGAAGAGGAGGGGAAAAAAAGCAAAGATCTGTAGATCTGGTTGGTTTGCAGCTGTCAAAGGGACAGGTTTGTTGGCAAGCAGTGAATAGAGGGCACGCTCTGTGGGATCCTGGCATTGTCCAAAGCTAGGCAACATGGTGTTTTCTCCAGAGGGGTGTGAGGGTGGATATGTGTGTGCGGGGGTCACAACAGGGACTATGACACCAGAGAAGTGAGTGTTAACAACACAGAAGGAAATGGATCCACACCATCAAAGGTGAGAAGTAAAGGCATTGTGATTAGGAACACACGGTAATTCTGACGTGGGGACAGAGATCGCGTTTCTCTTTCATGTGGAGCCAAAAGGAACTTAAGCCTGTATTGATTGTGTCTGAGAAAGCCCCAGTCACAGGGACACAGGCGACTGTGACTGCAGCGGGAGGTGCCGTAGCGCGTCTACACGCAGGAGGTAATTGAAGGACCCCACCTGAGACCCAGCCCTCAGACTCCCCCAGGTGTCCCTCTGTCCATAGGAAGCCTGGTGAAGCCTACTGGGCACCTCACTTGGAAAGATCCCAGGGCTTCCTTAAAGATCCAGGGACACCTTCCTTCCTGGACCGTCTTTGCAGCACAGAAATGCTGGGGCAGTAGGAAGTGGTCCCAGGAATGGCTAGTGGTGCAGAAAAAAGAACAAGAGACACACAGGGAAGAGGAATGAGCACAGAAACACCCCCCACCCCTGCCAACACACACACACAAAATGCAAATCTTGCAGCGTGCTTCTGACCCAGGTGTGCCAGTCACACTGTTTTTAGTGATTTGAGTTAAAGCAGGAGGCTGAGTTCTAGGACCTGAGCAATAAGATCACTAGTGAGGAGTGGTGTGGTAAAGAATATACTGCTATAGGCATTTTTGATCTCCTTCTACCCCCTCCGCACTCCCCACTCTAAAGGAAAGAAATTCTTGAATCTTGCACTTGGCTGCTGCTACCTGCCTGGGCCTGTTAACAGAGTTAATGGAGTTTTAAGGGAACAGAATGAGATAAAACAAGAAGAATGAGAAGCTGTTTCCCCTTAGACAGGATGGAAAGTGACTGAAGGAGAAACGGACAAGTCTAATAAGGAGGTGCTGTAGTGGTCAGGAGGGCAGGGGAGGATCACACCCAGGAGCTGAGTTAAGGAGTCTGCAAGTAGGGAGTGGATGGGAGGAAGGGAAGGGCTCTGGAAGCACCATAGGTAGGTGGGAGGAGAGGAGGGGGGCGAGAGAGGGCTCAAGGGGGCGGAGACCCAGAGAGAAATTATGCTCTGGTGATGAACTGAATATCCTTCTCATAGTTTTTGTTTGTTTGAATGATTTGTTTCATTAAAACAAAAAAACCTCAGTAAACATTTAAGCCATTTTTCAATTAATTTTCACATTGGGTTGATGTCTTCAAGTGAGGGAGTGAGTTCAGATGAGTCACAAAGGAATTTTTTTAGGGTTTCATTCCATTTCAAACTCCCTGGGCTTCCTTGGGTGTCCAGATAGACAGGGAGCAGGGCAAAGCTAGCAGACAGAGCCGGGGTCCTCCTCTATCTCAGCCAGAGTTACTATGCTCCATTAAAAAAAAAAATCCATTTCATCGGTAACAATTAATTTAGTCCATGTCCCTTATCCTATCGAGAGAGAAACTGAGCCCTAGAGTCTGTGACTTGCCCAAGTCCAGTTGCTTGGTTCTCAAGCTAGCACTAACCCCAGGTCCGTCTGCCTCCCCACATAGGTTTCTGCCTCTGGACACACTAACATTTACAACCCATCCTGTGCTCTGCTCCCTATTCTAGGAGTGGGCAATTTAGGCTTTCACTGGGAATGTGACCAAAAAAATCTAAAGCCTAGGGAGAAACTATTTCACAACTACTACATCTAATAAATACAAATGCCACCACACCAAATAGAACACCAGCTGGTGTCAGCTACGCCAGCTAAGGAAAAGTGCACTGATGATACCCAGCTCCTTGCTTGTACTCCCAGAACAATAAAGTTTATGTATTTATTTACTTAATTCTGAACTCCACCAAGACCTTCTTCAAACAATTCCATGCCTAGTCCAGAGACACCCTGAAAGGAAATGACATCTTTCTTTGACTCCCTGGCTGAGAGCTCAGCATTACCACCAGCCCCCGAAGCTCCTTAAAGATACCTGCAATCTCCTTCCTAATGTCTGAGATCAGCTGCTATCAACCAGACTTCATAGAGGTGCCTTTCCTTAAATTCAACATTAAAAAAAAAAAAACTAAGATCATGGCATCTGGTCCCATCACTTCATGGCAAATAGAAGGGGAAAAAGTGGAAGCAGTGACAGATTTTCTCTTCTTGGGCTCCAAAAATCACTGCAGATGGTGACTGCAGCCATGAAATTAGAAGATGCTTGCTTTTTGGAAGGAAGGCTATGATGAACCTAGACAGCATAGTAAAAAGCAAAGATATCACTTTGCTGACAAAGATCTATATAGTCAAAGCTATGACTTTTCCAGTAGTCATGTACAAATGTAAGAGTTGGACCATGAAATAGGCTGAACACTGAAGAACTGATGCTTTCAAATTATGGTGCTGAAGATGACTCTTGAGAGCCCTCTGGACAGCAAGGAGATCAAGTCCATCAGTCAAGGAAATCAACCCTGAATACTCATTGGAAGGACTGATACTGAAGCTGAAGCTCAAATACTTTGGTCACCTGTTGCAAATAGCCGACTCATTGGAAAAGACCCTCATGCTGGAAAGATTGAAGGCAGAAGGAGGAGAGGGTGGCAGAGTATGAAATGGTTGGATAGCATCACTGACTTCATGGATGTGAACTAGGGCAAGCTCTGGGAGATGGTGTGGGACAGGGAGGCCTGGCAAGCTGTGGTCCATGGAGTCACAGAGTCACATACGACTTAGCAACTGAACTGCAGCAACAACCTTTCTTTAGTAAATGAAAATAGACAGCTGGGGTCTGAGAGGTGACCTGACCAGCCCCAGGTTTATTCTCCTCTGGTTCCTATATCTCATCTGTTTTCTGCTTTTTCTGGAAAGTCTTGTGCCAAGGAGGCTCTGCTCCCCAACTATCTCTAATTATCTTCAAAATCTCATTCAGAGCTGATGATTCAGCATGACCCAGAAATCTGATTTTGCAAAAAGGTGAGACTGTTTGGAAACACAACCAGCCTATGCTAAACAAAACTGTGGCATTTAACACACTAATTAAAGGTTAAGGAACAGCAACCACAAATCAGCTTTCTTTACACTAAAAAGATCCAAAATAAGCAGGCAACTCAAACCAAATCAGAAATGTATTGATTTAGTTTCAACCAACATCCAGCAGGTTGAAAGAATTATGTTCCAATTAAAAAATGTCCATTTGGGGCTTTCCTGGTGGTCCAGTGGTTAAGGATCCACCTGCCAATGTGGGGAAATGGTTCAATCCCTTGTTCGGGAACTAAGATCCCACATGCCTTGGGGCAACTAAGCCGGCTCGCCCAGGAGCCCATGCTCTGCAACAAGAGAAGCCACCACAATGAGAAGCTCACGCACCGCAACTAGAGAGTAGACCCTACTCACAACTAGAGAAAGCCTCTGTGCGGCAACAAAGGCCCAGCCGAAAATAAACAAAAATAAATTTTTAAAAATGCCCATTTAACTAATCCCAAAAGATCAGGTTTAGGCTCTCATCTTTGGGCTCCCAGTTGTAGGCTTGGAATAGCCTTTTTCTCTTTAAATTCTCCATGGACCAATCTAATCCTCTATCCTCTATGTTGGGAGCGATGTTCTCATGTGCTTCTGACTTGCCTGCATTAAACTCACAATCCTGCAGGGAAACAGAACCATGATATCTAAACAGAACAGAAATACAGTCCCAGCATGTTGAAGTGTGCTGAGCTGTGATAGCAAAGACGACAAAGTAATTTATTCTCCCTGGAGGCATGGTGAAGAGTCTCTGACCTCCTTAGATGACCGGCTTTTCTATAAGTGGTAGGATTCTCTGAGGATTACAAAGACATAGGCTTATGAGAATGCAGGATGCAGCTCAGAAGGTTGAAATGCTGTGAGCTAGAGCAACACTGGGCAGGTAATGAGTATTCAAGGCAGGTGAAAATGGAAAAGGAGATGAAAATAGACAGTATTTGCCACATTTAGAAAACGTGACTTTATTCTGTGTGGATAATTCTTAAACATATGCATTTACCTTTTCTTTACAAAAGTAATACATACTCATTGTAAAAATTGAAGAATTTTTAAATGGTGGGAAGAATTATCCATAGTCCTACCACCAAAGAGGACAACTGTTAACATTTTCACTCAGTATTTCAGATACACACACACTCAAGGGACCAGATGTACAGATGGTCTTGTAACTTGTTCTTTAGTTAACCACATATTGTAAACATTTTTAACTTTCTATTGTGAGATATTAGACCATTTGTAATTTCACTATGTTTTAATGAAGCTATAAAGAGCATGCATGTACAATTCTGCTTCTATAGTTGCTCATTTATTGTCATAATTTAAAATCATAATTTCTGACTCAAAGCAAATATACATTTTTAAAGCCTTATGTATTTATTGCAAAATATTCTTGAGAAAGTCTGTACCAACAAATACTTGATGTTTACTGAGGAATTATGTGAGGAAATTTCCTTATTTTCTTGCCATTATGGGTTCTTGCAATTTTTATAATTTTTGCCAATTTGTTGGCCCAAACAAACACGTCATCAATATTTATTGCTTTTGATTACTACAGGGGTACATTTTTTTATGTTCATTGATCTTTTGATTTTTCTTCTTTGTGAAATGCCTATTCCTGTTCTTGGACTTTTTTTCTATTAGGAAATTTCTTCTCCTGATTTATAAAAGGCTCACATGTACATTAATGATAAGAACTTTTTGCCTGTTGCAAATGTTTTTTCCAATTTGTCTATTCTTTGTAATTTTGTTTATGGTAATTTTAGACCTAAATAATCTTTTACATTTCTACATTAAGCAGAATCACTGATCTTTTCTTTTATGCTTAAAAAGGCCATTTCCTTTCTAAGATCAGATGACTGTTTGTCTTCATATTCTTTTATTTAAGAGTTAAGCACATTATCAATTTATTTAATGTATAAGATGAGATGGGAGTGTAATTCAGGCTGAATAATGGCCACCCAAATATATGAGATCCTAATCCCTGGAATCTGCATTACCTGATAAATGGATCCTGATGACTGAGATTAATTTAAGGATCTTAACTGGCTTCCCTGGTGGCTCAGAAAGTAAAGAATCTTCCTGCAATGCAGGAGACTTGGGTTCAATCCTGGATTGGGAAGATCCCCTGAAAAAGGGAATGGCTGCCCACCCCAGTATTTTCTTGCCTGGAGAATTCCCTGGACAGAGTAGCCTGGTGGGCTGCAGAAGAGGCAGACACGACTGAGCAGCTAACACTTTCACTTTCACTTTAAGGATCTTGACATGGGGAGATTGTTCTAGGTTATCAGCATGGTCCCTAAGTCCAATCACAAGTGTCCTGCTCTCGGATGTGCAGGCTTCAGGAGCTGCAGCTCCCGGGCTCTAGGCTCGGTAGTTATGGCACATGGGCTTAGGTGCTCCAAGGCAGGTGGGGTCTTCCTGGATCAAGGATCAAACCTGTGTCTCCTGCATTAACAGGCAGATTCTTTACCACTGAGCCACCCAGGGAAGCCCAGCATCTTGGTTTTGACTCAATAAAACTGATTTCTAACTTCTGGTCTCCAAATCCAAGAGAATAAATTTCTGTCGTTCTAAGTCACCAACTTTGCGGTTAATTCATTACTGCAGTCACAGGAAACTAATCAACACCCCACCAAACTGTTTTCCTAAAACAACAAATATCCATTATTTTCTTACTTGTCTGAAATGTCATCTCTATCACATATAAAATATTTGTATCTATGTATATGTTTCTGAGTTTCTTCTTATTCATTAGTCTATTCTTGTCTTAGTAAACACTGTTTTCACTATCACATCTTTAAAATTTCATATCAGGCAATACAAATATTCCTTTATTAATTTTTTAAAGAATACATTTATTATTCTTAACAAATTAGTCTTCTAGATATAGAATTAATCATAGCTTTTCAAGTTCTGTAAAAAATGTCATTTACGATTACATGATTATAAATTAATTTGGAAGTTGCCTTTTAAAAATATTACTTGTTCCCATCCTCATTCTCTTGTTATTAAAATTCTTGTTTTATATTCTACAGTAACTCCTGAAATTTCCTTCCTATAGTTCTTGTACATTTCTAAAGTTTCTACTTAGTTTTTCTGTCTTTCCTTCCTCCCCTCCTTCCCATCCTCCTCCCCTTCACAACCCCTCTCTATCCCTCATGCCTTCTTCTTTCCTGTTTTCTTTCTTTCTTCTGTTGCTGCTTATATAATGTTCTGAAAGAGAGAGGTGACAGATGATTTCTTCTTTGGCAGTTAATTTAAACGTCTAACTTTGTTTTGTTATTCTCTTAGGCTAATACTGAAACTCATTTTTAGGTTCTAGCAGACGCTGTGTGGGTGGTGGCAGGAGGGAGTGCGAGTGACGGTGTGTGTATGTTGGGGCGGGGATGGGGGCAGTGCGCAGGGGACAACGCATGGCAACTTTTAATTAGCTCCTGATAGTCAAGGAATCATTATTCACAGATTTCACAATCAGGTACAACAGGGCCATCTGACATTTTTAAAAAGAAAATCATGCCTCCAAGTGCCACAGTCTGAAGCTCTCCTATAAAGATTTTCAAATCCAGGGAGGCCTGGCGTGCTGCGATTCATGGGGTTGCAAAGAGTCGGACGCGACCGAGCTACTGAACTGAACTGATA
The DNA here is from genome assembly GCA_006408695.1 of Aepyceros melampus. NCBI lineage: Eukaryota > Metazoa > Chordata > Mammalia > Artiodactyla > Bovidae > Aepyceros > Aepyceros melampus. The sequence continues at coordinate 172,014 of SJXQ01005629.1, read as the reverse complement.
AAGATTTCAGTTCCAATGGATTGTCGCCAGTCTTTTGTCTTAGATGGACAACGTATGCGTTCTAAGCCTCAATCCAGCCTCAGTTATGTTTGTGTTTGTATAACACTTTGGCTTCCCCAAACCCTGGGTATGAGGATGAGGAAGGCTTTTGGAAAGAGAAGAGTTAACCTACTATTCAGATCTGAGAAATAACCTCCAATCACCTCTTCCAGACCAAGACAGTTGTAAGACAGAATTTGGTGAAGACTTGCTCTGCAGAAAGAGAGAGAGAGGATGACAGGATTCCATTTTTACCAGTGGGAGAAATGAAAAGAAAAAAAAAAACACTTCATTTCCAGCATCCTAAAGGAAAAGACAACGTGGGCAGACAAGCTGAGGCAGTGGTTTCCAGCCTCGGGAATAAAATGAAGCAGATGTTTTAAGATACCTTATATGGAGCACCACATTAATAATAACTGAAAATTAATTAATGATGCTGGTAATGACTAGAATATTATTTTTTTAAGTACAAGAGGAATCTGTTATATAAAAAAAGATATTATCTTCTTAGCTAGGTAGACTTTTTTATTTTCTTTAACTAATCAACACTCTGCCAAGGAAAAGGGAACGTTCTGCCAGAATTTAAACTGAAAAAAATGAAGTCCTCGGGCAAGTTTATATAAAACTCTGGAAAAGTGATATGTAATAAATTAAATATACTGAAATAAGCAAAGCATGAATATTTAACCACTTGACTATTTTAATGTAAAAGGGAGCTGTGAGACCAAGACTCTCTCACACAGGATGGAAAGTTTAAGGCCTGATTGGCAGTACCAGAAGCTGTCCTGCATCTTTCTTTATTCAGGAGACTGGCAAACAAAACAGGGCAGCGGCGTGGCATCAAGCTGCGGGCCAAGTCAAACATTTGCCAAGGGTTGTCCGTGTCCCAGAATCTACATGGCTGGGGAACTTGGACACAGAACATCTAACTGCACATCTAACTGCTTGTGCCATTAGTTAGCGTCACCTAAGAAGTCTTCAGGCACCAATGACCAGCCAGAATAATTTTGTTGAGGTCCTGGAATAGGAGGGGGTCCCTTCCTATGGAGATCAATTCCCTGGAGCCAAACCCCAAAGCAAGGGTGAGTGCAAATACATGGAAGTACTAACCAGCAAGTGGACTGGATGAGTGAGGAGGAGCCTTGGGGTCAGAGAAAGCAGCTGAGGAAAGGCCAAGAGACACAGAAGGAGATCCTGCTGCCCCACAGAGGGGCAGTGTTCCGGCCTCAGCAAAAGGAGGATAACCTGTGTCTGCAAGGAAGGTTATCCTTCTCTGGCCCTGGTTTCCATTGGCAAAACTCAAGAGGGGGGTGGACTTAAGTGATCATGTTCTGAAGGAATATTCCATAGGATGGCCAGAAGCTGAGATGAGTGGGAAGCAGCATTGCAGACCACTGGGAAAGACGTCACTGTCTTACGGTCTGGCAAAGAGGTTTTAGGACCTAACGTTTACAGAATGTTGTCCACTTACCTGGCCCCAGACGGAGAACTTTACATGCAGGCTTTTATTCAATCATCACACAGTTCTATGAGATGTGTTATTATCATCACCTCCTTTTATGCAGGGCTTCCCTGGTGGCTCAGTGGTAAAGAATCTGCTTGCCAATGCAGGAGACACAGGTTCAATCCTGGGTCAGGAAAATCCCATGAGACAGCAAATGGCAACCCACTCTAGCATTCTTGCCTGGAGAATCTCATGGACAGAGAAGCCTGGCGGGCTACAGTCCATAGAGTCACAAAAGTGTCATACATGACTTAGCAACTAAACAACATTTTATACATGAGAAAACAGAGATGCTAGGGAGTCTTCAGAAAGGAAATAGCTCACAAGCATCAGAGCTGGCATTCAAATACCAGCCTGCACCAAAGCTCATGCTTTCTGTATTCACACTAGTCTGCTTTCCAGTGCAGAGGAGAGACCAGATGTCAGCCCAGCATTTGAAAATGTTCTATTCCATGTAGACACAGAACAGTGTGCAGGACTGGAGGATTGTGGGAGGGCTGACATGATCTATTGTAGACATGCTTAAAGGCCAAAAGGTAATTGATTCTCGAAAGCCAATATTATAGTCTGGCAGCTGGTGTCAGAAGATATAAACTAATTGCATCAGCAAAAAAAGACTTTTCTCTTAGGACCGCATGCGTGAATGCTAAGTCGCTTTAGTCATGTCCAACCCTTTATGACCCTATGAGCTGTAGCCTGCCACGCTTCCTGTCCATGATTCTCCAGGCAAGAATACTGGAGGGGGTTACCATGCCCTCCTCCAGGGGATCTTCCCGACCCAGGGATCAAACCTGTGTTTCTTATGTCTCTTGCATTGGCAGGCAGGTTCTTTATCACTAGCACCACCTGGGAAGCCCTTTCTCTTAGGAGTGGCAGACCACAATAAAAATGCTCATTGGTTCTATTGGTTTTACAGCCCTTTCTGCCCAATTGCTCCTATTTCCTAAAACACTTATAACCCCTTGTATGTCTTCATTCTTTTGAACTGCCCTGAAGTTTCTTAGTACCTTGTAATGAAAACATCTAGAAAATTGTTCTCTTTCCCCCTCAATACTATTATTAGAGTCCTCCATCCTTCTGTATTCACTTTATATTCAAGGAGAATGAAGCATAGAGAAACTGAGTGTGTCCTGAATGTGCACTAAGGGAGCAGGAGACAGAAGCAGGTGGGAATTCTGATGGTCAAAATTGTGTCTTCTTAGATCTGAACAGACATTTCTCCAAAGAAGACATACAAATGGCTAATAAACACATGAAAAGAGGCTCAACTTTGCTCATTATTAGAGAAATGCAAGTCAAAACTACAATGAGATATCGCCTCACACTGATCAGAATGACCATCATCAAAATATCTACAAACAATAGATGCTGGAGAGGGGGTGGAGAGAAGGGAACCCTCTGGCACTGTCGGGGATGTAAATTGATCCAGCCACTGTGGAAGACAGTATGGAGACTCCTTTAAAAACTAGGAATCAATCTAACATATGACCCAGCAATCAGGAAACCATAACTGAAAAAGAGACATGACCCCAGTGTTCTGTGTAGCCGAACACTGTTTACAACAGCTAGGACATGGAAACAACCTAGAATGTCCATCAACAGATGAATGGATAAAGAACCTATGGCACATATATACAGTGGAACACTACACAGCCATAAAAAGGAAGGCACTGGAGTCAGTTCTAACGCGGTGGATGAACCTATTACACAGAGTGAAGTAAGTCAGAAAGAGGAAAATATATATTTACTCATATATGTGGACTCTAGAAAGATGGTACTGATGAACCTATTTGCAGGGCAGCAATGGAGAGGCAGACGTAGAGAACAGACTTATGGCCACAGCGGCTAGGAGGAGAAGGTGGAATGAATGGAGAGAGCACGGAAACATATACACTGCTATATGTAAAATAGGTAGTCAGTGGGAATTTGCTGTATGGCTCAGGGAGCTCTGTGACAATGCAGAGGCGTGGGATGGGATGGGAGGTGTGTGGGAGGTTCAAGAGGGAGGGGATATATATATATATATATATGACCTTATGCGAAGAGTTGACTCATTGGAAAAGACCCTGATGCTGGGAGGGATTGGGGGCAGGAGGAGAAGGGGACGACCGAGGATGAGATGGCTGGATGGCATCACCGACTCAATGGACGTGAGTCTGGGTGAACTCCGGGAGTTGGTGATGGACAGGGAGGCCTGGCGTACTACGATTCATGGGTCGCAAAGAGTCGGACACGACTGAGCGACTGAACTGAACTGACGACAGGTTCATGTTGCTGTATGGTAGAAAGCAGGCCAATGTTGTAAAGCAATTAGCCTTCAATTAAAATTTTTTAAAAAATAAAAAAAGATCCCACACGCCACTTGAAGTAGCCAAAAAAACCCACAAACTTTGGTCCTCTTTGAGAGTCAATTCATCCCTTTGTATGAGGAGGCAAAAAAAATTCCAGGTTTCCTAGGAAGAGATTATATACACAAATAGATCCTATCAGCGGAACTAAAATAATATTGGTTTTCACACAATAATGAAAACACTTGGAGACATTCATATGAAGCAGACTTTTTTTTTGCTGGTGAGCTCTGTAAATGCAAAGGCAGGGAGATAAGTGAGAGACAAGAAAAGCTTTCCTAAAGCTTCACTCACTGTTGGAAAAAGTGCTGATTTTGTTAGAGCTTTATAGGAACAGCTCGGGTTGAATGTGATGTGAAATTTGACTTGAATCTTGCACCTCTCAGCCTTCTGGGAGCAGATTTTCAGTCCTAAGGCTTCCATCTAAGTAGTACCTCTTGGCGGGGACTTCAGAAGCAGGGCTGGCCTTTCAATTCCAAGATTGAGTCTTGTGTTCAAACTCTCTCTACCTCGTGCTATCTTCCTTCCAATCTGTCAACAAATGTGCTTTTCTGGGTGGAATTACAAGGTTCCAGGTTCACATGTGACCAGCTACACTTGTAGGCAGAAACTCAGGTCAGAGTGAACCAGGCCTTCCCCTTCTGCTATAACAGGCCCAGTCAACTAAGATAATGAGCAATTTTTACACTGTGTTCAGGTATTAAATCCACTAGCGTGTGTTTAACATATCTGGATTGAGTTTTTGAAAGGTGAGGAAACCTTGCCTTGATTTTTCCTCTTTGGAAAATAATTTAGTGGTGAAGGAGGATTTATGTTATATATTTATATTCATGTTATATAACTATATATTTGTGTTTGCACTATTTATAATTATAGCATCACCAGAATTTTCATGATTAGAATATATCCATGTACTCTTTTGTCATTTAAAAATTACAAAATTTTTAGGGACTTCCTTGGTGGTCCAGTGGCTAAGACTCCACACTCTCAATGCAGGGGGCCCGGGTTCAATCTCTGGTCAGGGAACGAGGAGCTACATGTTGCAACTAAAGATCCTGCATGCCGAAACAAAGACTGATGATCCTGCGTGCTGCAGCTAGGACCCAGTGCAGCCAAACAAAGAAAAGAAATCATTTTTTTAAAAATAAAATTTTAAAAATGCATTTTTAAAAGCTTGAATGTCACATTTACCTTCAGAATTTTTTTTAAAAATGTATGAATACTTCATTAAAGAAACCTTAGCATACACTGATGAAAAGAGTCTAATACAGAAAATCCATAATCATATTTTTTGAGGTAACATCTGATAAAACTTGGATGTATAGCATTTTATCTTTTTTTTCCCCCCTCCCTGGACTATACATACTACATGGAAATACAGGTCTTCCCTTATCCATGGTTATGCTTCCCAAGGTTTTGGTTACTTGTGGTCAGCTGGGATCTGAATATACTAATGGAAAATTTCAGAAATAAACGATAAGTTTTCCATTGTGCACCATTGTGAATAGGGTGATGAAATCTGTGTGGTTCCACTCCGTTCCTCCCACAGTTGTGAATCGTCCCTTTGTCCAGCATACTCTGTCCCTTAGTCACTTGGCAGCCTCCTGGGTTATCAGATTGACTATTGTGAGATTGCAATTCATGTGTTCAAATCACCCTTGTTTTAGTAACTAATGGCCCCAATGCGCAAAAGTAGTGATGCTGGTAATTCAATTATGCCAAAGAGAAACGGTGAAGCGCTTCCTTTAAGTGAAAAGGTGAAAGTTCCTAGCTTGATAAGGAAAGACAAACAATCAATCATATGCTGAGATTGCTAAGATACATAGTGAAAATGAATCTTCTATCAGTGACATTGTGAAGAAAGAAAAAGAAAATTGTGCTAGATTTGCTGGAGCTCCTCAAATTGCAAAAGTTATGAACACAATGCGTGATAAACGGAAAATGCATTAAATTTGTACTATAAGGTATTTTCAGAGAGAGGGAGAGACCACATTGACATAATTTTTATTACAGTATATTGTTATGATGGTTCTATTTATTATTAGTTACTGTTGTTAATCTCTTACAGTGCTTAATTTGTAGATTACACTTTATCACAGGTATATATGAAAGATGAGAAACACTACATGTGGAGCTCAGTACTATCTGTGGTATAGGCATCCACTGATGGCCTTGGGACTTATCCCCCGTGAATAAGAGGAGATTACTATATGTTCATATAAAATCACATTACATTTACTGTTTCAACTGCCATATGCCTTTTTACTGAAAAATACCCTATGAGCCTCTTTCTACTTATGGAGTTATATAAAAAATAATTTTTGAGATGACACAGTATTCTGTCATTAACCACCACTGCCAATTCCAAGGTTTTCTAATATAAATAATACTAGAGAGAAACGCCCATGCATTTTCATAGTAAAATCCCCCAGATAAGGAACTGTTAAATCAAAAGTCATTCTTTCAAAGGCTTTCCATGCCTGTGGCCAAACTGCACCCCAGAAAAACTGTACCGATTTATCTTCCCTCCAGCAGTGTGACAGCAGGTTTCCCCATGCTCTGACCAGTGTGGTATCGTAAGTCTTTGTATGTGTGTGTGTTAGTTGCTCGGTTGTGTCTGAGTCTTTGTGACCCTGCGGACTGTCGCCTGTCAGGGTCCTCTGTCCATGGGATTCTCCGGGCAAGAATACTGGAGTGGGTAGCCATTCCCTTCTCCAGGGGATCTTCTCAATCCAGGGATAAACCTGGGTCTCCTGCATTGCAGGCAGGCTGTTTACTATCTGAGCCACCAGCGAAGCTTCACCATAATTCTTTTTAGACTTCACCAATCCAATAGGCAAAATAAATGATATCTCACTGTTTTTATTTAATAGGCAAATATAGAATGGTAAATCATTATTTTTATTAAAACATTATTAGAGAAACTAAACATTTTTCTTTTATTTTTGATAGCTTGTTTTTCTCCTTTGGGGATTAACTATTTATAATCCCAGTTCCCCCATCCCTTCTAATTTAGTTGTAAGTTCTTTATGTATTAATACCAATTATTTTTCTCCCATAACACTGTAAAAGTTTCTCAGTTTTAACTTTTTCTAATTTAGCTTATAGTATTTTTGTTGTGCTCAAGTTTTAATTTTGCCTTAGTCAGAAATGCTAGTCTTCTTCTTTATGGTGTCTACCATCAGTGGCCTTTGCTACCTATTGACTGAGACTGCTAATTTTATGATATATGAGGCTTCCCAGGTGGCGCGAGTGGTAAAGAACCCACTGACATTGAAGGAGCTACAGGAGATGCGAGTTTGATCCCTCAGTTGGGAAGATCCCCTGGAAGAGGAAATGGCAACTCAGTCCAGTATCCTTGCCTGCAGAATCCCATGGACAGAGGAGCCTGGCTGGCTACAGTCTATAGCATTGCAAAGAGTCAGACACAGCTGAAGTAACTTAACACAGCACATACAAAATCATATCCCAACTAAACTACACTTCTTTGTCCCAGAGCCTGCTTCTGAGGGGACCCAGACTAATTTTTTTTTTAAGTGACAGGAAATTATCATGCAGTATGATAGGGAAAATATCTGATATTGAAATAATATAAATGGGAACATGACCTAGACCTGGAGTTCAGAAATCATACAGAGATGGAGTGAAGGTCTGCAGAGCAAGTAGGAATTCCTTTGAAATAGGAGGAAGAGACTCAACCTGGAGGGAATTTTAGTCAGAAGGATCAGCATGGCCAAGACCTAGAGCCAAGAGCAGGTCTGTTGTATTTTTAAAAAAAAGAAAGAAAGAAAAAGGAAAGGTTCAGTGTGACTGAGACATGGACCAGGAATGGTACAGAGATGAGAGATAAAGCTGGAGAAGTAAGAAATAAATAGATCACGAAGGATCTTGTTTACTAGGCTGAGAAGTATGGAAAATGTGCCTATTTTCAGCAGAAATTTTTAACATTAACATTCCCAAACTTGTTAGGATTTAAGTGTAAAATGTAGGACTTGGATAGTCTAAGCATTTTCCTATATATTTTTCTCAAAAACTAATTCCATCCGTCTTGCTCTTCTCTTCCTTACGGTACATTTTTCTCATTCTACCCGAAGCTTTCCCCTTGTCCTTAAACTCTGGTTTAAAGCTAAGCTTCTCCGTGTGGGGAACACATCCTATTGTTCTTTGTAGACCCACAGGGCCTAGCACAAAGCCCAGATAAATGCTTAGGCATCTAGGTGTTCAGAGATCATCATCCCTTTCCTTCCTCCCTCTCTCTTTCTCCCTCTGGACCCTCCTCCCCCTTTTTGAGTCAACCCACATGTGTGTGAGTCATCAGTAGCATTTCCCAAAGGGGAAACCCCTCTGCCAACCAGCTGGTCCAGCCTCATTCCATGAATGTTGCTGAGTGGGAACAGCCCCATTACACAACCGTAATGCAGCCCAGTGTGTTCTGAGCACTCCTTTCCCATCTCACCAAACCCAGCTTTTTCATCATTTTCCATCTTACCTTCCTTTCCCTTGAGGGTCTGATTCTTTGCTTTCGAGTCCTACTTACTGCCAAGTGGTTATGTCTTGGCCTCAGAGGAAACATAAGTACTTATCCAATCCACAAGACACAGAGAAACACTCAGAAAAAAAAAAGATTAGTTCAAGATATAGAGGAATTATAGGGTTTGGAGTTTGAATTATAGAAATATTTTAGGTCTGATTAATAAATTTTTCCAGTAAGGGATGAGATGGTAAATATCTTGAGCTTTGTAGGCCATAAGGTCTATTTAGCAGCTGCTCACCTCTGCCTTTGTAGTGGGAAAGTAGATACAGACAATACCTGTGTAAGTGGCTGTGGCTGTGTGCCAATACAACTGGACTTCCTGGACTGTAAAGAGATCAAGCTAGTCAGTCCTAAAGGAAAGTAACCCTAAATATTCACTGGAAGGACTGATGCTGAAGCTGAAACTCCAATACTCTGGCCACCTGATGCAAAGAGCCACCTCTTTGGAAAAGACTCTGATGCTGGGAGAGATTGAGGGCAAGAGGAAAAGGGGGTGACAGAGGATGAGATGGGATGGCATCGATGACTCAATGGACAAGAGTTTGAGCAGACTCAGGGGGATAATGAAGGGCAGGGAAGCCTGGCACACTGTAGTCCATGGGGTCACAAAGAGTTGGACAAGGCTGAGTGACTGAACAACAGCAATAGGTAGTAGGCTAATTGGGTCACAGACACTAGTGGGCCAACGCCCAGTCTAGACCAACTCTCTCATACAAATGAGAACAAACCCCAGAGACGATGCATCACTGTTTGCCCTGGTAATTGATGGCGTACCTGGCTGAGGACCTGGGCCTCCTGGCCAGCTCGTCCTTAAGACTAAGTCCTGCTTTGTCCACTCTGACTTCTATTCCTCCCCATCTCTCATGTCCGACCAGTTTGTCCCATCCTAGTGGTTTGGTAGATCTTAATACTCAGGCACAAAAGACAGATGTCAAACTGTCAAAGTGTATATATGTCAATTCCAGTCTCCCAGCTTATTGCACCCCTCTCTGCCCCCTTGTATAAAATAGATAATGAATGAGAACCTACTGTATAGCACAGTGGGGAGAAAGGGTACAATCTGTTTGTAGGACATATTTTAAGTAAATCTTAAAAATGCATTCTAATACCTAGTAGGTGCAAATACTGTTTGATTCCACTTATATGAGGTACCTAGAATAGTCAAATTCATAGAGTCAGAAAGTGCACTGGTAGATACCAGGGCCCAGTGGGGGAGGCGGTACTGGTAAGGAGGGAAGGAAGGAGCAGTGGGGACTGAGTGTTTAATGGGGACAAAGTTTCAGCTTAAAAAGTGAAAAATTCAGGAGATAGATGATGGTGAAAGTTGAACAACAGTGTGAATGTACTTAGTGCCATTGAATTGTATAGTTAAATCTGGCTAAAATAGTATATTATGTGACTTTTACAACAATAAAATTATTTTTTAAAAGGATATGAAGGTGAAGGTGAAGTCGCTCAGTCGTGTCCGACTCTTTGCGACCCCATGGACTGAAGACCACCAGGCTTCTCAGTCCATGGAATTTTCCAGGCAAGAGTACTGGAGTGGGTTGCCATTTCCTTCTCCAGAGGATCTTCCCAACCCAGGGATCGAACCCAGGTCTCCCGCACTGTGGGCAGACGCTTTAACCGAAAGTACCTACTAAAACATACTATAAAGAATAAACTTGAAAAGTTGTAGACACTTTTCCAGATCTCCTGTCATTTCTAATACAATGTATACCTGCTTTAGGAGTGATGGACCTCCAGGTTCAGTGGAGTGTAGGGGTGTGTGTGTGTGCCTCGATGTATAGGAAAATGCCAACTACGACAGTCAGATGGACCTTGCCCAAATTAAGGAAAATTTTTCTAGGTTGATTTTTTTTTTTGGAACTGAACTATGTAAATTTTTAGGAAGGAGCATTTTAAATAATACAATTTGAAGAGGCTGAAGTTGAAACGCCAAGTAAACAAAACAATAAAACCTAGCTGAGTCACTGGCAGGACATTCCAAATTGCTTAGTGTGCTATTAATGACTCTAAAAGGCAAGAAGGAAGACATAGCTGGTTCCCACAGAGGGGACTGTTTTGTCTCACATCTCAGCCACAACAGACCCTGTGACTTGAATGGTCCTAAACATGTTCTCAGTTGTGGAAGAACTGATGTGTCCTTTAAACACAGGGGCCTTGAAGCTGTTCCTTCAGAGTACAGAAGAGGGAGGGCCTAAAGGCAAGGCAGTGCTGCCCCTTCTCTGACCTAGAAACTTGACAACCAAGCGCTGGTTTGAGAGGACAGCAGACATCAGTAAACAATGAATAAAGTCCTTCTACTCCCGTCTGTTCCTGAGGATTTGTTCTAACTATGAGATCATTTCCAATACTCAGGGACAGTAGCTAATGGACAGGTTTTATCTGTGCACAGTGGTGACTTTCATTTTCCTTTGGCCCTTTCAGCCATTCTCCAAAAAGAAACCTTGATCGGTTTCAGCAGAGTCATCTGCAAAATGGCACAACAGCACTCCAAAGTACTAATGAATAAGTTAAATGACAAGTTAAATGACCCTTTGTATCTGGAGGAATCGTGTTTATTCTAACAATGACACAGGAATTATATGAAGTTACTGTCCTGATAATTAACGTTAGCAGCTGCTTCATTGAAAATAACAGACTGTACATCCCTACTCTCTGCTCTAACCACTTTTAAGAATTTGACACTCAGCACCAAAAATCTACTGACAAGGAAGTCAAAGTACACTGATAGCTGACTAAACATAACAAAACTCATTCTTGAAAGTGGAGGATTTAAACTAATGCACCAACCACCACCTTCCCCCTCCCCGAACCCATCCCAGGTCACCTGCCTGGATTTGTGCCAAGTGTCATTTAAAATTTATATTTACCATAGCATTTATTTAATAAAAGGAAGAGCTAAATTCTCTGATGTTATTATATCATTGAGAGATACTCCCATCTCTACACACCTCCCTGCATTCGTTTTTCTCAACTATTCCTAAAACTTAATGGGCAATCAATTTATGTCCAGTGAAGAAATGAACAAAAGAGTGAATAGAAGAAACATAGGAAAAACAAGAAGAATCACTTTATTCACTATGCCTGAACAAAGAAAGCAGTAATAGTTCATACGCTCTGTTTCATGGAAATATTTCAAGGAGTAATAGTTCATACGCTCTGTTTCATGGAAATATTTCAAGGAGAGATATTTTTTTCTCCAGCTCATTAGAAACTGTTGATAATAGCATTTTACCTAATATAAATAGGTGAGTAAAACTATTTCCTTTTAAGCCAGGCATATTGCTAGATTATTTTATTCCTGTCTTATCACTTGTCATCTCTAATTTATAGATAAGGAAATTGAAGCTCACAGAGATTTTGTTTTGACCGAGGTCACAAACTAGTGTTGAACCCCAGATTTAAAGCCTGCTCTATCTGACTCCAAAGTCTTTGTTCTCTGTAGCATTCCTTACTCTGGTGAAGTAGGGGAAGAAATGTCTCCTGCACAATGACATTAGTGTAATACTTGCATGATGAGGGAAGAAGAATAAATTCTTTAGAAAACAAGTTTTAGTCCCATTTCAAATCTATAGACCCCCAAAGGGCACAAGATTAAGGTTCCATTAGAAATCCCAGATAACATCAATAACAACTCAAAACTTTAAGTTCTCAACTTTCTTTTTGTCCAGTAAATCACACTGATGTAGATACTTTACAGAGGTTTGATGTGAACAATAGACTTGGAAATTTTAAAAATAAGGTGAATGTAATGCTTGAAAGTACTCTTAACTCAAGCCTCAAGTGGAGAAAACATCATTAGTTCCATTGTATTGGGTTGCCCAAAAAGTTCATTTGGTTTTCCTGTAAAATCTTATGGCTAAACCAAAGTGAACTTTTTGGTCAACCCAATGAATATTTATGAAATGTAAAGCATTTACTAGAATGCAGTGATCAATGATGCAGCTTTGAATGGGCAATCATAAATAATATTTTTATTAGTAGTGAGAAACTCCTTTTATTATTTAAATTGATTAAAGAATGATTTGGGCATTTTGGAACACTGGTCTTAAAAATCTGTCTGTGTTATACTGTGTGGGGGAACAAATGGCCACACTATTACTGTTTTTATACAACTCACTGGAACTTACACATTGATTTTTACATATAACTAGCCACAAACTCCTTCTCTTCTTTAGTTGCTTTTATGGGACACTGATCATGCCTGTAGTTTAATGGACTAAATATTATGTATTGCTTTGAATTAGCTGGTAGGGTACCTCCTCCACAAGCCTTGTAGTAAGGCCTCTCATTTGTTCTGAGATAGGAAGATGATAATTTGTAAATAATGATAGTGAAAAATAACCACTGGATTATTTAAGCAAAGACATTCTAACACAAATAAAAACTAATTCTACAAACAACTTTACATATGTAAGATTCCCAAATTGCCTTGATTTAACTAGCTGTTGGGCATTGTATAGATACAACATAAGTTGCCTTGTTAGGATGCAAGAACAAAGATAATCAAATAATCTAAGCTTTCTTCTTTGTAATAAGATGATGCCATATGTGGAGTTTTGTAGAGGATTAAATAATGTAATGGATAGAAGATGCTAGGGAATTCTTATAAGTAGCCGCTGATGACGGTGATGGCTATTGTTATTACTATTTCTCCATCTGTTTCAATTACCTCACAGCTTTCATTCAGTCACCTAATCCACCCGTGAGTATGGTGCACGCAGTGATTCAGGTTCTTTGGGAGGATGTCACAGGGCAAGACTGTAGTGTCGCTCTAAAAGGGACTATGGTCCAGAAAGCCAGTCAGGAAAACACAAACGCTGTAACACTTTCTTTCTTACACGTTGTGTGGTCAAAAGCCTCAATTCTTTCCTCCTTTTACTAGTCCCTAAAAAATAGAATGATTTGTTAAACCTCAAGAGACATGCTTTGAAAGTGAGGATGCTCGGAAATGCAAAATGTTTTCTTAAGCCGAAATTGAATAAGAAACTGTAATTCAAAACATTTCCAAGTGGAGGATCTGTGCTCTCTCACAAGAATAAATTGCTTTCTTGCAAGGCAAAGCCCCTTGATGAGGTGATCATCTTTAAGAGGAAGCTGATAGGGTCATTTCAAAGATGCCCTCCTTCTCAACCTGTTTCCAGTGGCTCATCACTCAACAAAGAAACTGAACTGAAAAGTGGACTTCTCGGCTAGTCAGGATCATTGAAAGGCTGACCATACTGGCTTTGAATGCAGGCATGACTGGTTCATACTCAGACTGGTCCAGAGTGCTTTCTGGCCTTACATCTTTCCACCTATACTCAAAATTTTCTCCCATCTACATCTTTTTAAAAGAGATTGTCCAACACGTATATCTCTCAGAAATTTCTCCTCCCCTCTCACATCTTCCCAGCTCCCAACTGTGGCCACATTATTAGACTGGGATGGCACCTGATCCAAGTAAGGAGATCAGATCTACTCTTTCAGGGACTTGGAGTTGGGACCTAGAGATTGGGCCAATTAACTGGAAACAGGAAGTAGAAGATCATATAGATTCAGAGAATGGAATGGCTATTGCAGGTGGCCATGTTAACCACCTCTATAAGTTGATGGATGAATCAGAAAAAGGGTCTACAGACAAAGAAAGATGAAATGAACATGAGAAGACAAGGAAAATAAGATGCAATCTTCCAGTGAATTTTCCAATTTGTAGAAGGCCCACTGTCCTTATATGTGTGTTTCTGTAGGATTCCTTTGCATGCTATAGTTCAGTTCAGTCCCTTAGTCATGTCCGACTCTTTGCAACCTCATGGACAGCAGCACGCCAGGCCTCCCTGTCCATCACCAGCTCCCGGAGCTTACTCAAACTCATGTCTATTGAATCAGTGATGCCATCCAACATCTCATCCTCTGTCATCCCCTTCTCCTCCTGCCTTCAATCTTTCCCAGCATCAGGGTCTTTTCAAATGAGTCAGTTCTTCGCATCAGGTGGCCAAAGTATTGGAGATTCAGCTTCAGCATCAGTCCTTCCAATGAATATTCAGGACTGATTTCCTTTACAATGGACTGGTTGGATCTCCTTGCAGTCCAAAAGACTCTCAAGAGTCTTCTCCAACACCACAGTAAGATACCTCATATTCAGTTGACCTTTCTTGAAAAGATTTCAATTCCCAAAACCCAAAAGCACCCTAGCTAAAACATTCTCTAGCCACTCTGGAAGGTTATTTTGAACTAAGCATCTCCCTGCCCTGGTCTCCCAGAGCCATCAATCACTTTGACCTTAGGGAGCGCACAGCTGGTAGAAGATGTGCTGGTTATTGATGAGAAATGGGAAAGAGGCAGACACGGAAACTCATGAGAAGCAACCAGTGATGCTGAAGAGAAGATCAAAGTTCTGTCCTGCCCTAGACAAGAAGGTAGGGCACTGCAGCTGCCTTTGAAATGCAAGTTGTCTTTTCACAGCTGCCTTGGGTAGTCATTTGGTTGTTTCCTTAACATAAGAACTAAAGGAGTCCCTGTGACCTGGCTCCATTCCTTGATTCTAAGAGGAAGACGGACAGAAATTTCCACACTCTGCACTAACATAAGCATTCAGGCCCCAGGGGTCATCATGTGCCATATAATTGGGGTTTGACGCTCTCTCAGTTAACGGTTTCCACTCATGGTCCAGGGCAAGGAGCCCATGTCTGTGTCGCCCTAGGGATGAGGTGGAGACCTTCTTGTCCCTATTCAAGAGAAAATCTTTGGTTCTCAGCTTTGTCCTGGGAAGCCAGTCCTGTCTCCCTCTGACTCATGATATCAGTCAACGGCCCTTCCCATGTCAGTTACAAACCTTTTCCTCTAAGCCACTCATCTGCTGTGTGTGTTACCACAGGCCATGCGGCCTCTGCTCTTTCTCCACTATGACTCTTTATCACTGCTCTTCAAATTTCCTTCTCTCGCTTTTGAACTCAACCAGGTATTTTAGACTCCTTAATTTAATAGCATTTGTGTGCATTCAGACTGGGGTGGAGGATTCCACCCAGTGGTACATGTAAGTGGTACACGTAAGCTCAGTGTACGAACTTGGTTGAAAGCACTTCTCATCTAGTAAGCGACAGAGCTGGGTTTCAAACCTAAGTGTTCTGCATCTGAAACCAGGGAAATTTTTCATTTTAACACATGTCTTCCAGGGCATCTCAACAAGGTTGAAAGACTTAGCTGAAGTGAATTTTAACAAAAGAAGACTAGAGGTAAGCTCATGGAATTATTATGCCCATAAACGATTATAGGTTAAAAGCATACATGTGAGAAGGTTTTAGGAAACTGCACAGAATGAAACTCTCCAGTTGGTAAGATATTCTTGAGGCTGATTCTGACCTTAGGAACTTGGTGTTGGAGACAGCTGTGTTTACAGGGGTCTAGCCCAGCCTCATAACCCACATGTCCTTTCTGGCCAGAGCAGGCAGGAATCATCACTTGCAGGTGTTGATTCTCATATCTGGATCATCTCCTTCCATCTGCCGGTGACCATAAACACACACACTCCCAGGGAAAAGCCAACAAGACGATGTTAAGAGCGTGAGGTTTGCTTGGGAAAGAAGTGAAGCTTGTTGTGCAACCTGGAATGGTGGCAGAGACAGGTTTGCAGAAAAAAATAGGAGCTGCAAGCCCTCCAAGAAAAAGGAGAGCTTGACTTTAACTGCTGTGACCCTCAGGTCAGCCACCACGTTCGTTACACCAAATTTCCATGTATCTGGCAGCAAAATCTCATCACCGACACAGTGGATTACCCATAGTTTCCACTCATTCTACCTCCTATTATGAAAGTAACTGAGCAGTGGCTGAATATTGACTGTACATAAGAATTCAGTGAATTGGTCTGGTTAGGCAATGCAGCTCTTGATGAAGTGAGTTTCCTCTTTGCGTGTGTAGATATGCACATGCGTGTGAAGTCATTTCAATGCGTCCAACTCGACGACCCCGTGGACCGTAGCCTGGCAGACTCCTCTGCACATGGGCTTCTCCAGGCAAGAATACCAGAATGGGTTGCCATTCCCTCCTCTAGGGTATCTTCCCAACCCAGGGATCGAACCTGCATCTCTTACGTCTCCTGCATTGGTTCTTTACTACTAGTGCCATCGGGGAAGCCCATATAGATACACAGATTGACTTAAACATTTATCAAGTACAAAATATAAAAGGTGGAGCACTGGCACAAGTTTGGGCTTCCATCTGGATTATACTGAAACATCTTGTTGACCGTTTGGTCTTCAGGAAGTCACTTAACTGCTGAGCCTCAGTTTCCTCACCTGTAGACTGGGACAGCCGTTCTCTTCTTGAGGGGGGGATCTTCTCTACCTGGGGCTCAAACCTTGGTCTCCTGCATTGTAGGCAGATTCTTTACCTTCTGAGCCACCAGGAAAGCCCTATAGATTGGGACGGTAAGCCCCATTTCCTAGGATTATTGTGGGGATTATGTGAGGTCCTGGATGCAAAATGTTTGGCAGGGATCCTGATACAGAATTGATGTTCACTAAGTAGCACCTATTATTACTGTTCTTATGAAACTGAAACTGTGTCACTGCCTAGGAGGCTCTCACAGCATGACGATCAGGGATAGACTCGGAGCAACCCATAACAATAGTCCCTTGGAGAAGGTAGAGTTGGCAAACCAAGGCAAGGATTGGCCTAGAGGTTTGCGCAAGAGAAAGTGGGGCAAGTAATGACTAGATCTGGGTACCCCAGCTGGTAACTGAGCAGCTTGAGTCAGTGCCCTGAAGTCCACGTGGTTTGGTATTGACAGAGGAGAGAATTCCTTGTCCCTGCAAGCTGCACATCCCCAAGAGGTGCCCTTTAAGGGCCCTGTTTGGACTGGCTGCTTAAACACAGCATTTAGAGCCAACATTGCTTTTCTGTGTGATGAGAGCCTATTAAGAATCGATACGGCCTGGAGTCTCACTGAGGAGATGTAGACTGTTGTCATCATGGAATTCCAGAGCTAATGAACTCTCATCCAGCAGGACACAGTTTAGACAGATGGGGAGACACTCTTAAGAAAAGCCACCCCGTCTCTGGCCTCTTCCGTCCCCTCCTCCAGAGCCCCTCTCTGGTTTCCCATGCACAGTGTTTGTTCCTCTGGGCCTTGCTTCTCAGGAGGCTGGGAAAAGAAGAGATTGGGTTTTCCAAGGTTACCAAACTTATCTCTTTTCCGTGGCTGTACAAACAACTTGTGTGAAGGCCACCCAGATTTCTGCAGTTAAAGAGAAACTTGCAGAGAAACGGATGGCCAAGGCTGTTTCATATTCTGCCAAGTTGAGGCTCAAGTTGCCTCTGTGGGAGAACTCCACTACCATTGCTAACCAAGCAGCTGTCTGTCCACAGGGCGGTGGGGGGCGGGGGTGTGCTAGGGAGCTGGTGTCCCAAGTTACTTTTCAGGCCTCTGTGCAAGGGTCCGAGCTCAGCTAGTCTGCTTATGGACCCCAAGTTGGAAATGATTTCACATTAGCAACAGAGATCCAAAGAGGGAAGAGCCAATAAAACTTGATGACCTGTAGCAGAAGTGCTCAGAGTCCAACCTGGAGAGGTAGCACCTGCATTCCCTGGGAAACTGTGAGCCAGCCAGTTCTTGGGCCACGTGGTTAGCCCACCCCATTCCTGCCTACTGACTCAGAAACCCTGAGGATCGGGCCCTGGACATGGTTTAGAAAGCCCTCTAGGTGATTCTAATTGATGTTAAAGTTGAGAACCACTAACTTCTGGAAACCCTGGCAGTGGGAATAAAAAAAACCATTCTAGAGTCTTATGAGAAGCAAAGTGTGGCCAGAAGAGTATGCCTGTCCTAATTTCCAGCTACATTTCCCTATGATGATATAAGAAAGGAGGGGCATGTGGAGAGAGGCAATGGCTGGAACAGAGCAAACAGTGAGGGGGACAACCCTGAGCTTATGTGAGTGGTGGCTAGTGTCTTCGGTTGCTCACTTATTAATTAATGTTGTCAGGGGCATCAGAGGTTTCTGTTAATCCTTCAGAAGTAGCTATCATTATGCACAGGATGGTCAAACTAGTAAGGTGGGGAAATGATCCAGGGCAGGCAAGGGAGCAGAAGGAACCATAGTACCACCAGTTCTGAAGGTCGATACCAGAAGTCAGCAAATCCCAGTGACATGGCTCAGAGAAGCAGAGGAGAGAGGCAGAGAAAGAAAATAGAAGGAGAAACGGATGCGAACAATCACACCCCAACATTGCAGGGCCAGGAACCAAAGGGCAAACAGAAATACATAAACTGTATGTCTGGATTTTTCAAAGTTGTAAGTTAATTGCACATCAAGTGCACAGACTATTAAGTGATAGTAGGGAAGGTAGGGATATCCTCCTACCTCAGCAGATAAGTCTTCATAGCAAACTGAAAGTCTGGGGTTGGTAAAATTAAGTATTCCTGGACTCCTCAGAGTGCCAGAAGGCAATCATGCAAGGAGGATCAGTACCCATCCTGGCCTCTGGTTCACAGCCCCACTCCCTTTCTCCTCCTATCCTGGCTCAGTCCCCACACCACCAGGGGCTTCATTCATACACACAAATAAGCTGCCAGTGAGTCCTGGCTCCATCCACACCCCTGTAAACAGTCCTGCATGACTACCACCCAGACCTGAGAGGAGCACCATCGCACGAGAGACTGGACCAGGCAAGAGGCTCTGAAAAGAGCCCTGGGGTCTTCAGGGAAGAGACTTCTGCCTGATTTCCTGGAACACGGTCTTGAAGAGGGGCAGGCTCTTGGTGTATGCACCCTCTTGGCTTGTGAATTCTTCATCCCATGGGGAGAGTGTAGGAAAACAAGGGCAGGTCCCTAGAAGCATGGGTCCAGGACAGGGGCCATCTTGCTCCAAGCTAGAGAAAAGAGAAGGGAGAAAGGAGGAAATAGCAGTAATAAAGACCTTGAAGAGGTTCTTCAAAAAGTGACTTTTACTATTACCCATACATCAGGGACCAGATATTCTTCTGGGTATCATGCTGTGATTCTTCCTCTAGATGGATGAATCACCCACACCATGGAGAAAAGTGAGTGCCCATGCCTGATTCATGTTTTGTTCCTCCACCTACATTACTTCTCAGAGTCAAGGGATACCTAATTTTCCTGTGATAACAACTGTAGGTCCATAATAAATTCATATACTGCACACTGGCAGGAAGAAAGTGAAGGAGGAAGGGAGAGAGGAAGGGAGAAAGTTATGATTGAGACCAGAAGTTTCTCTGGGTAAAACAAAAGACTATTTCATTAGATAAACAACTAAAAAGCAAGATTACACAGAAAATTGGTAACTTGATATAGCATTTTGGGCTTTGTGATGTGGGATGGTTGTTACTTGGCTTAGCTTCTGATGTTGCAAAATTTTCATTTGTGAAAGTTTCTATGGCCAACTATTTTGATGTAGATTACTTGAGTTCTGTTGTTTAGCAGACATGAAATATGATCCATTTCTCTGGGAAGGTCTCATTTCCTGGGACTGAAAATGTAGTGGGGTTAGAGTAACTGCTCCATTTTTGAGCCATGTATTCACACACTGAGGACCAGGGCAACCCTGATCACAATATCCTCATCTTTCCAAACCATTCCAAAACTAAAATATTATTTTTGGGGAAGAAATAAAAATACTTTTTAAGGATAAAATCAACATAAAGATTCACAAAAGAAAAATGGATACAAAAGTATCATGCAAACTATTTAAAAGGCAAACTGGGAAAAAATAGGTATGTGGCAAATATGGCAAAAGGAATAGTTATTAATATATTAACCACACATATTTTAAAAATCATCAGTGTTCCAGTTTTAAAAGTGTACCAAAGATGTAGAACATTTGCAAAAGAAATATAGAGAATGATGTGGTGGACACAGCAAGGGAAGGAGAGGGTAGGACAAATTGAAAAAATACCATTGACATATATACACTATCATGTATAAACAGATCATTAGTGGGAAGCTGCTGTGTAACACAGGGAGCCCAGCTGGGCACTCTGTGACAACATAGAGGGGTGGAATAGGGGGAGAGAGAGGATAATTATATATATATATATATAATTATGACTGATAATGTGTTAATGTACGGCAGACACCACCACAGCATTATAAAGCAATTATCCTCCAATTTAAAAATAAGAAAGAAAAATTATAACTAAAAAATATTTTAAAATATTCAAAGGAATGCAAGATAAAAATGACATGCGTTAATTGATATAACTTTTCTGGATACAGCTTTATAAATGTGTTAAGAGCCTTAGAAAATGTCCATGGTCTTGACCTTAGCAATTTTTTCCTAAGAATACAGTAGAGATTTGGGAAAATACTGATATAAATAGGTGCTCTGTGCAATAGCATCTGAATGCAAACTAGTACAGCCACTATAGAGAACAGTATGGAGATTCCTTAGAAAACTGGAAATAGAACTGCCATATGACCCAGCAGTTCCACTGAGAGACACGTGTACCTCAATGTTCATCACAGCACTGTTTATAATAGCCGGGACATGGAAGCAACCTAGATGTCCATCAGCAGATGAATGGATAAGAAAGCTGTGGTACATATACACAATGGAGTATTACTCAGCCATTAAAAAGAATACATTTGAATCAGTTCTAATGAGGTGGATGAAACTGAAGTCTACTATACAGAGTGAAGTAAGCCAGAAAGAAAAACACCAACACAGTATACTAACACATATATATGGAATTTATAAAGATGGTAATGATAACCCTGTATGTGAGACAGTAGAAGAGACACAGATGTATAGAACAGTCTTTTGGACTCTGTGGGAGAGGGCAAGGGTGAGATGATTTGGGAGAATGGCATTGAAACATGTATAATATCATATGTGAAACAAATCACCAGACTAGGCTCAAAGCATGATACAAGATGCTCGGGGCGGGTGCACCAGGATGACCCAGAGGGATAGTATGGGGAGGGAGGTGGGAGGGGGGTTCAGGATGGGGAACATGTGTACTGAGTAACTGCTCCATTTTTGAGCCATGTATTCACACACTGAGGACCAGGGCAACCCTGATCACAATATCCTCATCTTTCCAAACCATTCCAAAACTAAAATATTATTTTTGGGGAAGAAATAAAAATACTTTTTAAGGATAAAATCAACATAAAGATTCACAAAAGAAAAATGGATACAAAAGTATCATGCAAACTATTTAAAAGGCAAACTGGGAAAAAATAGGTATGTGGCAAATATGGCAAAAGGAATAGTTATTAATATATTAACCACACATATTTTAAAAATCATCAGTGTTCCAGTTTTAAAAGTGTACCAAAGATGTAGAACATTTGCAAAAGAAATATAGAGAATGATGTGGTGGACACAGCAAGGGAAGGAGAGGGTAGGACAAATTGAAAAAATACCATTGACATATATACACTATCATGTATAAACAGATCATTAGTGGGAAGCTGCTGTGTAACACAGGGAGCCCAGCTGGGCACTCTGTGACAACATAGAGGGGTGGAATAGGGGGAGAGAGAGGGATAATTATATATATATATATATAATTATGACTGATAATGTGTTAATGTACGGCAGACACCACCACAGCATTATAAAGCAATTATCCTCCAATTTAAAAATAAGAAAGAAAAATTATAACTAAAAAATATTTTAAAATATTCAAAGGAATGCAAGATAAAAATGACATGCGTTAATTGATATAACTTTTCTGGATACAGCTTTATAAATGTGTTAAGAGCCTTAGAAAATGTCCATGGTCTTGACCTTAGCAATTTTTTCCTAAGAATACAGTAGAGATTTGGGAAAATACTGATATAAATAGGTGCTCTGTGCAATAGCATCTGAATGCAAACTAGTACAGCCACTATAGAGAACAGTATGGAGATTCCTTAGAAAACTGGAAATAGAACTGCCATATGACCCAGCAGTTCCACTGAGAGACACGTGTACCTCAATGTTCATCACAGCACTGTTTATAATAGCCGGGACATGGAAGCAACCTAGATGTCCATCAGCAGATGAATGGATAAGAAAGCTGTGGTACATATACACAATGGAGTATTACTCAGCCATTAAAAAGAATACATTTGAATCAGTTCTAATGAGGTGGATGAAACTGAAGTCTACTATACAGAGTGAAGTAAGCCAGAAAGAAAAACACCAACACAGTATACTAACACATATATATGGAATTTATAAAGATGGTAATGATAACCCTGTATGTGAGACAGTAGAAGAGACACAGATGTATAGAACAGTCTTTTGGACTCTGTGGGAGAGGGCAAGGGTGAGATGATTTGGGAGAATGGCATTGAAACATGTATAATATCATATGTGAAACAAATCACCAGACTAGGCTCAAAGCATGATACAAGATGCTCGGGGCGGGTGCACCAGGATGACCCAGAGGGATAGTATGGGGAGGGAGGTGGGAGGGGGGTTCAGGATGGGGAACATGTGTACACCTGTGGCAGATTCATGTTGATGTATGGCAAAACCAATACAATATTATAAAGTGATTAGCCTCCAATTAAAATAAATAAATATATATTAAAAAAAAAAAAAAAGACCCTGTCCCTTCTCTCATCAGTGTTCCTGTGCTCTAGAATGAGCTCTTTACAGTCCTGCTTTTAAACTCTCAACAGCATTGCACATGGTTAGCCACTCCCTTTTGTGTCTTCCTTGGTTTCCCGGGTGCCACTTTCCTGTTTAGCCTCTTATCTCACTGGCCACTCCTTACCAGGCTGTTTTCCCAAATCTTTTTCCACCTGCCTTCTAAAGGATAGAGCTCCTCCGTGCTCAGTTCAGAACATCTCCTCCACCCATATTTATTTCCTTAGGTGTTCTCATCTAAACTCGTGGCTTCTGATGCTGTTTCACAGTAATGACTCCAAAATTGATGTTTCTGGCCTGAACTTTTGCTCTGAAGTCTAGATTCAGATAGTCAACTTCTTAATTGATATTAACACTTATGTACCTCAGCCACCTCAGACTTGACGTATCACAAACAAGCCTGTTAATCCCATGTTCCCTCCCCAAAATATCCAGATCTCCCTCTGCCCTCCCTATCTCTTTAATTACCACCACTCATCTGCTCAGTTATTAAAACCAGATGATAGCATGCTGTCCCTGACCCCTCCCACCCCTCAACCTGTACATCCAAACAAGCAACAGCTTTTGTTGGTGCTACTTCCAAAATATGTCTTTCTTGCCTCTGCACCAGCCACTGCCACTCTTTGTCCCAATCACTACTTCCTTCCTAAATGGTCTCTCTTTCTCTACACTCGCTGCCACCCCTTCAATCCTTAAGCAACACCAGGGTTTTCAAAATGCAGATCAGCTCGTGGCTCTCTATTTCACTCAGAAGTATTTCCAGTTCTTACAGTGAGTTGCTAAACCGAGTCAGATCCAGCTCCCCCTTAGTCATCTGACTGTCATCCCATGTGCCTCCCTGCTCACTCCAATCCTGTCCACTCCTCCCTTCCTCCTTCCTGGAGCAGATTTATGCGCGTGTGCTCACACAGCAGTGTTTTCAACTATGTGCAAAGGTAAGACATGAAACATAAGCTTTGAAAGACACGAAGGCACTTTATTTTGAAACTCATTAGTTTATTGACACGCATGTTAAGTTTTGCAGCTGATTCTAAATTCCACACCAGTTAGGAATTATTTGGGGCTGAAATAACAGTGGCATAAATAAACAGAGTTTTTTCCCTCTCATGTAATATGAAGTCCTGAAGGTAGGCAGTCCAAAGCTGATGGGCGTCGACACTGGCATCCACGGCCTGGGCATCTTCTGTTTTTCATGGCTTTACCTTATATGGGGTTTCCAACGTCAGGGTCATCTCTTAGTCTCAGGGCGCCTGTTGCCATTCTGGTTATCATGTTGACATTCCAGAGAGAGGAAGAAAATTGTTGGAATTCCTTTTGAGACTAATGAAGTCGTATTTTTGAAAAAGAAAAATATTAAGATAGCTCATCTTCACATGATTTCTCACAAATAATTTCTTGAGAGAAAAGAGGAAAAGTTAAATTGAGAGTAAAGGAACGACATTCTTTTTTTATGACCAAGGATATTGACAATATCTCCAAACACCTTTTTAGCTTAGGCATGTGTCATAGGCTGAACCGTGTCTTAGCTTCACATGGTGAAGCTCTAACCTGTAGTACCTCAGAGTGTGATGGCATTTGGAGATAGGGGTCTTTAAAGAGGTGGTTAAGTTAAAATGAAATCATAACCCAATATGGCTGGCAACCTTCTAAGGAGATGAGGACACAGACATGCTCAGGGGAAGATGACGAAGACACAGGGAGGAGATAGCCATCTACAGGCCAAGGTGGGAGGCCTCAGAAGAATCCAACCCTGATGACACCTTCATCTTGGACTTCTAACCTCCAGCTCTGTGAAACTAAGTTTCCATTGTTGAATCCACCAAGTCTGTGGTAATTTGTTATGACAGCTGGAGAAACTAATGTGTGTGATTATGCCTACTTCTCAGATAAAGAAACTGCCCTTCTAAGAAGGTAGCCCGCCCAAGTTCTCAAGCCAGGATGTGGCAGTGCTAAGATCGAGTCCCATATCCAGCCTCTGTGGCTGTGCTTTTTCCATTCTGCCCTGTGATTCTTTCCCCCATCCACCCTCACCCAAAAGCTTATTTCTCCCAAAGACTCTTGTGATATTCTTATTAAAAGAAGGAATGCAAGAAAGAAGTGCCAATCAGGTGAAGAAACGAATGTTTCAGGGTGCAACATCTGGAAGCCAACCAGCAGAAGAAGACAAAGAAAATCTTCTGTAATACGGCATGCTCAGGAATATTTTAAACACATAAAATCATCTGTCAACCCAGATGGAAGATGATCAACTATTTATTCCCCACTTAAAACTGAATATTTTAGGAATTTTAAGCTTTTGGTTTTGACATTCCACTTTCAGATTCTGGTGATTTTGGAATTGTTGGTTTCACATGAAATTAGGAGGGCATGATTATTTTTATACATCCTTAGCTAACAGTCTGCTCTGGGTATTTTGTGTCGAGCTGCCTTGATGGATTGACAACATTTAGAAGTAATTTATCCTATTGATTGAACAGATGAACATATATAAATCCCACTAAATTATAAATTAATGTCATGTATATACACAGGCTAAGCCAAAGAGTGTAACAGAGCTGACCTAATGACAAGAGCTAATCTGATAAACTCACTGCCATGTGAACAAAAGATGGGGATTTAAGCATATCACACAGTATCTGCATTGAAAACTAAACCACTATTTTCTGTTTAAGGTGGCAAATTGAGGCCAGCTTTTTATCTTCCTTTCACCTCCAATTCCAATGAAATGACCAATGAGAATAAACGTTTTTTTAATTGTTAATTCTTTTTATACAAATAAAACATGAAATAAAAGATAAAGTAAGTAAAGCAATGTCTTTATCAATATGAAATAGGGAAGGGTAACGTGAAAGGTCAGACACTTCGGAAAACGCTTCTATATAAGGAAATGGAACGGGGTTGAAGAAGCCCTAATCTGTCAATTAACGTGAGTTCCACTCGTGTGCTGCTGTGTGACTAGGCACCCTGAGATTCAGGACTTAAAACAACAGCATTTATTTTGCTCCTGGATTTGCATTTGGGCAAGGCTTGGCAGATCAGCTCGTCTCTGCTTCAGGAAGTGTCAGCTGGAGACTCGCAAAGGCTGGGGCGCGGAGTCCTCCGGCAGCGCGGCCACGGGTCACGAGACGCATCTGGAAGACGGCGGCGGTGGGGGCGCGGATAGGGGCCCGTGGGGCCTGGGAGGCCTCCACCTCCGTGTGCTCTCTCCACACCCTCTGCTTCTCCAGCACTGTGGCTTTAGGGCAGCAAACTTACCAGGTGCTCCAGGCGCCCAAGATGGAGAGAAAGAGAGAAAGCCAGGCTCCAGGGCCGTTTATGTTCTAGCATCGGAAGCCGCACCATGACACTTCAAACTGCATTCTATTAATAAAGGCCAGTTTGCTTCCAAGGGGAAAGGAGCTATTCATCCTTTTGTGATAGAAAGGGCTGTAAATTCTAGAAGAGGATGGCATATGGCCATTTTGAAAATACAATCTTTCAAATACGTGACAGAAACATACAGCTGGTGGAAGAGACTGTGATCACTAACAAAGTAAAGCTGTACCTTCAAGGTCAGGGGGACAGGGCAAGAAGAGGGGTGAGCTCAGGGGCAAAGAGATCTGGGAAAATTCCAACCCACACCCGAAGCAGCTCAGCCTGGGGACCACAGCAGAATGTCACCTGATGTGAACGGGAGGACCAGGAAAAACGGGGCATTGTAAGAGGGCATCCACCTCAGTTAGAAATAAGAGCCACTAAGGGGCTTCCCAGGTGGCTGTAGTGATAAAGAAACCTCCTGCAAATGCAGGAGAGGTAAGAGATGCAGATTGGATCCCTGAGTGGGGAAGACCCCCGGAAGAGGTCACGGCAACCCCCTTAGTATTCTTGCCTGGAGAATCCCATGGGCAGAGGAGCCTGGCAGGCTGCAGCTCGTAGGGTCGCACAGAGTCAGACATGACTGAAGTGATGTAGCACACACTAAAGCCTCAGTGTGTCACAGCAGGTATGCTCAGGAACCGCTTCTCACTGCCCATGGCTTCCTCTGACCATGTTTTCTTCCTGTATTTCATATAAACAGTTAGACTAGAGAAAATGTAAACTTTCAATGTTTCTATTTAGTCTGGGACTAGACTATTTGGAGATCCAACCAGTCCATCCTAAAGGAAATCAGTCCGGGTGTTCATTGGAAGGACTGATGTTGAAGCTGAAACTCCAATATTTTGCCCACCTGATGCGAAGAGCTGACTCATTGGAAAAGACCCTGATGTTGGGAAAGATTGAAGGCAGGAGGAGAAGGGGATGACAGTGGATGAGATGGTTGGATGGCATCACCAACTCAATGGACATGGGTTTGGGTAAACTCCGGGAGTTGGTGATGGACAGGGAGGCCTGATGTGTTGCGGTTCATGGGGTCACAAAGAGTCAGACACAACTGAGCGACTGAACTGAACTGAGACTATTTGGACAAGTACCTTCTAAAACTCGGATAAACCTATCTCAACATCTAATATTAGATATGCACAGACTTCCCCGTGAGGCTGAAAAGAAAGTAAGAAAAGGAGGAAAGAAGAAGGCTCACTGGACATAGCAAAAGATAAAGCTGTTCAAAACTAATGGCTGTTCTTAGATTCAGAGCAAAGATAACTCCCACCCCAGGAAACAGAGAAGCACTTAGAAAAAATTCTGTGAAGACATAATCTGAGATTATTCAGAACTACTTTTAGATTTTCAAAAATTAGCAAACTCAGGACGCAATGGAGGCAATAGAGGTAATAAATGAGAATTAAGAGAAATGTGTCCACTATTCACAGGTAAAGGACAAAGTAAATGGCACCCTGAGCCAACCTATATGAGACAGAGGACAAATGTAGGAAGACAGTCTTTTCCAGGAGAGGACAATAGTAATGTCCCTGCAGAAAGACTTGAGATTTCTCGTCAAAAGGACACAAACAATTTGGAAGAAAGATCCACACACAGGCATACCCTGGTGTTGTTGTAAACACTCAGACCTTGAATTTAAAGACCACTGACATCTACAAGTGCATATATGCAGGTATATAAAATAAATTACATTCAAAATGACAAATTAGACTATCAAGGTTTCCTGTAGTACTAAATCACAAAGGTGAGAGAGTTATAGAATAGTTCTGAATCCTGACAAATAATTAGAATAAATACGATAACTTGATAGTATGGTGGTTGCAAAATAATCAAAAGTAAACATGTTTTCCTGTTCTAGACAACATGGCAAAGTAAACTCAGTTCTAAAAAACTGCTGGGAAATGAGAGGAAAATCGAAGACTGTGGAGCCCTATATGAAGGACATCTCCACCACGGACTGAGCTTCATAGCAACCATTGCCACAAGCCCCCCTCATCTAAACTGGCCAGCTCCCTGACCCAACCCTAACACTCACCCTACAGCACCCTAACCAATCACCTAATGCCACCCTTTCAGCAGGAATTTTCCTTGTCTTGAGACCATAAAAATTGTCTACTAACCCTCAAAAGGGTTCGGCTCTTGTTGAGGCCTGCTGTTCTAACAGTCACTTCTTCCTGGTCTGTCAGGAGGTGGGCCTCAAGAACCTAGGCCATCTAGCATTTTCTCTCCTCAACTTAGGAAGGCTGCTCAGTTTCATCTATGGTGGGGAGCGGGAGTCAGGAGTCATGCTTGCGTGCTTGCTGTTCACCGACAAGGGGCCAGAAGTCGGCCCTCCACGGTGCTCACAGTTCCCATCATCACATCGTGTGCACACAAGCACCAGGCACACATACACCCCCCTCACCACCACCCCTTCCCTACACACACGCCACACCATACACACCACCCTACACATGCCGTGCACACACACATGTGCTTCTCATTTGAAGATTCTATTTGTCTCCATCACAAGCCCAATGATGCTCCCAACATTTTAAGCTAGTGTGTAGCCCTGGGACCAATTAACATTCACTCACAGTTATTAACTGGAACAGAGAAAGGGTTTTAGGCGAATATAAGAGGAAAGGTGTGTTGCCAGGGAGTCACTGTTGCTTCAGCTTGTGTTACGTTGCTTAGGGAGCAAAAGGCCGCCCCTGCCGCCTGCGAAAATGGTCCAGTGCCTTCCTGATTCTCTCCTCCCCCACCCTGCACACACACGTTTGGACTCACTCCCTCTCACATCCTGCTGTAAAATATTTCTGAAGGCTGAGCCATCCCTCCATTTCAAGGTGTCTGTCAGTCCGCTTGCTTAAGAGCAGTGGTTTCTCCAGGGTGTCTCCCTCCCACTGGCTTGGAGGAGCCTGAAGAAGATGGATGGGTTGGAAGGAGCAAGGCATACAGTCTTCTCACTATAACCCTTGCCTGTGAACTCTCTTCAGGTCCACAATAATCGTGTCAGATGTTCCTATGTGCCTATTGAAAGGGCCCCAAGGCAATGGTGCTGGCTGGACCCAGCACCTCCATGAGGATTTGGGTCCCCACTGGAAGGGTCTAAGAGGCCAGTGGGAGGGAACTCCACCCCCAAGCTGGCTGAATCATCCAGGAACTGACAGAGCTGCCAGGGCTGCCAGGGAACAGACTCCCTTCAACCTCTGTCCCACCACAGCCAGATCTTAGCCGGGACCAATCCCACCTCTGAGTCGCTCCCAGAATTATCTCAAGGATGGGACTTCCCTGGTGGGCCACTGGCTTACACAGTGCCTTCTGATGCAGGGGGATGAGGGTTCGATTCCTGGTTGGGAAGCTAAGCTCCCCCAGGCCTCCAGGCCAAAAAAGCAAAACTTAAAACAGGAGCAATGTTGTAACAAATTCAATAAAGTATTTTTTTTTCTTTTAAAAGAATTATCTCAAGGAGAGAGAAGGGGGGCAGGCAGGGAGGAATGGAGGGCAGATGTTCTAAGAATGAGCACAGTATTTAATCAAAGGTTTTTTGGGGTTTTTTTTGGCTTTATTTCTTGGGATTATCATCCAAGACCATAGCATTTAGGAATATAGAGAACCCCAAATTGCGCTCTGCCCTTCTTCCATTTGGCCAGGCTCCAGTTGGATTTTCCTAAGCCTCTTGTTTGGAATGATGAGGACATTTTCCCTTAGGGATACTGTCATATGTTAGGGTCAGGCTCCAAGGACACACAAAAGCCTGTGTAATTGGTGATGCTTTTTAGCTTGGAGGCTGACTCTTAGAACAAAACCTGCTGGCCACATGGGCCAGGACAGAGTGAAAGCAGGATCACCATGGCCTGGGTTCTAAACCCAGCTCCCCCCTGTTAGCAGTGAGACCCTGATCCCAATACTCGATCTCACCCTGCCTTGACTTCATCCCTAAAATGAGGGATAATAATAGCGTCTATCACCTAAGGTCATTGTGCAGATTGGATGAGATAACACAAATAAAATGGTTAGCACAGTTCTACGTCACTGTAAATACTTAATGCTTTTTATTTTAATATTCAACAAGTATTGATTGAGCACAGCCAGGCCTTCTGCTGGGTACTGGGACACAGTGTAAGTGAAGATGAAAAACCCAGGCCCTGTTGCTCTGCTGCTGTTCAGGCCTTGGGTGCCAGGATGTCCAGTGGGCACAGGTCCAGCCTCGTGGATGAGAATGTTTAAGGACTTCCTGCCAGGCCAGCTCCTGGACGCCACTGCATCCCAGACTGATTCCTCATCACTTTGTCTTCTGCTCAGGGCTTTGGGGTACATCTGCCTATCTCCCTGTGGCTTCATCCAGGCCCACCTCTCCCTTCCCAGGTGGTTGCCAAATTAAACAGAGCTTCCTATTTCTCCCTGTGCCCTTGTCTCTGACAAGCAGTTTTCAAGGGGTATTTTTCTGTTTGGTAACAATGGAAGGGCACACTCCCAGGCTCACTAAAGCCTTCTCCTTATTGCCCTCACCTGCGCCAAACTGCCATGGGTCTGCAATGAGGCCCAGGCAAAGGGATTTTTCAGAAGACCCCTGGTGATTCTGATGACCAGACAGATTCTAGTTGGGTCAGCGGGACACCAGCTCCCTGGGCTGCAGGTCTCTGCAGCCCAAGAGCACCACCGTGGGTGTGGACAGAGAGTGAAGCTCAGCGGTCAGGTGGGGCAGGCAGAGCCCAGCCGCCACAGCTCTCTCCCATCCATTTGTTCCTTTGGTCATGGGCACCAGGAAAAGGGGGCAGCAAGAAAGGTGGCAGGACCCCTTTAAGCAGGAGGTGAAGGGTGGGTGGGGAGGATGAAAGTGGAGGAAATGCCACAGCTGAGGGGGGATGTGGTGGTGGAGAGTGACTTGGTTCCAGGCTGCCCCAGCCATTCTCAAGATCCCAAGTGACCTCTGGCCTCTCAGAAGTGCCTGTAAATCACCTCCCAGGAGCCAGACATTGCCTGTGTATGGGAAATTGCCATAAAATATTTTTCAGTCTAAAGTTCTGGCCCCCGCCTGTTTTTTTAAGTCTCAGGACCCCAACCCTCCTGGCAGAGCCCGAGGGAGACCAGTTACTGCAGAAGGTGAGCTCTGTGCCTTGGCCTCTCCACTTACAGCTGGCCTTCTGCACACAGGGCTGTTGCTATTGCTCTGGGGACGTCCCGGGGGCCTGCCTGTCCCTCCAGGTGTGCCACAAAGGCAGCATGAGTCTGGAAAAGACAGAGCTCCGGGCCTCGAAGCTGATCCAAGCAACGTTATTATGAAAAGTTATTAACTGATATTCAGTTACAGGATCATGGGCTGAACAAAGCATGAGCCCCAGTGCAGCCGAAAACCATATGGTCTTGAAGGCTGCACACACCTGCGAGGGAACAGGCAGGCCTGCTCAGAAACCATCATCAATTCTAGGAGAGTCATAAAACTCTGCCTTGCTTCACGGCACTTTCTAATTAGTTGCACCCTGAGTTTTCTCCACTTCCTTATTAAGGCCTACGCTCCCTCTCCCACCCCGTCCATCTCCCACGGCCTTGGACATCTGGGGAGGAGGTTCCCACCCAGACTCCCAGCCACGGAAGACCTTGCAAACAGGAAGATAGCATTTACCTCTGGATCCAAAGCAAAAATAGAAAGGAAACTCAGGAAGTTATCACAAAGAAATAATCCCAAAGGGAGAAAGCATAGTGCTTTCTTATAGCAGCAAGAAGCTGGAAGCCATTCCTATTGATTAAGTGTAGGAAAATGCTTACATCAATTATGTACATTATATTCACCCAGTGGGATGAGCAAGCAAAGAGTAGAAAGATAAATGAAAATGTTATGTGATGACATGGAAAACGTCTTACCATAGAATGTTCAGTTTAAAAAAAATGGATGCAAAAGGTCTCTCTGCTATAATTATCTGGTAAAGTTACATATTCGTGTGGCTCTGAGGAGAAGGGGGTGATGAAAAACTGAAGACATCCTGGCTGTTGGTGGTGGTGGGACCGGGGGTGGGTTTTCTTGCCTTTAACTTAGAATTCTTTTAAATGCTTTTGTAATGTTTGCATAATGCACCCTCAAAAGTGAAAGGAAATGGAGAAGGAAAGTAATGAATATTGGTTTTAAAAGCAGAGGAGGGGGCAGAAGAGAAAAACAGACTCTGTGGTGTCTGAGCCAAACATCTTCCAAAGGTCCCCAGGATGCAGCCACGTGAAGCGACACTTGTGGAGAGGAGTTCGTTTTCACTGCTCCACATCCCCCAAGAAAGAAGAAGAAAAATGATCAGCATCTTGGAAGGGAGCAGAGCTTTCTACCAGCTTCCTGTTGGTTGGTAGGGACACTGAAATCACGGGCTGGCAGTTCCCTGGGTGAGGCTCTGCCTGGGTTTACTCCACTGGACCTGGGTGATGGGACCTTGTCACGGAGATGAATGTCAATCAAACACAGAATGAACCCCCCAGTGTCTGGGAGTATGAACATGCTCCAGCAGCTGCTCAGAGGATGCCGGGGAGATCTGTGAAGAATTCCCAGAAAGCGGTGCCCGACCCCTCCCAGGCTGGGCCCCCCTGCTCCAGGCTGGCTCCCTGGAGCTTTACCAGAAGGCTTGGCCACCAGCCACCTGGCTCCTGGAACAGCCAAGCTGGCTGTGCCCGAGCTCTCGCCCACACTGTGCTTTGCAGGAGGAGTTACCTTATAGCAACTCAGAACTTGACCCTCGGTCAGTTGAAATATACATTTCTACTGCCTTCGGATTCAGATGCTTTCAGAGGCAGGGGTCAGTCCCTGCTCCTAAGCTTGAATACAGAATAAATATGTCTTGTATTTAATATTCAACAGACTCATCACAGTGGGGAAACACATCTTGAGCTAGGTTTCCGTTCTTTATCACTCTGGGGGTGAGCGTAGGACTCGAAGGAAGTGTTCATGCATTTAAGGAGGAGGCACAGTGTGTGGGAAGGGTCAGGGGAAAGCCGCCCCCCTGTGTGTTTCAGAGGATGAGATGAGCTTACAAAATATCTTCTTTTCCAGTCCCAGAAGGGAGGCGGCTGCACCAAGTAATATTTCCAGTTAAGGGAAACACGTGAATGTTCAAGAAACAGCCTGGAACAATCAGAGTCATGATTTCTGGCTGCAGCAAATGGAAGGGAGAGAGTAGCAGGAGCCATGCAAGAATGATTAGGCGATCGGTGAGCCCAGCTCAGGACCTGATAACACAGAGATGCTTTAGGGCTATGCTGCATGGAACACGGCTTCGGTATTTGAGAAGCACTCAGACTTCGTCTTTCTTAGGAGCCAGCCCAAAGCTCGTATGTTACACTTGTGAGCCTCACACAGCTCTTTGCAGGTGAATGCATTTGCTGTCTTTTCCTTGCCCTGCACTTCATAACCGCCCTTTGCATGTCTTCTTTTGAGGGATTGGCCTCTTGGTGCTTCTGGGATGCTTCATAGACTGAACATGGTTTTACCAGTTGCTACATCCTGGTCCCTCAAAGGTGATCTGAAGTCTGGAGGCAGTTAACACTCCCTGGAGAAATGAATCTGAGAGAGAAAAGAGCCTTTCTTAAGCCCTACGAAATTCTCTGCTTTCAAGCACCTTGGGTGTTTTAAAAACCTCTCCCTATCTCTCTTGTCGTGGCATTTATCTTCGCGTTTCAGCAAACAGATGGGAGACATGACGTACACGGGGATTTCCACTGGAAGCAGGTCCAGAGGAAGAAATCCTACATTCCCAGAATACATTCCTCTCTCTTGCCCTGCAGTCAAAGCTTCCCAAATTCTTACATCTTGTGGCTGAGCCTCATGAAGAAAAGGGGGGGGGGGAGGAAAAAATAAAAAAATTAGGAACCTTAAATGTAAAACATAATAACTTGACCCTTTCTGAAGTGGAGATTGAATCCTCCACTTGGCAACATTAAGCCTTACAAGAGAAACAGACTACCTGGTCCCAGACCTTAGGACTCTTGGGATGTGCTGGCGTTCGGCAAACACTCCTACTCTTCAGCTGAAGTGTCTGCCCTGCTGTTTCCAACTCCAGCCTGTTGCTTCACCGTCCGTGCCCCATCTTCCACGAAGCTTTTCCTGCTCTTCCACTCCTGCAGGCATGAGAGATCTCACAGTGTCGAGAGTAAAAGCACAGAGTCTGGAGCCAGATGTCCTGTGTTCACGTCTCAAATGCCACTTGGCATCTGTGCAGCCATGGGCAAGTTGTTCAACCTCTCTGTGCCTCAGTCTCCTCACCCACAAAGCAGGGATGCAAATGGCATCTACTTCATCAGTTCAGTTCAGTCACTCACTCATGACCGACTCTTTGTGACCCAATGGACTGCAGCACGCCAGGCCTCCCTGTCCATCACCAACTCCTGGAGGTTGCTCAAACTCATGTCCATTGAGTTGGTGATGCCATCCAATCATCTCATCCTCTGTCATCCCCTTCTCCTCCCACCTTCAATCTTTCCCAGCATCAGGGTCTTTTCAAATGAGTCAGTTCTTCGCATCAGGTGGCCAAAATATTGGAGTTTCAACTTCAGCATCAGTCCTTCCAATGAATATTCAGAACTGATTTCCTTTAGGATGGACTGGTTGGATCTCCTTGCAGTCCAAGGGACTCTCAAGAGCCTTCTCCAACACCACAGTTCAAAAACATAAATTCTTCGGCTCTCAGCTTTCTTTATAGTCCAACTCTCACATCCATACATGACTACTGAAAAAACCAAAGCTTTGACTAGATGGACATTTGTTGGCAAAGTAATGTCTCTGCTTTTTAATATGCTATCTAGCTAGGTTGGTCATAACTTTTCTTCCAAGGAGCAAGCATCTTTTAATTTCATGGCTGCAGTCACAATCTGCAGTATTTTGGAGCCCCCCAAAATAAAGTCTGTCACTGTTTCCATTGTCTTTCCATTTATTTGCCATGAAGTGATGGGACCAGATGCCATGACCTTAGTTTTCTGAATGTCGAGTTTTAGCCATCTTTTTCACTCTCCTTCACTTTCATCAAGAGGCTCTTTAGTTCTTCACTTTCTGCCATAAGTGTGGTGTCATCTGCGTATCAGAGGTTATTGGTATTTCCTCTGGCAATCTTGATTCCAGCTTGTGCTTCATCCAGCCCAGCATTTCTCATGATGTACTCTGCATGTAAGTTAAACAAGCAGGGTGACAATACACAGCCTTGACATACTCCTTTCCCGATTTAGAACCAGTCTGTTGTTCCATGTCCAGTTCTAACTGTTGCTTCTTGACCCGCATACAGATTTCTCAGGAGGCAGGTCAGGTGTCAAAGCCACACAGTCAAGGCTTTGACATAGTCAATAAAGCAGAAGTAGATGTTTTTCTGGAACTTTCTCGCTTTTTTGACAACCTACTTCATAGCTTTAATTACATGTATCAATACATGTGAAGTTCTTACAAGAATGCCTCGCATACAGTGATCACTTGATAGGTATTGAATTCTTTACCCTCCTCACCATACTTGATTTCTCACAGAATTATCCTGATGCTCTCCAGTAGCACACTCATTTTTGTGGGATTTTTTTTTCCTTCTCTTTTTGCCTCAGATTCTTCTTATTTGAATTATATCATCTGATCAATAAGGAAAGATTTGGGGCTCTGTTCTTTTTTTTTTTTTCATTCCTTAAAATCACCTAGTAGCAAACAAGAATTGGTCATTAAGTGCATGAATAATGAAAGACAGATATATGAGTGTGAATCGCTAGAGTATTGTGCCAAGTTATGTAGCCTTCCTGCCTGCTGGGCCTGGTGCAGAGATGGGAAAGTGAAGGAAACATGATAGAAAGTTGAGTACTGAGCAGAGTATGTAAGAAGAGAAGGACATGAAATAGAGAGGAGAAAGGGTCCCAGGGTAGCCCAGGATGGAGGGTGACATGTGGGAAGGAGGGAGTCACACAGAGAGGTATGTGTGTGTTTATAGTATGCATTCTTGGCAATATTCATAAAACACGTATGTGCTGAGCTTAATGTGTGCTAAACTCTGTGCTGGAAACAGAGTGT